>VZTE01001498.1:112404-173250 GCA_013397775.1 Eulacestoma nigropectus
GGCCGGTCGTTTGGCGGGAGCTGGCGCGGCGCGCGCCGGCCGTGTCCCCGTGGCCATGCTGTGCCGCGCGCTGCTCCGCCGCGCCGCCGCCGCGCCCGCCCGTGAGTACCGCGCCCTCCCGCACACCCTCCCGGCCCGATCCATCCCCGGCCGCCTACACAGCCGCGGCGGCCGCCTCGCCGCTCCTTGCCCCCGAGCCCGTGGTGTCTGGTGCGCTTACGGTCCGTCTGTCCCATTGTAGGTCGGTCCTCAGCGCTTCCCTTGCAGCATCTCCTGGAGAGCTACCAGTGCAGCCAAGAAGATGACCACCTGTCTTACGGAGAAACGGGAATGCCGGTCCCTCCTTTCGGCTGCACCTTTTCTACAGGTAAAGTCACCTTCTGAAAACCCTTTTGAGAGGCAGGGTATGGCCTCTGAGTTTCTTGTTTTAGAGTGAGCTGATAACAGCGTACTTGCTCCTACACGTGGTAAACACTGGATCGTGGTGCGCCTAGATACACCGTTGGAAAGTATTCCCTCAAAGAAGCAACTGCAAAGCATTTATTTTAATGTCTCTTTGTTTAATCTATGTCTGTTTCGAGGTATTTCCTCTTGGGGACAGTGTGAGACTACATAGGTGAAAAAGTGGGTTTTGTTCAAAATATATAAAAGCTGTAACAGGGTGGAGAACATTAGGTGGAAATCAGAGGTGGGTGGATGTCACCGGGCAGTTACACACAGCGTTTCCCCATGATGGGGGGAAGGATTAAGCAGTGAAACTCCCGGATCTTTAGGGCAAAACTCATTCATTGTACTCCAGTTTTGGCGTGAGATTTTACTTTCCTCTAAGGTGGCTTCCTGCTTTTCCAACTCAGATAGTGCAAAATGCTGGAAGCTGTAGATGATGTGTACTATAGATACAGAAAACTGTAATTAGAGAACTATTATAGCTGGTGAAAGAGGCATTATCTCAAAAGTTGCTCCTGGAGCCATTCGATTGCTCATGTATGGTTCCTGAATTGAACATCTGGAAAAAGTGCTTGCCAGTATTTCTGTATTTTAACATTTAGGTTGCTATGTAAATGCTATTTCACAGCCAGATATTTGCTGCATTCCCTATTTAAAAAGTATGTGGCCTTTCACAAAGAGCATGAGCATGAGCATGATTATGTATTAGCTACGTGATATAATATATTTCAATTTCTTTTCAGCCCCAAATTTGGAGCATGTACTGGCAGTTGCAAATGAAGAAGGGTTTGTTAGACTGTATGATACTGAAGCACAGACCACCAGCAAGCTCATTTTTAAAGGTAAATGTTGTATAGAAGGTGATCTTCATTTGATGTGGCAAGTATGGAATTTGCTGGAATCAAAGAGAGTTTTTTGCAAATCCTTAAAACATAAATTACAATTTCAGTACTTAAGTCCTTCCACATACTTTGCTGAGTCTTCTTTACAAAGCAGCAGCGTGAATATGCTCCTGAAACAGCAGTAGTAGATTAATTGTTCTGTGTTGTTTTTCATGCCTAAGGCAAACTGTTGACAAGATTTCTGATTTCAGTGTCTGATGTCATTTAGTCTGCAAAATGTCATGCTGCAATGCACTGAACTAATCTTGGCTTTTGTTTTCTTGTTAGAATGGCAGGCTCACTCAAATGCTGTATTTGACCTTGCCTGGGTGCCAGGGGAACACAGGATTGTAAGCAGTCTTTTGCCATCTAACTTTATTTTTAATGCTTTGGCAACTGTGTACAGAAAATGACTAAAACTTTTTATTTTTCCCTCTGAAGGTCACTGCTTCAGGAGATCAGACAGCCAAGGTGTGGGATGTGAGAGCTGGCGAGCTTCTTGGCATATGCAAAGGTCACCAGTGTAGCCTCAAGTCAGTTGCTTTTTCTAGATTTGAGAAAGGTAAATGTTGATATTCCCTGCTGTCTGTTTTTTCCTTCTTCTTTCCCCCTGGCAATGTACTTTAAGGGCTAAAAAAGGGCTTTGGAAACTGACAGGTAGAAATAGCACAGGCCTGAGCAGCGACCCAGCCAGGAAAGCAAAACTGACTTCTTAGAACTTGATGGTGTCCTGATGCTAAAATCTGCACATTTCTCATCTTGGGCAAAGATGAGATAGGATATCTACTTCCATACCTAACTGTGTGATTATGCTTTTCGTGAGCTGGTTTCTCTAGTGGGAGTAAGAAAAGAATAGTAAGAGTAAGAGAACTAGTCAAAAAGCATGGCAGAACAATGGCCTGAGTTTTGTATTTCCAGGACTGGCATCCCAAGTGTTGGGACAGAAGAGCCAGAGGTGCATAGATGGCATCGTACTGCATTAGTTAATTAAATCAATGCTTTTGGAAGCTAATAACACTCTTTTTCTCTCAGCTGTCTTCTGTACTGGAGGCAGAGATGGAATCATCATGGTTTGGGATACCAGGTGCAACAAGAAAGGTAAATAAACTTTCAGATATGTACCAAAAAAGCTTGGTATCTCATGTAAAAGGACTGCTCAGATGGACTTGTTGGACTGATACTTTTGATTACAATATAGGCAGCAGAAGATTCTCAAATAACTGTAATGCTTTAGTACTGTAAAAGGATGGAGTAGGTATCTCTGCTATGTATAATACATTTTTCCACTTTTCAGCAGTCTCAGATTTGCATCATGATACACAGGCTGGTTTGATAATTCCCTGTGTGTTGGCAAGGAGATGAGGGGGTACAGAATGCATCCCTGTTAGGGCAGATGAGATGGGAGAGATTGCTTAAGTCAGAGCCATTCAGAGGGGTGAAGAAAAGCTGGGAAGGCTCCTGCCAGAGTAGGAAGGAAGGCAGAAAGTGTAGAAAAAAAGGAGCTTTTGAGTGCTGGCAGCAATGAATATATTGTGGGAACACCTACTATAAATGCAGTGTGAGCTGATTCTGCTCCTCTTTCTGTTTCCTGGAGTTTTTCCTTCTCCAGCCCCTTCCTCTTACGCCTTTTCCCAGTTCCCTGCTCTGCCACAGCAGTTTCTTTGCCTGAACATTTCTTGCTCTTCCATCTCTCCCAGGTTCCCTGGCTTTTCAAACAGGCAAGTGGAGGAAAAGAGTGACTTCACATGACTGAACTGGAATGTGTAGGAAAAAAAAGTAGAAAAGTGCATTAGTCTAGTAAAGCAGTACATTTCATAAAGTAACAGACAAAAGGCTGAACAGAAAGTTATAAAATAGAGTGGAAAAGCACTGGAAACCTTCCAGTGAGCGCAGTTCTGCTTGGGGTGAGATGGGTTGAATGCTCCAGACCAGGATGCATGTGAAAAATAGACCAAGAGGTGATGGTTTCCAAAGGCAGCCTGTCTAGATCAGTTTTAGCTTCATTGTCCATGCTGCACTGACCTCTGTAATTTTTTGCACCATGTTCTTCTCACTGGTTTTGTATGTGAGTAACAATTTTTGTTTTCAGACTACAGTAATGATTGTAAAGGTTAGCGTCAGCCACCTTTTAAGACTAACTCCAAGCTGATGCCTGTTTTATTAAAGTGATAACAAAATTGCATGTAAACTACTAATTGAGATGTCTTTGATTTCTTTCAGATGGCTTTTACAGGCAGGTGAATCAAATCAGTGGAGCACACAATGTGGCTGACAAGCAGACTCCTTCCAAACCGAAGAAGAAGAGGCAGAACCTGAGAGGACTTGCTCCCTTGGTGGTAGGTATCTGGGCAACAAACAAAATGTGTCTTCTGAGGACAGTGTTATTCACAGAATTCTTCCTAAGTAAATATAGTGAGAAATATGTGGCTTGTATGTGGTAAATGCTTCCATTTATCTTTGCAGAGATAGGTTTTTTTGTCTTGGTCATTTGCTGTGGCTAATTTTAGACGTTGTTGAGTTGCTTAACAACCCACATGCCATAAAAGCTAACTTTGGGCAAATGCTATGTGAAAATACATCTTCTTTTTCTTTTTTTCCCCAGAGAGGAACGGAGTGGCCAGCGTTCCATTTTTGAGGGGGGAGATATGGAGGGTTGTAATTTTTTTTTTCTGTCTTTTTTTTTACCCCCCCCTAATTTGACCAAACAAATTACTGCCTTACTGAAGTAAGACCTGATAATTTTTAATCTATTAAACCTTGTGATGAAGGCAGTTCTCTTATCTGTGACCTGGACAGTGTAATCTCAAACTGCTGCCCAAACACTTACTGCTCAGTGGCAATTTCACTGGTGGGAGTGTTCAAAGGGTTGTTGTGTCCTAAATGACATCTCGTGTTTCTAGGTTCTCCTGCTTGGCTAGGAGGAGGTTTTCCTTGTATTCATACGGCCTTGAACTAAGCAGCAAGATCTTGCTGACCTTAAAAGAAAGTAAAGTTCTTTTTTCTTCTCCTTTTAAGGATTTCCAGCAGAGTGTAACTGTGGTGCTGCTTCAGGACGAGCATACTCTTATCTCTGCAGGAGCTGTTGATGGGTAAGGACGGAGGATGCCTGCCTTCCTGTCTAGTCTGTGTGCTCAGTGGCATAAAAAGATAGAGACATTTTCTCTCTAAGGTCACTCAGTGGCCAGCAAGGCTAGAGTTACTGCTAGGTGGAATCAACAGCTATGCTGTCAGCTTGCATTGGCTTTTTTTCCTTACTGGAGATTGCAGCACTGGTTGTGCATATGTGGTAAATGCTCATTTTAGTGTCTTAGCTATGGGGCAGAATGAGAGCAATTCTTCTCTTTCTCTCTATTCTTATGGACCTATGAGACCACACACAGACAAGACTATTGTTAGACAGCCTTTTTGGATGTGAGTGGGTGGTCAGGGCCTGGATATGTGTAGGAGTGCTTGAGAAAATGTTGCTTTGAGTTACAAAAGATGCATTCTCCTAGGTGCCAGTTCCCTTGCAGCATCTTGGAGCTGAAGCAAACTGTCTTATTGATTAGCATGGAAACGACCCTCTGGACTCGATTCTTTAGCAGGTTCTATGTGGTCAGAGCCTTTCTGAGGCAGATAAGATTGACTCTCCTGCCTATGGTTCGTGACAGAGACTTGCTCCCAAAGAGCAAGGAAAAAAATTGAAAGACTTGATTTTTAAAACTGAAAACTAAAACTACTTGTCATAAGTATAAAGGTATCCTTGTATTTCCTTTTACTAGTTGAAGGAAGTTGGCTTGCAGGCTCTTGTTTTATCTTGTGTTAGTTACAGAAGGCAGTGCTGCCTCCTCACCCATGGCCAGCAGAGCAATTGTTTTGCTTTCAGCACGGCTCTGCCCTGCTCCTGCTCAGTTGTTGTCTCCTTAGCAGTGGACACTCCTCAGTCATGAGCAACCTGACTTCCTGTGCTCTTAAAAGGCTTTATCAGCATGGCAAGGGAAATTTGGAAGCTGAAGACACTCGTGCTTTTCTATTCCAGGGTGATCAAAGTGTGGGACTTGCGCAGGAACTACGCTGCTTTCCGTCAGGACCCGCTGCCCGTCAGGTCTTTCTGCTACCCTGGAACCAGCACTCGCAAGCTTGGTAAGGCACTGGACATGGATATGTTAGAGTGCAGAGTGAATTTTGGAAGTACTGACAGTAACATCTCTTACATTTTTAGCCAGTTGTTGATCAGACTGGCAAACTCTGCAGGGTATTTTGATTGCCAATACCAAATTTTCAAGTCGAAGAGCGAACATGCCCAACTTTTATATCACTGCACCAATGATAAAAACTTGCAAAAGCTCCAGCAGTGCATTTTCATAAACAGAGATGAGGGAACAGTAGAGCTCTTGATGAGGAATTTAGCTAGTCGTTTTGATACATGGGTAAAATTCAGATTGAACTTCCTTTGCATTGTAGCTTGCAAAGACAACAGACTGGACGGGGTTTTTATACTGTCACCTCTTGAAACTGTTATCAAAAACAATAGCACACTTGATCATGTTTCTCTGTCTTCTTTGTACCTTTATTCCTTACAATGCTCTGATGTAACACAGTAATTCCTGATGACTAGTCCAATCAATGTGCTAATGGTCAGTGTCAGTCCCAGGAACGTGAGGGAAATCCTCGAGGAGGCGGTTGTGAAATAATTTGCCTGCAGGGAACAACTTTTCTTGAACCTGAATCACTAGAAAATCAGAGGAGGTTTATTCTACAAAAGCGTGGGGGTTTCTCTTTATTTGTGACCTCCACTTCTACAAGTGGTTGTTTCTGTTATCTGTTTGAAACTATCAAATAAATCACTTGCCTGCTCTGAAGGTGCAATTCCTTTCTAAGTACCACCCTGAATCCTCATGAGAGAATGCCAATGTTATTCTAGAAATATTTCTTCTTCAGCAAATGCTCTGTCAAACATAGAAACTTTACCATGACAATCTCATACATGTTTTGGATCCTTTCCAAGTTTCCTTCTCTGGGCATTTCTTTGAGAATGTCTCTTTTCCAAATTTTTTTTGTTCCTTATGAAGAACTTCTTCCTTTGTGTGCAGGATATTCTAGCCTGGTTTTGGATTCCACTGGTGCTAATCTGTTTGCTAACTGCACTGATGACAGTATCTACATGTTCAATATGACAAGTTTAAGGACCACTCCAGGTAAGCATGATACCTGTGGAACTAGCTGCAAAAAACCAGATGTTACAGAGTGCAGAAAGGCAAGTTTGTCCCTCTGACATAGCAATGCAAGGACCAGGTTCAATACTTAAAAGAAACCTATTCCATGCTCTTATCTCTAAAGCTATGCAGGAGAGATCCACATTTTATGTTAAGCCATTCACATAAAATTAATAGCACAAAAACTTTTATATGAGTGCAGATACTGGTTCACCCAGAGACAGATGGTAGTTTGTGTGTTGGCTCTAGTTATCCAGTGAGGAATGGCTACTGTCCAGCCTGAAGCAAGTTTGAGTCTTCTGCTTGCTGGCAGTCACTGATTTGTCAGACTTGTAGATGGGAATCCATTGAAAGTGATCACCTGATACCTTCAGATATTTTAAAGTGTCTTTTAAATTTAACTTCTACCACAGTTTCTGGGAGAAAGGATCCTCAGCATATTGAGTAGCTTCAGCCTTTCGGATTCCTTCAGCTCTGCATCTTTGACCTTTATGTGCACAAGATGGCCCAGAGCCTTTGGTGCATGAAGCTGCTTTGTCACAGGCCAGTGGCCACTTCCCAGAAAGTGGCAGAACTTGTTAGATGCATTCCAGCCAGACACGTAATTTATTTTCCATTGCCTTTTCTCAGTGTCTCAGTTAACTGAGATTAAATGAACAATGTGTCCTTCTGTCTGCTCTTCAGGAAGGCAGTCTGGTGGGTGGGAATGCTTCCAGAGTGGAGAAGTGCTGCAAGTAGTAAATATTAATAGCTTGGTTGTTGAGGCTAACTCCACGTGCCGCCGCCGGCTGCTCCATGGCAATGGGCTGCCCGGCCTGTCCCCTCACAGGGGCAGGCTCTCACCATTGCAGCCCTCGGCCTCCTCATGGAGCTCTTGCCTCGTGTGTGCAGCCGAGGCGAGCAGCCTCCATTGCTCCAGCTGCATGGAACTCGTGTGCTGCGGCTCCCGCAGAGGGCAGCGCCTGCCCGCCCTCGTGCTGCTCTCACTCTGCCCTCACCGCCGCTGCAGCTGCTCTTATCCAGCACTGAGGCAGCTTTAGTTCGTCAGGAAATCCTCCTGGAACAGCACTTGGTGCCTAGTTTAGGAAGGGATTCACTGTCTGGTGGCCACTGCACCGGGCAAAAAAAATCAAAGGGTATTTTGGGGTCTCACAACTCTTCAAAGGCCACCGAAGGCAGGCACGTGTCCTCTGGTCTGTGGATTGTTTCCTTTGCGAGAGCCACTACTAAAAGAGGGCTGGAGGAGAGGGTGCCAGCCCAACCTGGGGCTACACTGGGAAACTTGTCCTTTGTGCCCCAGGAGAGGACAGGACATGGTGCAGCCAAGCCCTCCAGAGCCACACTTGGCCCTCGTGCCAGCTGAAGGCCCTTGTGCTAGGGGGAATGTCAGCCACTTGGGGCGATGGTTTCGAGGCTTTAGCAAACACTACTGAGGCTTCAAATACGGGAGAGCATGACTGACAAAATGCAAGTTTTGTTGACAAAATAAAGCTGCTGGCAGTGGGAGGAAGGAGCAGCCAGTGCCTTTTTTGCCACCTGTGTGGAAGAAGGCCCCTGCTGTGGGACTGCCCTTGTTGATGTAGCAGGACTGGTGATGGCAGCTGAGGGAGGAAGAGACAAGGAACCTGAACCAGAGTAGTGGGCCAGCCCAGGTGATGGCTGAGCCTACTGGTGATATGGGTCAAGCTAGAGCTTTAATGAAACTGCCATTGCCTTGTTTGGGAAGCCTGAAGGTCTCCAGTTGAATAATAAAAACTTCCTGCTGCCAGAGCCCCAGAGCAAGGGAGCAGTGCAACTACTTTCTCCGAAGGATATGTGGCTAGGCAGGAAAAGCCTGTAAGATCAGCCCTCCTTGCACAACTGACTGCAGGGCTGTGCATTGAGTGGGGCTTTTATTTATTTTTTTATTTTCTCTTCACAGTGGCTGTTTTCAGTGGACACCAGAATTCAACCTTTTACATCAAATCCAGCACCAGCCCAGATGACCAGTTCCTGGTCAGTGGCTCGAGTGACTGCAACGCGTACATCTGGAAGGTGAGGCAATGGGGGGAGACCCAAGCACGCAGCTTGGAGCTGCTTTTGCTTTTTATGTTCACATAGAACACTTCTTGCTTCCCAGTCCTACCCAAAGGTAGCGTGGGGTTAGCTCCTGGCGTGTTGTGCCTGGAGTGTGTACGTTGCTGTCAAGGTTTGATGTAATTGTTTAATGTAAAACAGAGCTAGCCTCCTGCCATCAGTACATCTCTCATCGCTGCTGCTTATTGCAAGTTGCTATTCTTAATCTGGTTTTAATGGGCATTAAAATCCTCTTTCAGTCCTGTTGATTCAGGCAGCTATCACAAGTAGACAGACAGTTCTCGGTTCATATTTAGCAGTGGAGCACATTAGCAGAAACCTAAAAGTTTAATTGTTTTAAAGGGTACTCTTTCCCTTCACTTCTCCCTTTTCCAGCTCCTGCTTCAGCCATAGCTTTTTCTCATGCTTAATTTACAGTAGTTAAAGCCTTTGTCTTATAGCAAGGGCTCAGCCAGAGCCTTCAGCAAAATTCCAAAGCACTGTGACAGCTGAGAGGCTTCGTCACTTCACATCTTGCAGTGACGTGTAGGAAATGCAAATGTCACCAAGATAATAGCAGACACCTCGGAATAAGGCATGCTTTGAGGTCTGTTCTCCGTGTTCCCCAAATGGGAACAGAGTAGACTTACTGAAGTAGAATAGACAGAAACCACAGGTGACTGCCTATTTCAGGTTTGGGAATGCTGACTTGTGTATCCATTTCACAACGAGTTTGAAAGTAAAATGCAAACCTCTCAGAGGAGAGGGTCAGCCTGCTGAGGTTGTGGTTTGAGCATGTAGCCTCTTTAATTTGGAGAACACTTGTAAGCAGCTGGGTTGCTCACTCAGTAGAGGCAGGAGTGTGGTAGCATGACTACTATGCCAAGTGGTGTAATTTTAACCTTCCTCATGTTCTGTGCAAGTTCAGCAAAAATGCCTGTGTGAACTTGAGTTGCACACTCTGCATTCATGTGTTTTGATACTTTCTTGGAACACAGGCTGGGCCTCAGTTGAGAGTATTCAAGGATGTCATAATATCTCAAAATTTAAGCACATTTAAAATGCACTAATTTACAGAAGGCTTCTGTTGCTATTGCATATGAGTGACAGATCACATTGCATATTTATAAAATAAATCATCAGATGATTACTTTTATTTTAATCCCCAAGACATATTAGAAAGTGGGACTTCAGTGAATTTGTCTCTTTCAAGATCTGTCATATTCAGAGGCTTCTTAATTTAAATGTTGACAGATTTGACTGTGAAACATAGGTATCTTTTCATGGCATCAGAACTTACTATGCTGTGCAAAAAAAACCCATGTTAGATATTGCATGAGCAGTTAACAGGTAAGTTGTAAGGAACTAATGAAGAGCTCTTTCTGTATCTAGAGAGGAATGAAGGGCAGAGGAAGACCTTTTCCACTTAGATAATTTCTTTGAGAAACTTTAGTATCAGTGCTAAGTTTGTGTTTGGGTGAGGAACACTGTGGATAGAAGTCATTGCTGTCAAGGATGCTGTTTCAATCTGTTTTCATATATAAGTCACTTTCAGGCAATGAACACTTCCTTTATTGTGTTGGGTTTGGGGTTTTTTTTAGGTTTTNAGGCAATGAACACTTCCTTTATTGTGTTGGGTTTGGGGTTTTTTTTAATTAGAAGCTCATTAATTAATGAACTCTCACTCTTGAACAACCATAAGATTATAAAAGCTGAAGAGCAGAGCGGTTTTTCTCCACAAAGATGGTACCTATCTGAGGTACCTTCCTGGTAATAAAAAAATACTGTTTGTAAGACATGTACTTCCATTGTTCTTTCAACCTTTTGATGTGGATCACTCCCAGGAAACCACATCAAGTTACACTTCGGTCTGTCCCAGCCCTGGAATGTACGTGCTTCTGTATCATAGAGCGTACAAAACCATAGACACCATTTTATGCTGCCTCCTGAATATGGATGTAACAGCTGTTTCCAGTGAGGAGAGTAACTAAAAAAAGTCTCATTTCCTAGGTTTCTCTTTTTAACCTTTCCACAATAGGCCTCACTTCCCCAACAATATCCTGTCAATTCAGGCACAAAAAGCAGCTTGTGCTGTGGCTGATCCTGACTTAACATGCACAGACTGGCTGACAGTCTTCTGCCAAACACAGTGGACACAGCCATAACTCTGCACTCTTCTTCACTTCACAGTAATATAATTTGGGTGTAGTTGATTTGAATTACACTACTGTAGTGTAAAAACACCATGTCCTAGAAAGAGTAATTCCCTTCCTCTGTTTTCCTTCCAGCAATCAGTGGCTACTGGACCACTGTTGTGTCTGTTATGAGTGTATAATAGCAAGACTGCTATTAACTGTAAGTGAAGGTGTTCTCTGCACCAAGATCTCCAGCTGTTTATTCCCTAAATAGGGATTTAGTTTCCGTGGCATTGCTTGTTTTGGCAGTGAAAGGAATGCTCTGACCAAGGCATTTAGTGGATATTTAGTCAAGTGATTGCCTCTGTCATGCCGGGGGGAAAAAAAGGGTCCTGTTAAGATGAATCTGTTTGTATCAGAACAACTTAAGTTCTGAAGCTGGATATTCAGCTGCAGTTTTGCAGGCTGTTGTAGGAGATGATCCACAAGAGAAAAATGTGTGTTAATCAGAAGCCTTCCCCAAAGTCTTCCATCTTCCTTTGAAACCTATATGTAATGTCTACTCCTTTTCCCACACAGTAAAGGATCTGTTCATTCCCTTAGTCATTTATGCAAATCCCCTTGATGCGTCTCCCGTATAATGTCACATCAATGATGGTGACTCACGGCTCCAGAAAGGATTGCCTGCTGAAAGCAAGCAAAACTTGGACAGAATCTGTGTGTGTGTGTGTGTTCGTGTGTGTGTGTTTTCTTCTTTGGGCCACTTAATGCTGGCTTCAGCTCTGTCTGTCACTTACAGGAGCTGGAGTGGAAGATAAGTAGCAATACTGCAGAACAGGAGAAAGATGTTTATGAAGAGTGTGGGAGAAATGGAGATCAGCTGAATGAACATGGACGATTTAGAAAGCTTTTTTATGAACTCTTAAGAGGGTCTCTGGTCCAGCTGATGGGTTAGAGGAGGAACAGGCACTTGGCAGTTGCACAAATGCCAGTCTTGAAGCCAGTGAAGGTTCTTCTGTGGGATTTTATTGGCAGTGGTTTTGTTTTTTTAATAAACCATTGACCTGTCATTGGGACATTTGTAAAATGGCAGCAGAATCTATTTGCCTAACCTGATGGAAAATATGTGCCTCCCAGCATTTAAGAATCTTACCTGGAACAGGTAGAGGTATTTAAAATGTTTGTGTCATATTTTGGGCTGACAACTCTGGAGGCAGAATTCCTGTGTGCAGCAGGAATTGATCAAGTGTTTCCAGGACCAGCTGTTTCAGCTCTAGAAATGAAACGTGAACTTCTGCTTCTTCATCAGTTTTTGCCTCATGATAACAGGCTGAGAGCATTTGATTTATGCATTTCATACAGGAAAGATGGGAAGTATCCCCATGCTTCCCAGGTGGGCTATGGGGTCTTTTCTTGGAGATGTATATTAGGCTGTGTGCCTTCTGACTGTTTGCTTGTTTTTCTATGGAATTTTTAAGGTTTCTGAGCCCAGCCTTCCTCCACGGATTCTCCATGGTCACTCTCAAGAAGTTACCTCCATTGCTTGGTGTCCTTCAGACTTCACTAAGGTTTGTCTTCTGCAAAATGGTCTTTACTGTGAAACGATAGATGTGATGTGACAACATCTGCTTTTCAAAATGGCAGCAGCATTTGTTGTTTTGGGAGGAAATTTTTAGACAATTATGTCTGAAAATGGTCATTTAGGGGACAGTAATCCAACCTTGTCATACAGCACAATGTATCGGAACCTTTTTATTATTTTCAGGTAATTTAGGCTATTTGAGAAGTCCTAAGAAATTGCAAATCAGCAAAGACATCTCCTGATGAGAGCTTGATACTACCTATAAGAGACAAAACAATGAAATCATTTGATCAGGGCTTTCAGAAGCCAAAGGCTTGATTTGTTTTTTCATATTCACATCTTCCTTTCCCTCTGACCATTGATACATCTGCTAGTGTTGTACAGAGTAGCAGGAAGTTTTGAATGCCCTTTAAAAAATATATGGACTCTTTTCATTGTGACCTCTTTTCAAAACCAGCTGTTTTTATGACAAAAAGAGCCTCTAGTGAAATTGGGTCAGTAGTTATGCACCAGGTATCACTAAAAGGAAAACAACTGAAGTAGGAAGTTGGTTCAAATGTTTGGCCCAGCTCAAATCTAGAAATAACCCTGAAAAATCCTGAGCAGTGTCCTAAGAGTTTCTTCCACCCCACAGTATTAAAGAAGTCAGCTGCTTTCCCTGGCTTGCATGGCAGCACCAGGGCTTCCAGAAAAGCATTACAGTGTAGGAGGGTGGGAGTCTTGCAGGCAAACATGAGGAATTGTTCTAGTTTTGTAAGAGGCACAGTATGAGAACTGGCATTTCAGATGAAATCTGTGATCTAGAGGTAGCCTAGCATCCTGATCATGGTGTGTTGGAAATGCAGACTAATTCAGCCTTTCAAACTGTTACTGACACAGGGAAGAAATAGTCAGCCATTGTTCAGATGAAGCATGAAGAAAAATGGAAACTGTGGTGCTAAGACAGGTCAGGAAGCTGCTTGGTGTGATTTGAGAGGCAAGGTTGCTTTCTGTAGGGGCAACATTGGTGTGACAAAGGTTGGAGTAGAGACACTGTCCCATTCAGATGGCTATGAACTTGCACCATAGCATTTCCTTTCTCTTTCTACTGATTCCCTGTTGAGTCACCAGCTAATCTGCCTGAACAGAGCCATAAAATGTGGGCTAGATGTGTGCTGCTCCTTCGGTCGGGATTCCAGAGATCCTTTTGGAGCACGTGATGCTGTGGCAGGGCTCTAGACCAGTGTTCCTGGCAGCATTGGGTTCTCTGCCAGATACTGCTGACATCTGACTCTGAAGAGATAGCACAGCTCATGCAACAGCCTTCCAATGTCACCTTCTCGCTGTGTTGCAAATGTTTGTCCCCATGCAGAAGATGTCTCCAGCAACAGAGGCAGATCAAGATGCAGGTGCAAAAAGGAGCATGGCTGCTTTTGTCTGCTGAGGGATTGCAATCTCAAAATGTGCCATGACCCTTGCTGAGCAGAGCAGTGTCTCTTACATAGCCATGCAAGGCAAATGGTTGGTGGCGACTGAGATTTCTATAGCAGAAAGACGTGGATGCTTTAAAGCAAATACTGCTCCCTGGTGAAGTAATGAAACAGAGTTCGGTTATTTTCATTGTTTAATGGTCAGTCTTGTACCCCTTCAGCCAAGCTTTACCATCATTCATATTGGCATGGTGTGTCAGGTGTAGCTATTCCAGTTCACTCACTCAGTGGTCCATAGGATGTACCCAGGTTACTCTAACACACAGATTTATACTTAGATTGCCACGTGTTCTGATGACAACACTGTGAGGATTTGGCGCTTACGACGTTGTCCTGAGGAGGAGAAATCAGTAGCCAGAAAAGCCAGCTTGGTGGGCTGGGTCACTCAGAAGAAACCAGAAGAACAGCATGGAGCAGGTAAGGCCCCTGAGCTGAGATATTTTGCTCTGCAACGTGCCTGCTGAATTTTGTCTGTTTTCTGTACCAACAAAAGCCTTTGGCTTGTCTTACTGGCCTTCTGAGGTTTTCCTCATATTAGGCAATAACTCATATAGCCAGACAAACACTTCTACTTGTAAATACTTCTGCCATCAACAGGACAAGCTGGTGGAAATAGCTTACAAGTGTGGCAAAGTCTGTATGGCCAGACTGCAAAGCAAAAATCCATTGACACAGCTTGTTGGGCAGCCAGAACTTGAGTGGATTTCAGCAAGGTTTGATAACTGAACAGCCAAAGGAGATGTCACTATAGCAAAAACTCACACTTTTTCTTTCTTTCTATCAAATAATAACTGAGAGCTGTAAGATGATATGCTTTTTCCAGTTTGCTGGAAAGGGCTGACAGCACATACACAGCCTTGGAACTCTGAACTGTTTGCTTCTGCCCATAGTTGAATTATGCACAGATTTCTCAGGTGCAGTTACCAGTACTGTATCTCTTTCTTCATCTTTAGTCAGCGGTACTGACCATATACAGCCAGATGCTGTGTAATGAAAGTACTTCAAAAAAACATGTGGACAATTGTGATGATTGTAATGTCCCAGAATTAATCATCTATTCATGTGTTAAGTCTAGTGAACAAATGTTCTACCTTTCTACAAAGCCTGGGCACTCAGACAAGCTGTGCAGCATGCTCTGAGCTAGCAAGCAGATGTGGGCTCTGTAGAGAAGGTAGTCACTAAGCAGGTAGTACCCTAGACCAGAACAAAGGAACCCTGATCATAATACTACTTTAATTTGTCTGAAACCTGCATTTTGTTGCAGTAGAGTAGCTGAGAGAAGAACTGCTGTCCCTCCCAAAGTGAAGTAAGATGAGCTTCTCTGCAGAGTAGCTCTGAAACTAAGAATACAATAGCTTCCCAGCAGCTGCTGCTGTGACTTCCTGCATTCCACCTATCTTTTCAAGCCACTCTCCCAGTGAATTTCATCTTGGCTAACACAAATAAAGGCTGAAGGTCTCCAAATCCCCCTAATGGGATAATATTACCTCTAACCTTTTGTCAGTGAGTAACAAGTCTAGCAGGAAGTTTGCAGGACAATAGCAGGGAGAGTGCCAGGTCCACTCCATAGCTGGTAATTGTTTTGTGTGCACACACTCTTCCTCAGAGAGGGTTCAAAAACCCCTTTGTGTACTAGTTTCAGAAAAACAGAAGTAAGCATAGGTCTAGACCAGAAACGTGAAGTCTAAAGTATCTTATACACTAAAGCTTTACAAGTCAGGTTTGGCAGTAATACCAGAAAAAATACTTCTCCTTGCTCTTGCTGCATTAAAGTAACACAGGAGGGAAGAGGAAGTACACAGACACTGCAAACACAACAGCAGGCTTCCTGCTGACCTTGGGGCTTGAACACAAAACACATGCTGTTAGAATATAGGAGTTATCTGCAGAGACTGATTCAGAGCTGGCAAGCAAAGTACTATTTCAGACCTGCTGGGGTGGATCTAGGTAGTTCCCCACCCATTTATGTGGAACAAATTATGAGACTGAGGCCGTGTATTGGTTGTTGACCTATATCATCAAGTGTAGCAAGCAGTTTCCTTTTCTTTGGCAATTACTTTTGTGGTTTCTTTTAAGTTGTACTACTTTTTCTGTGGTTTTTTGTAACCAAATTTCTGGAGCAGGCCTGTCCGTGGACAATTTGTGATTCTTAAATCTGGAGATTGATAATACCATTCTAGAAGATTTGTGGCAGAGAAGGTAGGAAACATCCAAAATAACTTGCATTGGTGTGATGCAGGTTGACTGCAGGTATTTGCAGTATTGTATTACATGCAATGGCAGCATAAATGGAAACAGCTTGAAATTGGCTTAATAGAAGCCTGAATAATACATGAAGCCTTAGAAAAAAAACCCTGATCTTCCTATTCTTTATCTCAAATTTGTGTTTGCTTCTTGCCATGACACTCATCCAATTCCCAGGATAACTCTTTTTCCATTATCCAGTGTGTCCACAGCATAACTTTCAGACTGGTTTGGGATTCAGAGTGCTCATACCCAACTAGTTATGCAATATTTCTGCTGAATGAATTTGTAATCGTCATTATGGATCAAGAGTTGCTGAGCTTGCTACTTTCTTCTCCCTCTAGGAGCTCAGATTTTTGAGTGCAACTTATTTCCCAGCTGAGTTATTATTGTCTTATAAAACCAAAGATTAGGAGAAGAAACCTTGGCAGTTACCTTCTCGTAGTCCACATTGAAGCAAGGTGTTATGAACTTGCATATTTTATCAGCAAAGGAGCCTTTAACTCTGTTTTCTGTGTTGAAGTTATTTGTAGTGGGATCCTTTATTATGGGATCCTATTTAATTTTGTTCTGATGCAGCAGTACTTGTATTTTGGATACTAGATAGATAATACGTAAAAGGAAGGATCAGAACAGGCTTAGTATAGTATATATACCCAGGCATGTAGGTGCTCATTCAATATGTTGTTTGTGAGACAGCCCAGCATTGTAAAGAAGATGGCAGATTATTCACACTAGATTTCTCGTTGTTCTAATGAAGTGCTTTATAGTGCAGTGCTTAGTGCTGAGAGTGGGGAGCTTGGATTAAACCCCTGCTATACACAAAATGTGTAGTGCTCTCGTGCCCAGCAGTGGAAGGGCATGGAGTAACTTAAGGCACTACCCTATTTAATTGCAGCACCATGAGTTAAGTGAATGAGAAAGCAGGCATCCTACAAACCCACTAATGTGTTCTCTGTTGGAGGGGGCTGGAAATAAAAAGAAACTAAAAAATATAAGATCTCTCTCTAATACTGCTGCAGAGCAAGATCTTTGCTGTGTATGATTCCCACTGTTGTTAGTGAGGTCCCTAGGTCCCTACCTATGACTGCTGTTTTCTGGGTGCTCAGAACTTCTCTTTTCAAGCAGGGGCATTTATATCTTAGCTAGTGAGCTCAAAAGCCACTGTGAAATACCTGTTTGGGAATCATTTATTTTAAAGGAATAACTTACTACAGTGACAAATTTTATTTCCTTTGGAATTTAAGTCCTTGTTCAGGAGGTGAAGAATTACTCACTCTTCCTTGGGTGTGGTAAATAACTACTGTCTCCATTCTAATACAGCATTGCAGAAAATCCTCCAGCAAAAAGACAAGAGAGTGAAAGTATGTCCTTCACTGTTCTCACACTTTCAAAAAAATCTTTAAAATATGCAGCTAGTAACACCTGACTAGGAACATTATTTACGTGGTAGGGCACCAGAGTGTAAGGCTTCCTTGGAAGTGTAATTAGCTGTGGGACAGGCTTACAGTACCTTTGTCCCTCAGCTCGGTTATGCAACTGTTAAAGATGCAGGGCAGGTGGGGATCAGCCTTTTTCCCAGGCAGCTGTCTGGACTGAACCAATGCAAAGCTCCAGCAAGGCTAGATAAACATGGAAGATTCCAGATTTGTTGTGGCTGTAGCTCATGTAAGAGAGCTCATTACTGAAGGGATAGATGTCAGACATTACAAAAATGTACTGTATTATACTTTATCAGTGTGATACGGGATTTTATAAAGGACTTGTACTAGTTTAACCGAAATCAGAGGGATTTATACAACTTCTTTGTTCAAAAGGGTAGGTCTGAGGCACAGGGTCAGCACTGATTCATCTCTTAGCTGGAAGGGGTGTTTTTAAAAGGACTGTCCTTGTCTGCTGTTCTGTGTTCCTCATCAGACTACTTATTTCTCCCCTCTTAGGGCCACCAGCCAGCCCACAGAGCACTCCTGCCAAGGCCTTGACAGCGGGCAGCGTGTGCATTTCCTCGCCACGGCCCGCTGCCTGTGCTCCCACTTACTCCGGAGACCTTCCACTGTCAACCAACACTCTGACAGTCGCTCTCAAAACCCCGACCGCCACAGCCTCCACCCCAGCCAAGCCACCTGGATCCAGCCCGTGTGCCTCTCCCAAACTGATCCCTTCCTCCAAAATGTCCATCAAACATTGGGTTACAAGGACTCCGTGCTCTTCTCCTCCAGAAGTGGAGAAAAAGGCTCTTTCTCCTAGAAAAGCCCTGGCAGAAGTCACCCAGGGTCTCCTGGAAGCTGCTTGCGCTCCTAAAGTCCCACACTCACAGTTGGAAAAGCGTGCGAAGAGAAGGCTTGACTGCAGCAAGGAGGATGCAGGACAGAAGTGTCTGCAGGCCTGTAGCTGTGTGACTGAGCTGGACCATGCAGCTAAGAAATCCAAGCTGAATTTATGTCACTTGCTTCCAGACCAAAAAGCTTGTGATGAAGACTCTCTCAGCCTGGCTGACTTGGGTAGCGACCGTGAAGGCTCCAGCCACAGCCCAAAAGAGCCTTCCCTTTCTGGAAGCTGTATTAACCCATCAGGCATTCAAACTTCCCCCCATCTTTTCAGATCTCCACGTGGGAAAGACACTGAAGTAGTAGATAAAGAGAACAGTTCTCCTGAAAGAAAAAATTGGTTGTCTGCTCTGGGAGAGAAGCTACGGACTGGCAGACCTGGCAGCCAGAGCACGTCAAACAGCCCCCTGTCATCCTGCAGTCCTGGTGCCAAAAGACAAGAGTCTGGGGCAGTGGCCACTTCGCTGAAAACTGTAAGTAGGGCAGCCAACAACACTGTCGTGAAAGAAGTTATCCCTAGCTGCCACTCTCACCTTGTTTGTTCTTTCCTGCTAAGACACAAAGAATTATCTGATCCCTTTGACTACGGACGAAAGGGATGATTTCTGGCCTAATAAGCCAGATACATTAATGCTGTTATCTGCTAATCCCCTCCACGCAGGAACAGAATTTTTATGATGTGTCCTTCATGGGACTTAAGGCACACAGGAGCTCAGAGATCCTTGCAGCTCCCAGCTGGGTGTTTGAAGGATGTAGCTGTCATCTTAAATACAGCTCTACTCTGAGAGGCACAGTAATGCCAACAGCTTTCCTGGCAGATCTCCTGTTTATGTGTTCACCATCACATCTGCCTGTTTATGTTACTGGAAAGCCACTTAAGCATTGGAAGAAAGAGCTAAATTCTCTTGCAGCTCAGGTAGCAAAACAATTTGTTACCCATGTTAAAACTGTGGGGCATTACATAATGCCTTCAGTTCCTTCGATGGAAAACTAGCAGAAAACAGAGTTGTGCAAGAGTGGGGGCAGGATTTGACCTACACCATCCTACTTTTGGTGTACAGGAAGCCTGGCACAGAGCTCATCCTAGGGTCTGAAATGAAAGTTAAGCTTATAAAGCAGCTAAAAACATTGGCATGAGGGTTTAACTAGGAAATTACAATTACATTTTTTAAAACAAACCAAACTTGTCTCTGAAACTGGACTCCCAAGTCCTCCAGTGTCTTTGACTGAGTCTTATTTCAGTAAATGTTAGGTAATTTTCAATCATCAAATTTTAGTTGTACTCTCAGTTGAGTATCTGATGCTAGAAGTTGTTGCCATCATTGAGGCTTATCTCATTTCTTACCTGATTTCATCTCTTCCAACACTTCTGTCAGATATGACCTGGGCAAGCCACCATTCCTTAAGTTATTCATAGCAGCTAGATTTTTCATGTTGTGGTTGTACCAAGAAATCTTGGCTATAGGAAACCTACAACTACTTGTGACTACTTGTGCTTTATGCTGTATGTGTTTAAACACAAGACAGAGAGATTTGCCCTGGAGAGAGATTACTATAGAACAATTACTTTTCCTGCCCAGTATGCTGTGGTTCAGATTTTGGGATGCTCCTGTGTTGTTCTCATAGCCTGAGGAGATGCCAGGAATACCCAACAGCATTCCTTGAATTTGCTGTATCTTGGAAATCTGCAGCTCTCTTATCTGCTTTAGGGAAGCTGAAACTGCAGCTGGAGTGCATTTCTCATGGCAGTGGGACAACCCTAGGATTTAGACAGCATTTCCTGTAGGTACTAAGCCTCTTATCTGTGAGACAGATTGTAGTAAAGGACCTTTCATTTACTCTCTTAGTTGGGAAGTCGAGCAAACTGGCACAATGATGGAGGGGAGACTTTGAGACTCCTGCAGCCTATGAACTGTTAACCTAGAAGTGTGTCATGTTGGTTTTTGTTTTATTTTTTACTAGGCTGCAGCTACTTCAGTTTCCATGAGGAAGATCTGCACATACTTCCACAGAAAGCCACAGAATGACTGAAGCCGCATGCAGTGGTTGCACCTGAGGGATGTTGACACTGAGGTATCAAGACCAGACTTAATGCCAACAACGATGCACCAGGATTACACAATTTGTTGTTAGACCTTTATAGACTTGAGGTTTTAGTCTTCCTGTTTTTAAAGCTGTTAACAGTTGAAGTGAGCTGAGTGTGTAAATTCTACACTATACTTACTCATGGTCTCTTTCTGACTTGGCGTATGTATTTTTTATAAACAAAGTATTTTTTATGTGGCAACTGTTCTAGTCCAAAATCAGCAACAGCTCTGCTGTGTATTGTTGACAGGCACATGTAGCTTGTCAGTTTATGTTACTAATCTGCTGTTCAAACTGCTGCCTCTACCTAAGAGTAGTGTGTAAATCATTACACCCTCCTGAAAACTAAGTGTTGGAATGTGTGTAGAGAAACTTACTGGAGGTACAGCTGAGCCCCTCCACGCTGAATGGCATTTCTGCAGTTATTCCTCTAGTACTGCAATGACTGCCTGCTTCCAGCAGGGAAGTTAGCAATGTGTTAATTAAATCTAAAAGACTTTTAAATACCCCATGTCCATCTGATGGTGACTATGGTGTAAGAAGAGACAAAGTATAATCAAGTACATAATGCCTGTACTCCCCTTGCAATCCCCTTTCTTCTCCACCCTGGAAACTACTGTATTTACCTACTTAGCTGCCTCTTGAACCATCAACACTAGAGCTCTTAAGACCAGAAGTTTATCACTTCTCTGAAATAAAATAATGGCAAGGTGTGTTAGAGGAATTAGTTTGATCTGTCCTAAATAGGCATCCTGTAACAGCCTATTGCCAGTCAGCCTTTACAGGCTCAGTCTGTAGCAAAGGCATTAGTAACTGCATATAACATACCTGCATAACAGTTTTATAATACAGTAGTTACAAAATAATACCTTGTAAACCGGAGGAGAGGTAATTGACATTTTAGAAAGCACTTGAGAGCTTTTACATATTAATATTAAATGCTTTGCCATTGTAAGTCGTCCCCGATGCTGATAGAAGAAGGTCACTGAAATGAGAGCACTGTCCTGCTGGCTCATGACACTAATTCCTCAGCCATGCTTTCCCCAGGATCTTTTAGTAGAAGTAGGATCTTCTAGTAGAAGATCCTCATCTTAGGTTGGAGCATTTACTCTGTTTTCTGGTGTAATAGTTCCTGTGAACTTCAAAACTAATCAAATCCTCTGAATCTCTATTAAGTTTTTCCACTGCAGAAGAATTGAGGTATTTGAAGGGGGATATGATCCCACTAACTTATGTTTTCTATCTTAAATATTAACACCTACTTCACAGTAACATTGAAAAGCATGGTAGCTGAAAGGGATTAGAAGGAAACATGCTGGTCTGTATTTTATGTGGTAGATTGTATTTTGCAAGGAAATAAATTACTTGTGAGAAAATGGCTTTTGTGAAAGGTCTGTTACAGCTACAAAGCAAAAGTAGATGTGTAGTGTGCTTTTGTTAAAAAAAGTAGTTACTATCATGTTGCATCTTTTAGCAGAAGCACTCAGGTACAAATAGGGGCCAGAACAGCTTTCTCTTGTTCACTGAATTACAGGCCATCATCCTATGAAAGGCAATGTAGTGCTTCAGGCATTTTTTTATAATTCTTCTTAAAAAAATGGATTTTTATAAAGTGATTATCTGAATAGATCTAATATCTTAGGCAAAAAAGGAATATAAAAAAATCTGCTAGTTTAATTTTAACCTACTTCTGGATATTGAAGTAGATGGAAGTAGTAGAAACATAACTTAAAATAAGTAGGTTTGGGATTTAATTCAGTCTTTTTAATTGTTATAGCAACTGTGTGGGGTACAACCTGCCTTGCCTACAACCAGATTTTCATGCAGGATTCTTCCAGGCAGTTTGTAAAAAACATTGCAGAATAAGGAGAATTGAGCCCTATTGAAATACATGAGAGTCATCAGACACTTCAACAGTAGGATTTAGTGTTTCTCCACTCTTCCACAGTATCTTCTTCCTCCAGAAATGTTCTGCAGCCAAACCGTTATCTTCTATATCTTGTAAATGGCTACCTAGAGATGATATACACTCATGGGTTACCACTTGGATGAATAATATTCTGTGGGCATGTGAGATTTTCTTCTTTCAGATGGTACTTGTTTAGTGGAACAACTTGCTTCATGGACCACCGGGCATTTATTTTTTCATCTGAAGCTGGTGTCAACCTGGTTCAGAGTCTAGGAGAATTAACTGAAACATATTTTTTTATGTCCAACTGCCTTGACCTTATTGTGATAAAATCAGAATTGCAAAAGCACTAAAAAATTGCTGATACAAATCGTATGTCAGGTGGTTCAAGGTTCCCAGTGCTGTCTTTACCTGAGAAGCTTGATAAAATAAGCATTCAGAGAACTGCTTTGAATTGTTTTGGGCCAGCAAGCTATTTTCCGAATTTTCTTTCCTTCTGAAGGATTTGCAGAAACTCTGACCTCCATGTTTTATAATCAAATTAAGCCTTTAAAGGTATTATTCCCAAATCCCATATATGTATGTAAATCCCACCTTAAGTATCTTACAGGTTTTTCCATGCAGATGATAGTGCTTCCTGGTGTCTTGTCTCTGTCCTCAGTGTTCACCTTTTAACTGCCAAATGGGATTTGAGACTGACCACAGCAGTTTCTGATGGTGCTGTATCCAATAGTTGCTGCTGCTCTGTTGGAAGTTGTGCCTCTCCCTGCTCAGCTCTGAGCAGCCGAACAATTTGGATTAAGGGCAGCTTGACAGCGACTGGGGCTAACCCTGCTTGGCAAAACTGAGCAGGCACTCCCCGGATCTGTACAGATGCATGGTCAGCAAGCCTGGGCAGGCATTTCTGCTGGGAACAGCACTCACTTAAGAGTCCCTTGGGGAAGCTAACTACCAAGAAAACCTAAAATTTAATTGCCTCAGTTCCCTGCCTCAGCAGATAGTTACAGACCTAAACCATGGATGGGGCAGACGTGAGCATGTGGGGACAACATTGCCACCAAGGGGATTGTGCTGTCAAACTACCTCTTGATGTGTAGAGTTGGCCACTTCTTGTTGCTCAGGGAGTGCTTGAGTCTTCCTCTGGCACAGTTATTTCTGCAGCCACTGAACATGGCTGAAATATCCCGTATAGGGAGTGTCCACACCACCTTGTAAACTGACTACTGAGGTGACAGAAAACACACCATTGTGGCATTGAAGAATGTTCTAGTTGCTCTCTGTGTGTGGTATATCATTTCTTAAGAAGTTTTGTTTAGAAACAGATGTTTTTCAGCCAGGGGTTTGCTAAAAGCATTTGGTAGCTGGGTATTCTAGGGTTTATGTGTGACTCTTTTGAAAAGGCTCCTCAAGGTCAAATATTAAAGAGTTTTTCATCACCAATACTTATTTGCCAGTAAATGGGAAATGGTGTTCATCTTCAGGTCCACTACAATGAAAGTTCATTCTTTCCCTCCTGAAGCTTACCTAAACAGTTTTCCAAGTGGAAATTATCACTCTCTGTTTCTCTATGCAGAACACAGAACCCAGTGGTTCACATTCTTCCCTCTCTCTGATTTATGTATGGCCCAGTCTGCAATAAATAAAATACATCCTGCTACTATACAGCGTCCATGTGTTGTCCTTCAAAGAACAGCTTTACCCATAACGAACTGCTCTTCATCTGCACTGCACAAAATGCCAAATACAATGCAGAGCATGGATGAGGGGAAAGCAAATATGAAAGAGTCCATATGTAATTTCTTTTAAAATTACTTAAACATTTCATGTCAATTGTTTTATAGAATAATGTGTAGTTGGTATGAGGTCAGCATGAACCCAGAAGGGAAAAAGCAAAATTATAATCAATGATAACCTTTCAATTTTAAGCCTCAGTCTGAGTTACATTTTTTTCTAATCAGAATAACTAACTTTCCATCTTAATTTGTGCATTGTGGAAAAATTCCAGGAACTAAAAGTACAGCAGGAAGACACATTACTCCAGTCTTGTGCAGCTAGGCAAAGACTCAAAGATCAGAAAGCATTATATATAATGAAGTCTGAATACCCCATCTTAATTTTCCAATATGGTATTTTTAACTCTGCTGAAGCTACAGCAGTTCTTATTTTTGAAGTTGTTCAGTCTTGATTTAAATGCTTTGCATGATTACAGGTCCATTACAGTTGTACATAAATTATTCTAGAGTTGAGATACTGTGAAAAGACTGACTTTTTGAATTTGTTTAGCTTTGTCTTTTGCCTGTTAGCTCAGATTACTCACTTTTTGGTCTGGGTTAAAGGTATTTATACTACATTAGATCTTTTATCTAATTTGTAGAAAGCCCAAACATGAGACAACCACCTCTTGTTCTCCCCTTTCATGAGCTGAAGAGATTCTACATACAAAACCCAAAACAGCCAAGGAAGTGCTTCATTCCTTCACCTTAAAGAGCCACAGTAGTAGCTCCACTTACATTAACACCAAAGCCACTCTGTGTCTTAACTTCACTCAGATTTATGGTTTACTTCTCTTGTCTGAAGAATGACTGAATCCTTTGGCAAAGTATCTTCAACCACCCACTTCTGTGCCATCCCTGGATTTTTTCATTTGGGTCATAGATTATATAACTCCCTGGTTGCTTCATAAGTGTGCTCTCACATTGCATTGTGAGTATGGCAGAGGAGGAGATGGACACAAACCCAAGTAGCAAAGACAAGGCTGACCTTGTAGAGCTGATCATTCTTACACTGACTTGCTTGTAACTGTGACAAACCTGTTTGGCTGGTGGTTTTATCCCTCTAGTTGTAACATCATTATGGTAAAAATACCAGTTTATTCTCCTATTCCTGTTCTTGCAAAAGGTGTTAAGTATCCAAAAACCAGACTAATAATAGTCCATGGGACTGTAAAGCCAGCTCCAGCAACAGCAAGGTAGGCTGTGTTGACAGGAGTTTAGCAGATATTGTCAGAGTGTCTTACTGAATTATTCAGTGTCACCGTTATTTTTATTCTGCTGATTTTCGTGGATTCACTGACAGAGGAAGTGACAGTTTGTGTACTGAGATCAAGAGATCCCTTGGATTCTTGAAAACAACCTGTGACTGACATAACTGCCATGAGTTCCTCTTTGCTTGAATGGACCGTTTTCCTGCAGGTAGGTGACAGCAAGGCAATTATGTGAAAGTTGGAAGTGTTACATCATAAGGAATTGGCTGTTTGTACACATCCAGTTGTTTGAAGAAGCAGGACTGGAAGAGTGATAAAGAGAAAGCTGATGTTTGCACAAGTTGGTAGGGGGAAAACAATCACCATAAGTGTAAAAGAACAAAGTACATTGCATAAGACAGGCGACTGACAGGAGAAACTAATCTTCATCCAGTTGTTACATGGTTAGAAGAAGGAGTAGGGCTTGGGAGGCCCATGCTGCACCTTTTTATCAGACTCACGTCTATATACTCTTATTTTTTTCCTCTGTGCAGTGGGACAGTTGTCCATGCTTACCAGTTCATTCTGATTAAGAGAGGCGAATTTGAAGGCTGTTCCTGATCCTTCTCTTTGTGGACACTTCTTCCACCTGTTCTGATTTAACTTAATCCGTTCCTAAAAAGAAGTCAGTTTTGACAGAGTATTAAGATTGGCTGGAATAAGGTTTTCTTGTTTCAGAATAAGCCTGGTTTTGCACTGGGTTGTTCAGAAACAGCTATTCTGAAAAAACAGCTATTCAAACAGCCCTACGGTAACTCCACCACATAGGTGAATCTTCAAGAAAGTCATACGAGACTGCTGGGGGAGTGGTATAACATAAAAGCAAGGATACTCTCAAGCATGAAGGCAGCAGGAAGAAATTTCTCCATGAAAATCAATTTCTTAATTTTCTTAACTTGGCACCCTCGGCTATGTCTGTTTGAAAGAGGGACACAGAGAAGGGCTCTGGTGCTGGGTCACACAGCCTGTGGTTTGGCTGTTGATGTGCTTCTGCCCATCCAAGGCTGAAGCGACCCCTGCTGCTGCCCCTGCTTCCTGGTGGCAGAGCCCCCCTCACCCTTCTGCCAAGTGAGAAAGAATTCCACTTGCTTATGGATTTGTACAAAGCTATGCTGCTCTGCTTTCCCTCCACATACAGCCCCATGGAATCGGGGGTATTCCCATAGCGGCCGCATTCCCGGCCCCAGTGCATCTCTGAGGCCGTGCCTGCATCCCTGCACCTCCACCACTCCGAGCACAGCCCTGCATCGCACGCAGCCTCCCACCACCTTCTGTCTCCGCTGCTGCCCCAGAGGGCCCACAGTGCGTCCCCCACTGTGCTCACACAGCTGAAGTGCTGAAAAAAGCACGTTCTGGCTGTGCCTTTATCTGCTTGCTGTGCGCCCAGCAGGGACACCACCTTGGGCCACAGGGCGTGCGTGCAGCCTTCCTTTTCATTTTCTCCCTGGGAGGCGGAGAAGAGTGAGTTTTAAATATAATGCTGCGAGTTCAATGCTGCTAAGCAGAGCCTGCCTGATTGCAGATGCAGCTGGAGCTCCTGGCTTAGTCCTGGCACAAGCAAGTTAAGGACAAAAGGTCTTTGGTCCTCTTATGCAAAGAGACAATTTCTGTGGCAGCTGAGGGCAGCATTAGTATTCATGCCTTGGCTGGTCTGGCAGCAAGGCGGCAAACTTGATATTAACTGTGGCACAATGACTGGGGTGTATGGGCTGTTTCTTAATATAGATCACAGGTAGCCAACCAAATGTCTCTTTATCCTAATTTCCTTCGGGTACCTGCTCTCCTACCTTCTCCAACAATAGCCTTGGGTTTTTCTTGCAATGGTAGTGTTTTTTTAAGAGCCACAGACAGGTTCCCTACTTGGCTCATTTATTGTTGTGTTGTAATTTTGTATTGGTTTATTTTCCAGCTGACCAAAGTTCCTCTTAAACTCAAGTCATCTGTGTTTACAAATATTTTATTGTGTGATATACTAAAGCTTTTTCCCATTATTTGAACTGGGCCATAGATTTGCAGCTGAGGTATTTCCACATTGTATGCGTTAGAAATGTGTTACCCTGAATGACTAATGGAAATTATTTCTGCTCCAGGAAGCAAAATGATGCTGAGTGAAAGAGAGAAGAGGGTTTATATGGAAACAAGAGTATATTCCCCTTTGCTCGGGCCCGCTGAAATGCTCTCTCCCCTTCCCCCTCGTCGTGTATCTCGCCACAGCACAAGAGTGTGCCAGAACATGTTCCCACAACCTTTCAACCCATTCAGCACAGCCTGCAACTTTCCTGGCTATTTTTGTGTACTCCACTCAATGATTAAGTGCCCAGGACTGTGATAATACATCCTTTCACCACTGGCAACCAACAAAATGCAGTCTCAGCTGCTCACAGACAGCTTTTCCAGCTCTTCTTCCTTAAAAAAATGGATTATCGATAGATTATCCGTCTGATCTAAGGGTGTAAATTTGGAGACATGTTCTTCCTGGCAAGGACTTCAGCTCTTAGTAATCAAGGATTATTCTTGTTGACAATAGGAGTTCTGCATCTAACTGAAGCCCCTTGCAGGCTGCGTTAGCCTGCTATAAACAAAGTGTCTCATCTGCAGCTGAAGATTAACCACGTCTGGGTCGAAACAGGGCAGCTATTTAATTTTACAAAGCTGTAGCACACAGTGGTTTCCTGAACACTTCTGGTTGTATAGTGGTTTTTTAGCTTTGCTTCAGCTTCTCAGTCTATTTACCAAACAGGCTATAACCCTGCTGATGATTTATCCTGGGTAGAAAAGCCCCGTTCCCCTCTGACATCTGACAGTTTTTCCATTGCTCAGCCATACTCGGGTGCTGTGAGCCCCCACTTCCACAGCAAGACTAATTCAGTCTCATAGTGACCAGGTGAAAGGGTTACCATCAATTCACTGTGGTTCATCATTCTTGTCAACACCAGAACAGAGTCTTGTGGTCTGGGTCGAGGTGCAGTGATACCACCCCAATAAACCATTTCAATTGCTCCTGCAATATCAGCTGTCAGGGACCAAGGTACAACACATCCATTGCAGCTGACTGACAGCTCGCTGGCAGCTCACAACCCAAATCACCCCTGCTTCACATTATACCCTGGTGAACTAATAAAAATTAAAAAAACAAAATGGGAGCTCTACCATTGAACAAAGTAGGAGAGCATCAGCCACTGCAATGTGGGCAAGACATGATGGAATCAAAAATCAGAGCTTTTGGTTCCCACCTTCCCACTCATCTTCAGGAGTGCCTGAATCCTTGAGGAGCCTTCATTGCCTGAGCTTCCAGGCAGGCTCTGCAGCAATGTTTGAGAGCAGGAGTTTGTCTTCCAAGGACCTTTGGCACCAGTGAACATTTCAATTAAAGCTTGACTCACTAATCAGAGAGAGGGTTAAATGTAGGGAACCACACTGAGGGTCTGGCCCTGCACATACCTGCAGAGACAGTTGGTTTTTGACGCCAAGGTCACCTCCTAGGACCAGGGTCAGGCAGAAGAAAGCACTCCCCTGATGGGTTAGCTCTGACTCTGCAAGATATACCTTCTGAGTCCCACATGGCACCCAGAGAAAAGTCTCTATCCAGAAGCAGAAAAGGAGGCTGTTTTGGGACCTGCCAGTCACGGCCAAGAGGAGTTATGCAGGCAAAGGGCCAGACTCCCACAGATATAAATCAGTCAGGCTCCACTGACATCACAGCTCTGCTCATTCACACTAAGGGAAGGTGTTGCTCACTGTATTTCAGGTGTTAGATTCTAATTTATACTCACTCTCTATCCCACTACAAGGTAAATCACATTCATTGACAGGCTCTTGGCTGAAGAGGGTGGTGCATTATACCTCTGGTTTCATTTTGAAAAGTAAAAGCAAAACCTTAACTTAGCCCTTCCAAACTACGGTATGAAAATGCATGCCAAAACTGTGCTGTAAAAATATTTGGAATGTTAAAAATAGATTGGCATTTAAATAGCTGTTGAAAGGGGAAGCAGTCCCAACTAAACCTGGCATGACCAAAGCTGTTTGTTTTCCATACACTTACTTCCAAGCAGGTTCAGCACACAGAGAGATCATTTCATCATAGGGTCTCTGTATCCCAGGTACCACCAGTGGCAGTTCCCGGTTTAACTGTAGCTGGTTTCCCACTGCTGTCACCTGCCTTCCTGGCCCGGCATCCAGTCTGGGCATTGTCGTCATCAAACTGGAAACTTTTCCACCAAAGGAAACTATGAAGGTTGAGGTAATGAGAACAAAAATCTCACCTAGGAAAAGAGTAGAATCTTCAAATTTTAGCCTCCGAAACTCTTCTGTGCTATTTTAAAGACAGAACCTACTGATTCATCAAATCATCAGACAGATCAATGCACGAAAACATTAGCTGCTTTCTTAGTGCGCTGTGCTGATGCGCTTGAACATTGCTCATTTTCCACACTGAAGTCGTGCTGTGCTAAACCAAACATTCATATGTAAGTCTCTGCGGCATCCTATTCATGGCAAAATAATGATACCTTAGAAGCATATTTTTCCAGCTCAACTCTTAAGTACCAATGTATTTTTATACAATCAATATTCATCTTCAAATATGAGAGACTTACAGCACTTCTTATGAATCTTCTGAAAGGCCAGAGCGTGGGGTAAGTGGAAGGGCCATACTATGGAGAGGGGAACTGATACCAAGAGGAGTGATGAAGTCAATGTCTTGTGAAGCCAATGGATAGACAGAAAAGCAGTAGATAAATAATCACACATTATCCTTGTCCAATTTAAGCTTCAAACAATCATTAGCAAGAAAGTGCTGCCAGTAGAATTATGAGCGTCTTCTGTGATATTTTACATGACCATATTTGTGTGTGTTTCTAAATAAAATCTCCTCTGCAGAAGACTGCAACAGTCAGCTTCACACTTTTTCAAGGCAAAAACTTCACCTTTGTTCTTTTTTGCCAGTATGCCTCACTTAAATTGAGCCTGGGCTTTTGAGGACTGCCTGAGGTGGTTTCTCTGTGTGCTAGAAGAATCATTTCAAAAGGCTTACTTGTTCTAAAGTGCACCAGAGGAATGTGGGGAACCGCACTGGCGAGGGAAAAGATAAACAGAGCAAACAAAAAGAGCAGTTTAATCTTTCTCAGCTGTATCTCAGCTGCAATTCTACTTTCTCTGGGCAGCTTTGACACAATCACGATGCAAGCGGATGGCAAGGAAGTGAAATTTGCAGTAGCACCCAGCCCCACCTTGAAACAAGACTGAAACACCCACAGAAAAAGGAAAAGCTTTCTCACCAAGCCGTAATACACAACAAAATTTTGCTCTATCATGGCTGCAATTTGTTGGTAGCCTCTTACATTTCTGTATCTATAGTGTATAGCAGGAAGCTATCATCTGCATTATCACAGATAATGGTTTTTGCTTCGCAAGCCTGCAGATGAGTCATTAGATCCACCAGCATAAGCTCTGTGTGCTGCTTCATGCCAGGCACACCCTAAGGAGCCAGGGCAGCAGGGTGGCCATACACCTGTGGATGCCCACAGGACAAGAGGCTGGAGCTGAACCCTGTTCTTGCCAGCAGCAAGTTCTCTGCAGGTTGTTTGACATTTTTCTCTTTGTTTCTCCTCCTTTGTAAAGCTATTCCTCTCTATTTCATCTGATGCTGTTGGCATCTCCCACTGCAAAGCATTTTAAAATCATTGCATAAAAGGACATCTACAGAGATGCACTTTACAGCTCCAGGGTAACTGGTGGAATGAGGATGTTGCCCCCCCCAAATCCAAAGAGCTAATGTAATTACAGCCTTTCTGGCTCACAGCTGGGGAAGCAAAAAGGATGCTTCATGGTGAACTCTCCTTCTTTCTGGCATCTCACTGTGGGTGAGGGGAGGGGAAACCCAGGAAAGGATGACTACAGTAAGGCTGTGAAATAATATTTAAATAAACATCTTAAAGCAATAAAAAGGAGTTTGCTTCACAGGATGATTTCTTTATGGTGGACATTTTATTATACTGGTTCAGGTTTGCTGAAGCCCTCCAGAAAAAGTAATATGGTCCAAATGAACAAGTACTTAATCAGTAAAAAACCCCCTCTCACTCTATGCATGTTCTTGCAGTGCTGCCACAAGCCACCAAAAAAAGCAGGCTTGGGCCAGGGAATCCCTCCCCACAGCCCTCACTCACAGCAAGTCCTGTCCCGGTGTTCCCAGGAGGCTGCCTGGCTCCAGCAGGGTCCCTGGGGCTGCCAAGCAGCAGTGTCAGCACTGCTGTGCCTGCACCTTGGGCTTGGCTTTGAGGCTCGCTGCTATTTACCAGAACCTGCACTTGGGCCAAAGCAGGTTTCCTTCCTCCATTGCGATGACTTGGAAAAACATGGACTTATTTCAGATAAAGCCCCAAGAGGTGAATGGTTTGAGGTGTGTCACAGCTGATTAACAAAGATCCTTAAGTAAGAATAAGCCTCCCCTTTGAGCTACTTTGAAATAACCTTTAGCACAAATGTCTCTCCAGGCTCAGGACAGCTGAATGCAAAGCAGATGAGTCCCAAGAGCTCAAAGAGCTTTCCCCTGCTCTCTTATACTTCCTCTGTATCTTTTTGCCATGATGCATTTGCATTTAAAAGTAACAAACAGAGAGGAATTACACCTTGTGGGAAGTTTAGCTCTGTTCACATGATCTGCCTTCTTTTTTTAGCAGGATGCTTCCTGTATGCTCAGGGAAGCCAGTCACTGTTTCTGGTAAAGTACATTCCCAGACGAGAAGGGAATAGAGGACAGAAGGGAGTGCAGGATGGGCAGTTTCTGTATAAGTAGCTAAGTAGCCCCTAACAGCACAGGGGATTCAAAGGGAAGAATTTTTTTTCATGCAGAAATCCCCCTCCCTTCAGGCCTCCTGAGATGCTGGCCGAGTGAGCACAGCATCCCTTGTTGCAAACCCGTGCCTCAGAGATGCAGCTGCTGAGTTCAAGCGTGAGGGTGAAAGGAAGGTCGCAACCACCTTGCCCTGCCGCCTTCAACTGCAGAGAGGTGCTTGGGCCAGCTCTCCTCCCCCCTTTCTGGAGGCAAAGCTCAGGGTATTGCCCTCCTGCACCCAGAGGCACTCGGGGAGAGGGAAGAGAAACCCTGAGGAGCAGCAACGCCCAATGTCCTGCACAGCCGAGTGTGCCATCTGGCTTCAGCAGCCTTTTGTGACATCCCCAGATTCAGGTGGGACAGCAGAGGACATCCCTCCTTCCTCCATCCCCCAGCACCACTGTGTGTCATTTGGCTTCTCAGTGTCCAGGACCTGGCTGAGGAGACCTCCTGCTCACGGTGCTGGCAGAGGCCGTGGTCATTCTTTCCATGTGATAAATATGGTAACAGAGTTTGCACAAGGTCAGAGCTGGGAATAAATTCCATTGCTCAAATAGGAGAGAGCTAAGTTTCATTCACTTGCCCCTGTTCCAGCTCCGTGTCAACGCTGTTTGTTAAGGGTGACCTATTACAGGTGACCTACAGGCTGCCCTGGAAACCAAATTCACTTTTTATCTCTCCTCCGAGCTCAGAAAAGCCCCTCGGTACAGGCAGTGACCGAGCACGCCGGGCGTGTTTGCTCCCGGCCGGGCTGGTGGTGCTTGCCCAGGCTGCTCCTTCGGGCAGCACCGAGGACACGCAGCACAGGGCCAGGCACGGCACGCTTAGGAGCCACAGGATCTCTGCCTGTGCAATGTGCCATGGACCCAAATGAGGTGGCAGAGTGCTGATCTTGGCTGCCTTTCCTGCATCCAGAGGTCACCCGCTTGCCGCTGGCGCTGCTCTCCCAGACCACACAAAGCTGCCAGCCCGGCATCTTCACACGGCCATCGGGCAGCCCCAGAGGCACATGCCCTGTTCCCAAAAGGCTCATCTTGGCCCAAGTGGGAAAATTCCTTTCTTGCAGCTGGGTGTTGCAAATAGGCTCAATTACTTGCCAAAAACTAGCAGTTGGAGACTGTGCTAATAGATGCACAAAGAGACAGAATTATGCATTACAGACAGTTAAAAAAAAATAAAATATATATATCTGGCACTTCAACAGCCCTGAGCACTTGCCCTTGCAACTTACAAGAGGGAGTGAAAGGACATTAAATATTCCATGTGTGGTGTATATTAAATATGGCAATTGTATACTGAAGATCATTAATGTCTCTCTGCTACCTATTTTTCCCAGATCACATAGAAAAGACTTATTTTGGAATACCTGAAATATGCGAGTGTTGTCCAGCTCAATAAATTCTGGGCAAATCAACTGTCCATATGCATAACAACTGGTGAATATAAGAGGAGAAAAATACTCATCTGAACACAGCTGATGGCTTTTACAAGGTTCTGAGTAGGAGGTTACCCAACAAATGCACATTTTATTTGAATGATGGTGCTCCAGTGTTTGAGATCTGCTCAGATTCACCCAGCAGCTGAGGTTCAATTAGTATTTATACACATTTATCTCTGGTTGAACAGCCAAGAGTGTCATTTCAGGTAATGATGTTTGGACTAGGGGGAATACACTGTGGAATAATAAAACAGCATTCTAAGCTGTTGGACAATAGATCACGTTAGATGGTCTGAATTCAAAATATTAAAGCTGTACCAAGTGAAGGTGCTTCACCCTCATGCTGGTTTGGATACTCAAGAAAGCCATTCTCTGTTTTTGCTATCAAGAAGTTGGACTAAGTGAAACTTAGGCCACTCCTTCCTAAACTATTCCTGTTCATTAATTAAATTTTGAGATTTTAGAGAAAAATGTCTTTTTTGTGCTTTGATATATGGATGGAGAGGTAAAACGTGTTTTTAGGATGGCAGGTGGTATAATTTACATGAGAAAACTCTAACACTGAAAAGTGATCTCAGAAATCTGATAGCTCACCACTGTACAAACATAAAGCTACTGTAGTCTCAGTGTGCAGAAGTTTTAGGGCTCTTCAGAAAAACAGAGCAAATTACAGTCATTTCCAGATCTCCTACCACACACTACTAAATTTTTAATTGTCACCCATATATGTACCACAACCAAAGATAATTCCTGCCCTAAGGAATTATAAAATCTAGTTGACTGATGAAAGTATAATCTATTGCAGGTAAGCCACTTCCATATTTTAAAAGTATCCAATTAAACTTGAAAACATACCTGCAGAATCTGCTGGTACCTTGTATTTATACAGATATAACTTCTCTAACTGATTAAGGAGAGAATATGTATGCCCAGTACCCATCAGCAATGCTTGCTGATAGGTTTGCACTGTATTCCTCCAATCTTTCTCTAGCGGCCCAAGGGCTAATCTGAAATCTGTATGCTGTTTATTTTCATTTTAGGCTTCCTCAGTGACCACATCATTTGTCCACTGACAGCACACTTGAGGGCCTCTATTGCTCGAGTTGTTTCTACTTAGAGGCTGTTTGAGACCCTTTTGGGTGCCAAGGTGATAGGCATCACACAGGTCTGAAAAGCAGCCTAGCAGGGCTCACATCTGATGAAGGTGGTACAAGGGGAGAGGCTAAGGCTATCTTGGGAGAGCATAAACAAAATTATCTCCACAAGGAGTAAACAGATCCATCTCTTGGCAGGAAAGAAGGGTGGGAATTACGTCTGAATTAACTTTCTCTGCTTGCACTGCAAAAGATTTAATGTGCTTGTTGAATGCATTTAAAGAGACATTCGGATGTTTACAAAGATCTTCCTTCTGTTTTCTATTCTAAATACATTCTCCTTTGAAATACTGAGCCTTAAGCCAAATGCCTAAGTCTTTAATAAGAATTTTGCCTAAGTAGTAAAATTAATAATGACTTCAGGTTTTGGCCATGGATAAAAACAAATCTTCCTGTGACAGAGAAAAACAATCCATTGATATGAAGTTTCTAAATGGTCACTGACACAATAAATCATTTCATAAATCCCTGACCACTGATCTTTCAAATGCTTTGTAGTTTGAAACGGATACACTGCAGGCTTTAGAAAGTCCTGAATTATGCACTTTTTCCAACACAAGTATTCAAACCTCTCACATGATTAATACTTGTTTTTAGGACAAAGCCTTGAGAGAGAAGGAGACTAGCTGGCCTATAGCATGATGGTTCTCTCCCGGGCAGATGTGCCGGGAAAGCAAAGGGCACTTTGACACATCTGTCCAGAGGCAGCAGCAGCCTGGCTCTCCTCTCTGGTTGGTAGCACCAAAATATTCCTGTTGCAGCACTGACATCAATAAATCATCCTCTCCCTCATGACATATTAGGTGCTATTACTGTGTTTACATAAAACATAATCGATGCTGCTGACTCAAACAATTCCCAGTTTGGTGTAGCAGAGGATATCCTTACAGCCACCAGGGCCTGGCCCACACACATTACAGAAAGTTAAATACCAGTAGAATAGAGCACTACACTGCAAATTCTGTCCATGACTGCTCTCTGTGAATTATCTTCTCTCCTGTTATATTTCAGAAACCTCTTCGATGGAGAGTTTTTTCTCCTCCTGGATAGTGTATCCCTACACAAATACAAGTGATAAACAGGGGAGATTTCAGCAGGAAGAAAAAAAATCCCAGGTAATCTGCTGAATTTGATTACTTTACTGAAGGTGATATTCCTTTCCCTAGTTGCTTTAGCATCTCTGCACTGTGCCAGAATTGCTTGTCCTGGGTGGGTGAGGTAGAACACCTAAATATTTCCTAAAGGCCATGGAGTGAAATGAACCCTCAAGACGCACAGTAAGAGATGAGTCCATGAATCTTCTGGATAGCTTTTTGTTTGTCATCCCAATATTGCATCATCTGGCCAGGGGTGTGTGTGCTCTTTCAGGAACATCTATGAACTGATGTGAGATACAAACAGGACGACACATTGGGACTGGCCAAGTCAAACAATATACTTCCCTCACCCAGATACTTGGACGGGTGTTATCAAGGAAAACAATAGAACATTTCAAGTCTAAAATCTACTAATTTTTCCACATTATTGAAAGAAACAGATTAGAGCATATTTCCTTAAATTAGGCTTGGATTAGTAAGCTTGGTTAATTCTGATGGATGAATTTTTAAAGATCAGTACCTTCCATCTGTAAATTAGCCCATTATCTCAGGGCAAGGTATCTGTATCTTGCAAGTGATATAATTTTAGTAACAAGGCATTTTTCTGACCAGGACAACCAATCTGATTTTTAAACAAAACTAAAAGATTTTTTTTTTCAAATGCACTGGCATCAGAAAAAAGGTGGATAGCTGTATTTGTGTAAAATCCTTCTCCCCCTCCCTGTATTTTTTAAAGCACCAATGCTCTTCTCGGTGATGTTTAAATTCCACAAACCCAACAACAATGGACTACTCATCCTTGTGATGTCTAAATCTCCTGTGTGGCTCAAACCCCTCCTTAGTGAGATATCCTTTATCACAGACCAGCCACTTTTGAAGTTACAAGAAATCCCTGTAAGATGGTGGGACACTTTTTTACATCACTGCTGAAATCTGTTCTAACCTCCATCCCAAGGCAAGCTGAGAGAGGCACATATGGGCTGGCTACAGCTCCCCTTGTGAGGTGCAGCACTTCGCACCATCTTCTGCAACCATGAAGGTCCCTGCAGTGAACTGAAGCCTAATTCTGTTGTATCAGGCAAAAAACCTCATAAAGCCTTTAAAAAGAAGGACCAAAAAAAGTGTGCATTATTTTTACTCCTGTGCTGGTGACCACAGCTTTACGCAAGAGTGTGAGGAAGGAAGTGAAGAAAGTGGGTTGTTGTGCTCTCTCACATCAACAACTTTCCGGAGCTCCTCAAGCTGGTGAGAAGGGGATCTCAAAAGTGCTGTGAGAGGTAAACAAAGCTCTCGGTGTATCAAGGCTATCGAGGGCAGTTTTAATCACATCTCAGGGTATCTCTTTGTCTTTCCAGTTCAGACCCTATATGCAAGCATCAGACATATCAACAAATTAATATGTTACATATCAGTGCCATGACTGTGCTTCCAAAGGGGATGAAGCAGGATAGGACTTTGCTGAGCAGCTGCCCAGAGTTGTTTGTTTTATGAGCCAGCTTTAGCTGCACACAACTTTGACTGGTGTAAGACGTACCTACTGCACACCATAACTGAAGTAATTGCTTGTCCTTATCAGCTACATAGTTTGCAGTTCTGTTTCTCCTGACCCCAGACACATTTATTGCCAGAGGGGAGTTGATGCACAAATGGCATTTTCTTCAGCAGTGTGTCTGTTCCTTGAAAGGAAGGTGGTTTGTTGATTTTTCTACAAGACATTTCTAATGATACCTGTTTTTCCACAGTAAGGGAATACCTCTCTCTTCAGCCTTTACACACACTCTTACGGCTCTGAAAAAGGTGTCCCTTCAACAGACCCTGCAAAGCTAGAACCCAGTTGTGGGCAAGTGCCTCCCTTTCCACAAAGAGATTTAATTTCATCCTAAAAACTAATCAGGCACTGGCCTACAGTTAAACATCCAAGGCTCCATCTTCAAAAGTTTTCACCTTGTGCTGCAATCCCCACTTTTCCTTACTGCCAACAGTGCTAGTCCCAGGATGATGCCTGCCACCTTCCTGGTGGTCTCAATGAGGAAGAAAGAAATAGAACAAGGATTATAAGGGTTGCCCCAGCACTGGGTGCGTTTCGGCTGTTCTCATTTTAAGTTCAAAGCCTTCTACATGGCAGCTGAATGGGAGACTTTCCAAAATCTACAGGAGGCTGGGAAGGAATCCAGCATCACAAAGAGTATCCTGACAGAAACAGAAGAACTGGCAAATAAGCATATGTGAAACGTACCCCTTTTTGTCACAACCAGAGGCACTGTTTTCCCAACAAACACCCTATCCATCTGGTAAAGAACAGCCATTACCTGTCTCTGTAGATATGATCCTTGCTGCCCAGCCAAAGGGAGTTTTAAGCAAGCAACTCCTCTACCTTATACACTGCCCTCCTCTTACCCCGTTATCTTTTCAGTGTTGCTACTCTTTTGTAACAGATGATATTTTTCTGAGATCCTAGACCTACAAAGTGATAGCAGTGTCATGCAAACGGGTTCATTTGCAGGGACAAAAATTCATCACAAGCACAGTTTTACAGGACTGGGCCTTATATTTCTCCTTGAACTCTTTGCAACAATTTCTCTCCTGCCAAATCCCTTTCTGTCTAGATCCTGCTCTTACATTCAGACTCCATTTCCTGTGGCTTTGGTTTGGCTGGAGTTTATATTCTCTTTTTCTTCTTAATCCCTCAACTTTCTTTTGCTGTATTTTATTTTGGCTTCTCAAGCTCCTTATAGTGTTTCTGTAATCAGAGTTCTTCTGCACAGCTTCTGAAAAGGCAACACTGCAGATCTGTCTCGGAGCATTAGTTTGCAAGCATTGGAAGAGGCAGAGAAAAACCCTCTGTGTCTAAGTCCTGCCATTTAAACTACTATAATGGATGATGTTTGCAGAAAGTCCTTTAAATATATGTTTTTTAAGAGTATCTCAAATGTCATACACACTGCAGGCACAGACTTTTCAAGTCAAGGATTTGCACTGACATCGGCGTCTCCTCAATTTTCTTCATAAAGCAGTGAGCCCAACTCTTTCCTGGTATGTCCTTGCCTTCCTCCAGCGGCTGCAATAACCCCAGTGGTAATTCAGAGGAGCGATCAAGAGGCTCCTGCTTTGTGTATATCAGTGAAAAGCCCAAGGACAGAGCGAGCCAGTGCTTCTGGCAGGGCAGCACATGATAATTAGACAGCCCTGGTTACACATCCGTTGGTGCAGGAATGGCATACTTTCCTGGTGAGTTAGCAGGAGCAGGTAATAAAGCTTGCATGCTTACACGTCCATTATGAACAGGCTTATTAAGAGCCTCTCCTCCCACAGGAATGCTGTAGTATACATGGAAATGAGTCTGTGGTCACCCAGCATTTCGCAGGTATCCAGCTGCACACTCAGCAGACACAGAGCACGCAAAGCTGTGCCAGCCTCCCAGGCAGAATCCAAATATTCCTGCTTAGAGAAGCAAGTTCCTTTTAGCTGGAGCAAAGACAAGGCCTATTTGCTTTTAGCAGTTTGAACCACAGGAAAAAAAGCCATTTCTCATTCTCTTCAAAGAACGATGGTTGCACGTATACCTCCAGGCCCCCAAGGATACTTTTTTCTTCATCTAATATCCTCCAGATTACTTCATAAGTTTCTTAGCCACTATCTCATTGATTACTGTTGCTGTAACTCCTCCTAAACAGATAAATATTTCAAGTGCTTCAGAGAAATGTCCCCTCTCTGCACTGACGTGTGTAGAAATGTCTCTCATACCTTCTGAATCTTCCCAAGGGCCAAGGCATGACAATCCTTCTCTGTTCTTCTCCCTGGTGCTTAGAATGGTGCTTCTGCCTTTTGCAAAGGAAGAGAGAGGTCAGAATCTTCCCCCATACATTTTGTTGAAGCTACAGTATTTGAAACAGGTTATTACTAATTACTAATATTACTAATTGTTTTAGAACATATTTTTACTGCCTTATAATATTTATGGACTTTATTGTGAATGCTACTACTCCCTTCTAACTACTCCCTTCAGGCATACTTCCTTTGAAGCAGCAGGTACAGGGTAAATGCTTCAAAACTCGGGAGCTGCTAGGGTTTAGAATGCATGTGACGATGATTAGTATTTCCTTCAGGAACTTCATGTTTCTGAGATAGTCTTAACATTGGACTTTTGCATCTCTCAGACACTCAAAACTCCCAGGGGATCTAGGGAAGTTGTAGTCCAGCCAAGTCCACTTATTCCCACAGTTCGCTTTCCACACCTCATTAAAAAAGTGATTCAGGATTTCTCTTCAAAGCCTCAGCAGCCCTGCACATCGAAAAAGAAACCTCTCAGAAACAAACCAGCATGTGCTGTTAAGTGCATACAGTACTCTCGGTGGGATTATATGGCAATAAGGAAATACTTTTGGGTAAAACACCAAAACAGAAAAACATTTTCAAAAAGCAGTGCAATATAAATGAGGCCAGCAGCTCCACGTGACTCCAAGCAACATTCCAAGGTCTTCAGGATTCATCTATGCTTACCAGTCCTGCTACTTTAATTATGCTAACACAGAGCAGCATAATGCCTTTTTGGCACAATAGGAAGTATACTGGTACAGTTTAGTCCAGTTACACACATTGAAGTAGAGTATACTGGCATACTTTTTTATACCTTTGTATGCAGGGTGCACATTTTACTGGCTAAATATATATCTGTATATCTATCCATATATATCTCTCGAAAGAAAAAATCATGCTTGTTAATAAAACCTCTGTCAATTAGGTATAAGTCCCAACTAAATTCACCTTTACGTGAACTTGCTTATTTCTCTATCAGTTATTCTGGGGTTTTCTTAGGGGATCTCTTTGTCACAATCCCCCTTTGCCTTCCCTGCTGTACTTTTGTGTGCGCTACTGCAGCTGCCAAACCTCTCTCCAGGTTTGATTCCAGGCTTGTCTCCTCCCAGTCCTCCTGCAACATTTTCAGATCAAACCTACATTTATGATCATCTAAATTCCATTTTTCCTGACAACATTCACTTCCTCTTCTTTCCTGTCAGCTGGGTTAACAAACCAGCTGGAGCAGAAGGCCAGCATGAGCCCAGTTATTCCAGCAGGACAGGTGGATGTTAAGCAATACTGTTACCTGCTTATTCCTGCATTTTCATATAGAAAGGTAGAGAACGAATTAAGAGAGGTTGCTTTCTTCTTACCATCAGACTGCCTCACCAGCCTATTTTCCATTGCAAAGAGATTTCCCTAAGTGCAGATCTTGTTTTTCCCCATGTAAGTTCTCTCTGAGGCTCTTGCACATTCAGATTTATCAGACATTTGAAACAGAAATTAACAGCCACTCCACAAATCTGGGTAAGGTACCTACATGTGTACGTCGATCTTCCCTACTTCTCTAGTAGCAGCGACGTAATTAGTCCTTACAACAGGAGATCACTACTGGAATAACTCCTCCACGCCTCCTGAAGGGAGTCAGCATCCCCTCAAGCCCCTGTGCACACATCAACTTGTCCTTCTCTGAGGCAGCCACAAGCTGGAGGCAAAAAGGGACAGAATCTTCCATCTGAAGCAAAGACAGCCATCAGCTCTGGACACGTCTTCATGCCACAGCTGGCACTGGCAGTTCGATGAGAAGTCTGAGAGCCCAGGCTCATCTATTACAAATTAGTATGGAGAACTGTCTGTTTATGTTAACTACAGCCTGACTGTCCAGGGAGAAGTCCCGCAACTCTTTGGACTTGTAAACTTATGGATGGTGTCTCTGCCAGTTGTGTCAGCTGCAGAATCAGTTGTATTTTTGGAACAGAAGCATGGGAATGACATTGGAGAGCTGCTTGCACTTCACTGATGTCCTCCTTGCAGATGGGGTAAGGTAAAACATCACTCAGGGAACTAATCTGCAACTCCAGACAAGAAAATTCACTTTCACCTTGAATACTTTCAAGCTTTTTTCTCTAGGAGCTGGGGAAGCAAAGGGCTGCACAGCACTCAGTGTGGTGGGTGTTTGATCCCGGATTACTTCATGTCAGTCATTTAAATAACCTAGGGACAAAACAAGGAAAGAACCTAACTGATGTGACTACTAAAGAAAAAAAAAGCCAAGGTTCAAAATGTGATTTCCTTCGTATTTACTCCACTTGAGTGAGAACAGACACCCTGCAAAACACACAGTGTTAGGAGCAGGAAACTGAAGCCCCATATTGACTCAAACATCAGCCTGAATCCTGCAATGACCCAGATCACAAAGATTAAAAGCAACACAATCCCTGAACTAATGAAGTAGGTAAGTGGATAGGACTTAATGACGGTGTGATACTTGGGTTATGGTTTGTGTGCATTTTGCAGTAAAGAGGAACTCTTTGGACAACTGATGAATTTTTCCCCCCCTTTTTCTCAGCCTCTCTGGAACCAGCACTCACACTCTCAGAGTGTCTTGATCCTGCCAACAATTCTGAGAGGGATGCTAAATGTCAGAAATGCAGTCGTACAGAAATGGCTTAACTTTCTCCAACCAGTGGCTATTTTTTAAATTTATTTACACTGTAAGCTGTTTAACTGGGGCAGGGACAACTTATTTTTATGGATTTGTGCACAGGATTCAAACTGCAGTTCTTATATTTCACTGAGAGCACCCATAGGTGCTTCCATAAAAGAAGTAAAGTGAAAAATCCTACAGAGATGTGCAGTGAGAAAGTCTAACGATTACTGAAAAGGGCAGTAATCCATGGATAAGTGACATCTAGTACAGCTCTGTGGCAGTGACAGAGACAGCAAATAAGGCACTAACAGCTCGTGTTAGCAAGGGAACAATTACAGCACCAGCAGCTGTGGGTGAATGTGAAATCTCTGTAGAAAGGCCTGTGCCTCTACCACACTGCTTTGCCAGTGAAAGCAAATGAAACACTGAGCTTCCCAACTGCTGCACAAAGAAGGAAGATGACACAAGCAAGTCAGACATTGTTGTGGGTCACTTCAAACTGCAGATAGCCCCGAAATATACCACACTTTAACCTATGTCTAGGCAAGCAGCAGCAGTTAGGGCTTGTGGCAGTGGTGTTTGAGGTATCCAGACACCACAACAGTGGCTGCCACAGGTGTACTCAGGCTCAGAAAGTGTTTCCTGGAGAGCTGCCACTGTGAAACTCCTGTTCCATTTTCATGTGAGTGGGACTAGACTGCAAGGGATGTCATGCAGTGAGAGACACTGCTTGTCAAATTAGAGACCATAAAGGACCAGAAAAGTGGATTTTTTTTTTCACTTTTGTTTAGGAAGACACAAATCACAGAAAACAATGTATCACGGTGGGGCCCTCTAACTCATGGGAGACACGATGGCAGTTTTGAAGCAATCTGTGGACCAGTTCTGGCACCTCTGACCCCATGAGCATAGCAGGTGGCAGGGCTCAGGGTCCACCCAGGCACAGGGGCACTGGAAGGCCTTGGGCTATGGCTTTGTAGTTGGATATCCCTGTATTACTGTCTGCATCTCTTCTAAATCTCCTTACAGACTAATTACTTGGGAGATCCCTCTAAACACAGCAAGAAAGTACCTCATCCTAGGCATTAATATGGCTGCCAGCCCAGTACATACTGCTGTTCTGTAATCAAAGGAGTGAAGACTGCCATTAGTTGCTCATCTTTCAAGCCTTTATTTTTAAGAAGGTAACACTCCCAGTTACAACCAAAATGATTAAGACACCAGAAACTGCAGAGCTGATGAGTAAATAATAACCATATGACTCATTTCCTAACTCAGAGATGCCTGGAAACTGAAATTAGCAAGTCACAGAGCAAAAGGCTTCATCTTTGAGGGGTTTCATCTTGTCTTTTTATTGTACATAAAAAGAGAAAATTATGCAGTGCCTGGGCCTTGCAACAGTGTCTTGCCAAGACAGTTTATGGAGGAACCTGCACTTTGTTATATTAAAGGCCATGCCTTAAAGTACAGTGCTTAATACCACACTTTAGAGTACAGTGGATGGCCAGGGGTCTGCAATGCACCTTCCTGAGCTGTTGGCACCGTGGGGCTCTCTGTTCCTGAGCTTTTCTTTCCCAGCTGCAGGTCACCAGTGGTTTGGGCTGCTATTTATTATAACAGGCAGATGGATCAGGATGCACTTTTACCCCAAATTTCCTTGCTGCAACAAAGCTGAGCTTTAAAGGGTAATTAGAATCTGAATTAGAAGAAACCATAAAGTAAGAGAACCCTGCTTATGTTCATGAGTGAAGGTGGCTGGTCTCTACCAGCTGCTGCTGACACCAGCTACTTTTCTTTGCAGATATGTCAGTTCACAAGTGGGCCTCAAGGATTTAGGAACTAAACCCACCACACTTTGCCAATCTTATGTATCCCTTAAGATGCAAAAAAATCTAATTTTGAGGGTGAGTAGTACATAAGTACTATATACAGCTCATGTTCATCTCTGCACAGGAGAAATTTTATTGGAATATTTAACCTAATCTGGCATTCTAGAGGGAAGCCTTACCTTGGTTGCAGCCTCAGAAATTTGTTAGAAGCATAAATACATGGCATCACAGAAACAATTCATCTCACCTTGAAAACTTGCAGTCTGGATTTAGGAGGTTAAGAGCTAAATGTTGAATCAGGTAAGAAAACTACTTCATCTGAAATGTAATCTGAATGTCCAACAGAATGTCATTGTAGTCCCAAGTCACCCAAATAAATGACTGCTCAGAAATGAGACTCAGAGAACATTATTCAGAGTTTCAAATTAAGGAATATAAAAAATGGAGACAGCCTACATTATTCATAAAGGCTGGCCCAGTGAAAGACCCCAAGAATCTGAGCTTTCAGAAATTTCAGCCATTGATGATCATCTGTGCAAAGCCCTTGGACCCCATAAATCACTCAGCTGCAGTGGATTTCAACACACACAGCAGAGAAGCTCAGAACAAAAAGAGCAAATATTTAAGAATACAAAAAATCAATAACAGACCTGAGCAGCAGAAGATTACTTCCAAATCGATGAATCAGTTCCTTCATTCTTATGTTCACATAGTGCTCACTTGTTCTCAAGAGTTTATGAAAAATAACATCCTTTCAAATTTGAGGAGAACAAACTGTACCAACACCATAACCAAAACATATGGTTTGCCTACAATTTCAGCAATTGTCAAATGTGTTATTTTAAGTTAATACAATTATTAACAAAGGCTTTGCAGACATTTTAGATACTCTGGTAATTAAAAACAGGCACGATATGTACTTGCCTGTATTTGCAGCGGAAACAAAGACATGTCAAGGTCCTGTTGGCCTCTGTGATCATGCTCTAGAGCTGCTCACCTGCCCCACCAGCCTCACAAATAGGCTGAGGCGCAGTGCCTGTACAAGTTTTAGACTCCTCAGCTGCCCCAGCAGTCCCAGCACAAGCAGAAATGGGAGGGCTCCCATCCTCATGCCCTCACCCCAGCTTCAGAACTGAGACCTGCTTTTTATCTTTAAACATTTTCCCAAACTGGCCATCCCCCATTGGTCCTTCCACAGACTGTACTCCCAATCCATTACTTAGCTGCCCTTCAACCACTTTCCAGTTATCACCTCTCAAACCCAGGAGGTAGCAGCAACAAAAACACAATTTTTACCTCAAACATGACATCGGCCAAACAACCCAGACCACATCTTTCTCTGACATACTGTCTTTTTCTTTGCCTTCATCTGACCATGACTCTAGCAGGCCTGTCATACAACTGTGTGCCCATTTGTCCTACCTGCATTGCTTCTCTCCGAGTTTTCTGGTGAAATTCCTGGTTTGCACTAGCATGACTCTGCATACACAGCCTGCACGATGCAAGCAAATTAGCCTTTCATCCAAGGTGACACAGTTACCTTTCTCCCTCTCTTTTTACTGCATCTTTCAGAGGTGGAAACTTTAGCTCAGTTTCACTTCAAAAGTTAGTTGAGCCTCTTAAACATCAGTGCCTCATCATCCCCACACTGAGAGTTTGCAAGAATGCAACTTCAGCACATCTATCAACTGCATCTCCACTGACTGAAGAGGGAGCATAGATCCCTAATTCAGGCACCTTTTGTGCCCAAGACTAGTTTATATGAATCCATCTGAAATATATATGTTATTTAATAATTAATGTATTTCTGTGGGCTTATCCAGCACCCAGGAGAATGGGTCTGCAGCTATTCTGGAATTCAGATTAAAATAACAGTGTGTAGAAGTTGCATGGCTTGTGTAGAAGTGCAGAGTCTCAAGTCCTTGTAGGAAAACTGCCCTGGGCAAGGGGTACTTGGCAGGCTCAGGTGGGTTCTGCATCTCAGAACCCCACCATCAGGTGCAGGCTTCATGGAAAACAAATATATCAGGTCTTTAAAAGAGGTAGCTTTGGACCTAAATTCTCCTACCTGAGCAAACAAGTGAGCACTTGATAAGAGCGCTTGCTCTCTACACCCCACCACCAACAGTGAGAGGATGTCAATATCCAACATGACGGAGGCTTTTCACCGCTATGGGTAGGAGCACTACCTTCATCTGTGTTTCTGGGCCCTGGAGTCACATCATCTTTTTTTTTTCTGTACAGTTATTGTAAAGTAAAACAGCCAGCACAGCCCAAGGATTTTGTTTTGTTTGTTTAAAACCTGCTTGCAGCCATGAGGTGTTGAAATTCACACTTCTTTTCAACTGCTGAAGCAACATTCTGGGATGACATACCACAGAAGCGAGGCCAGCTGATTATCAGAGAGCGATATATCATAAAACAAAATAAATGACAAAGAAAAATGGGCCACTGTAAAAGCAAAATAAAAACAGTGTAAGGCAGTAGCACATGCAAACAAAAAAGCAAGCAAAAAAAAGTATATTAAAAAAAAAGAGCTCACACCACTCTTTCAAGCCACAAAAATACTCAAATAAAGGCAGCAGTATTCAGTGGAAACTACACAACAGCACTATAGTCCAGCTGCTTTATTCCTCTCTTTTAAAAATGAATCTAATATTAAACATTGCAGCTCCTTGTTAGAACATGAGGAACTAATGCTGGCTGCGCACTATGAATCATAGTGAGTTTCTATCTGCATTTAAATTTTCTGGACTTTGGACAAACTGACCTAATAGCTAAAAATACAGTCTAGTTCCCATTTCTAAAATCCCATTTCTGCCCATCCTAACAGTTCACAGCCAGTGATGGTTTGCTGTGAAGGTACCAGTCCCTTCTCTTTTCAAAAGAGATGTGATGTAAGCTCTGACTGACTGGCGTGGACAGATATTCAAGCAGACATTTCTCTGAGCTATCAGTTCTTAACTTCTGCATCGCCTGGACATGATGACAAGAATCCAGAAGTTAATTACCTTGCAATTTTCCTTCCTTAAAATTATTTTGTAAGACTGACTTCTGTCTCCTGCTGTAAGACTGTGGGAACGCTGCTACTGCCTGTGTTTGGTCCTGAATGGCACTGGCAGTAGCAAGCACTGAAAGATGTTATCTTCTTGCTGCCCACAGAGCTAACGCAAGAGGAAATAAAAAAGAGTGTATTTTAACATCAGGATTACCACATATATCATGGCTTCTCTAAAAGATGTAAAGTTTCCCACACTGGAAGTCTGATTTAACAGAAATATCACCCAAAGATAAACTGATAAGTGGCTGTATCTAGTTTTACATAGGCAGCTGTCTAATACCATGCAGCCAAAGCTGAATAGATTGATGAATTTCCTATAACAGATGTAGATGAACCCCTTACAAATTCGAAATTGAGGTTTTTGTCATGCATAAAACCAAATTCACGTTCCACAAGTCAAGCATGGAAAATCATAATGATTCTCACACAGTCATGTAGCTGCATTATTTAGAAACTTCACCAAATACTGCTAATCTTGCAACACATTTGGCAGTGCAGATAGTGGAAATAAAGCAACTCCACAAAATAGGGATATCCTCACTATCCTGCATATATATATATCTTCCTAAATCAGTTGCATTTGTTTAAAATAACCAGCAGGTCTGACTTAAGAGCACACTCTCCTTGAAAGTGAAACAAGCTTTTTCAGAAGAGTGCTGCCTCATAACTTGCGTGAAAGATATAATTCCATTTAACTGGGAACTTCATCTTGACAAGAGGTATGTACAATTATATTTTCAAAATTTTTTGTCCATGAAAACAAAAAATCCCTACCAGCTCATTAAAAAAAAATCATGCTAGAGAAGACTTCTGAAAAACTCATGGTGGTACTAAAATTATGTTCATTCTAAGTTGAATGACTTTACCTGAATTTAGTTGAATAACTTTACCTGATAAAGAGGTGTAGGAATTTGTAACAAGTGAAAGAGCTGTAGAGGCAAATTTGAAAAATCAATTTGTTCACTGATAGACTAAATTAACTATGTAAACAGAGCAGCAAGTTTTGTATGCTTATTTCCCAAACAGTACTACATATTTTCCCCTACATCATGCATTGTTTTTGTCTCATTTTCTCTGTTCTCAGAGCCGAAGCAGCACTACAGCAAAGCAGACAAATTGTGACCACCATTGGTAATGTCCTTTCATTTTGAAAATCATGTCCCTATCCTGTCTTGGAGTAGAGGGTCATTGTGCTCCACAGAGGGGGTGACCCAATCTGGGACAAATCTGAGAGTCAGGATATTATTAGTGCTGAAGGTCATTATCTCTTGGGAACACAGTAAGGATTAACCACAGACTCAGGACCTTTCCTGGCTCCCGTGGAGGAGTCTGGGGGGTAGACAAAGGAGGGTTACAGAAGCAGCAGGGCTGGGATCTGCCTCATATGTGACCCCGGAGTTGCCAGGGACCTGTGGGGACAGACCTTGTGCAAGCCGAGGGACGGGCCCCATGGTGTTCCCTGGCACAAGGACAGCCATGGTGGTGGTGGGGGTGGCCAAGGGTGGGGCACAGCTCCTGCCACGGCTGAGCACACACGGGGTCAGGCTGGAGGTGTAGGGCTCTGTGGGCCTGAACGGGGCGGTGGTGCCCAGCTACCCCCCAGTACGGCACTGCCCAAGGTCTCCCTGGCTGCCCCCTCCAGTCCCACCTGGACTGATGTGCTGGTGTGTAAAATGCAGCTCATGCTATTACTCACACCAAAACCTGATGGCAGCTCCATCTTTTCCTGCTTTCTCAAGGAAGTGGGACTTGTGCAATCACACCGTCTGTTGTCCTGCCCGTTAGATGTACCCCTACAACAAATCCTGAGTGTGTCAGCCAAGTTTAACCACAGAAGGGCAGGGGTCTGAAAGATAAAAGCAACTTCTCAATGTCACGCAGATCTGCACGTGGGTTGTACTGGGGACACCACAGCACTTGCTCCAGCACAAGAGGATTGCTGTAAGAGCTCTCCAGCTCTTATACAGGGGTTTCTTCTGCTCAGTGTGCAGCAGACCCTGGAGCCAGGCCTGGCACTGCCTGTGTCCTGCCCCAGGAGCACTGGGGCACCAGGGAAGTCACAGGGAGTCACCTCACAAGCCACAATAATCTGTGGTTGGTGAGGTGCTGCAGGACCTCAGGCACCTACCACAGGAAATCAGGCCCCTTTAGTTCTGCAGTTTGTTGTTCCCTTCTTTTTATTAATCTACAGAAGAAAAATCCCAGTTAAAGGCCACAGCAATGCAGATAAGTTTGCAAGAAAGTGTTGTCAAGAAGCCGATATTTTAATGTCTGATAGTTTCAAGTGCATCACACTGACATAGCATGGAAACATTACACTATTGTAATATAACTTCTGATGCTCACATAATCTGGAGATTACCATTCTGAGACACATTTAAAAAAAAAGAATTCTACTGCCTTATTATTATTTCGAATTTTATGTTGAACTAGACCTTTAGGCCTGTAACTCACATGTAGCAATGAATGAAAACTAAAGAACTTAAACAGTTTTCCAGTGTTTTCTCTTGTGGAGATGAACATGCATCTTTGGAAACCATTAATCTCTGGCACTGAAGGGAGCAGTAAGGGAAATCTGATAAGTACACTAGCACCAGTTTGCAGTCAGTTGACAGTAATATTTTCCAACTTCGAAAGCATCATAAAAATGTGTATTTCCTTGCCTTCTCTATACCAAGCAGTATTTTCTGGAGAGACCTACCCTAATCTCCTGGAAAGCATCACACCTTTTGGTACCAGCCACAGGAGGATGTGGTCTGTGCCCTTGGGAAAGCCCAGGATCACCAACTGGACTGGCTGAGGAGGAAGGGAAATGGAAAGTTTCTGATTTTGGACAGCAGGCATGAGAATAGCACGCTGCTTCTTTTAACCATTTCCTAACTAGAATTGGTAATGTGCAATTTACTTTCCATAGACAAAGAAATTGGAACCAGTATTACTTTGTTCAGTTCTATTTATTTATAAGGGAGGAAAAACATCCTGTGTCCTTGAAAGAAAAAGGAATCAAGCAGCAGAAGAGGCAGGCTTTGCTTACAAATCAAATCCCCTTTTTAGCTAGCAATCTGTCCAAAAGTTCTCTTTTTTAATTTTTTTCTAACACTACCACACTATTGGTGCTCTACGGCTGCAGTGATCCCTTTCTCACTATCCTGTCTCAGTTTCTGTTTTTTCTGCCTGTCCTCACAGAACCATAAAAATTTACCAAATTGTACTGAGTGAAACCTTTTCACCTGCATATGCTTGTACATTGGAAAGCAGCTCCTACTCTTTTGGTCCATAAAAGATCCCTTTTCTTACCAGGTTATTAACATTTACCTAAATGTATTTAAACTATTTACTTCTCAAAATGCCTAATTAATGTTCAGATGTAGCCAAATGATAGCAGCATACAATCTTGATTAAAGGCAGCCAGCATGACTTGGCCTATGAAAGTATTACAAAGAATTTCAACTCTGGTCTGCAGACCTAAAAGCAACTGTAAATCACACAGCACCACAGTTCCTACAGTGACAGTGTTTGCAGTTAAAAGAGTTTAGTGGTCAGTGAAAGCAGCAAATGTTAAAAACTAAACATGGCTTGGGGGCAGAACAAAAAGAAACTTTTTAAGAAAAGACTGAAGAAATTGCCAGATCCTCAACTAATGTCAATCAATATATCTCTGGTGAAGGTGATGAACTTCCTTAATGTAACAGAGCTAAAAAGAGTGGCCCAAAGCAAGTACTAGAAATTAGGATGGTCACGAAAGTGCAGGGCAGGGGGGAAAAAATAAATTAATCAAAACTATTTTCACTTTGCATTATCTAACAAAAGAAAAATACTTTAAATAATGTACATATTATTAATCAGATGAACAGAATATTCTAATATTCTACTTATAAAGCAAATAACCCCACTGTCCCAAGCACTGCTGACAGTCTTTTCTTGTGACCTGTGCAGACTTCCAAGTTTCTTCAGACCAGTAATAATAATCCTGAAAAGCATAAAGTGGCTGGGCTGTGGCAACTACTTTCTAAAGTGTGAGGAACAAAGAGGGAAGCATCCCTTCCCAAAGGGAGAGCAGCTGGACAATGAGCAGCAAAGCACATACAGGTCTTGTGTTTTGAGATAAGGATTTTTTTGTTTATCCTTCAGTATAGCTCCCTCTTTGTAGGTGTTTTTTCCACAGCATTGTTTGGCAATAGGTCACATCTCCTGTAGAGTATCCACAAGCTTCCTGCATCTCACCTTGTCTCCTCAAAATCAGAGTGCCTTTCCTTGTCATTGTAGTGTCTCATAGTCAAATGCCCTTTTCTCCTGCTTCAAAAAATTGTCTTTCTTTCCAATTCAAAACCTTTGAAGGACTCGTAAATCTTCCCCTTTGCTCCCTTGGTGAGACCCTCTGGAACTGGTATTCTCTTAATTCCCGTTCCTTCTTCCTGTTTAAGGACTTTGCACTTTATCTGGTATGGCCATTAAAGTTAATGGCTCTCCATCACTCTGACAAATATGTGGTATAGACCCAGCAGCAACGGCCTGTTCCACATTAAAAACGCAACATTTACAATAACATTGTCCAAAATCCATCACATGTGTAGAACACGCAGGCCACCCGATACGTCGGGGATCAAATAGAGTTTAAATGTCATTTAAAAGAGATACTTTACACTTTTTTTCTAAGACAGAGTGCAGGACTGAGCCTACTTTAACCTCCTAAACAGCAGCTGACCAGCCAAGTCAATTAACACAGATATTTAAGTAAGACTTGGGTAACAATGATTTTGAATTTTCCCTTTTCTTCGTACAAAAAATAATAGAGATGCAGAAACAAAAGTGTTTGAAATCCCCACTGCCCTGTTGGACAGGGAAAACAAATACTAAAGACATTTCAGTCACAATAGTTTTGTAGTGTTTAGTAATTACGTGTGTAGACAGCAGTACATTCAACACTGGACTACAGCAGAGACATTTCTATCTCAAAAAGCCAAGAACTCATACATCCCCTGAAATCTCTGTGGTAAAAATTGTGGAAGACAGAAAACAATTTTTTATCTAGGACATATATGCAGAGATATGAACCACAGAAATCAAATACATACAGTTAGTGTATGAATTTGCATTACTTTGAGAATGTGAATATTAATAAAAGTTATCATGAGAAGAGATGCCATCTTCTATCCATTAGAATGATCTAGAAAAAAGACAGTTGACTATGCCTGTACCGAATAAAACTGCAAGTTCTTCTAACTATAGAAACTATAGAAATCAGTTTAGAACTGATTCTCTTATAACAGCATTGAGCTTTACTTACACATCAGCTTCATACTTCAGCTCATACTACCATGGCTTTACTTTCCAGAAACCCACTATAATGTTATTTTTTTATGGAAAACTTAATAGTTCCAAAAAAAATTTTAATTTCAGAAAATGGAAACTTATGTTTTTAATTACAAAATCTGACCTTCAGGCTCATTTGAGGAGTTTGTCCTTAATGATGTGAATTACTGCATTTTATGTCAATGTAATTCTGATGACTTTGGTGGTTCTGTGGTCTCCAAAAACTAGAGTAGAGAATAATCAGGCCACCAGTTTTTAAAGGAAAGGAAAAATGGAAAGGGAATCTGAGATACCCCTGTACAAGAGCATGCATATAATTCAGTAATCTGGAAAGGAATTACAGCAGGTGCTCAGTTATACTATAATTATTCTGCTTCACTTCAGACAGTTCTGAGGTCTATTAAGGCAGAAAATAGTTTGAATTTTTTCTTTTCTCATAAGTTATCCACTGTTTAACAAAGAGATAGACTGAGTAACATATGCAGTCATTGTGATCTGTTCTGACCAGCGCTGGCTAATTAAGGCTTTACCTAATTTATTTTTGAAAGATGATTTCAGTTAGAATCTGAAAACTCTTGTTAGGTAGTACAAACAAGAACTGAAGACATGTTACAGCTGAAAATGAAACAGCACTTGTATTTCTCCTCTTAGTGGAGGCCGTAGGTGTCACTGACTGCAGTTCATTTCACAGTAACAATTTTTACTCAAGGAAGACAACATCTTTTTAAAGTGTGAAATAACCTGCTGGTAAACTCCAGTGTTTGAAAATGGCCACTAAAAATTAGAATGTTGAAGTCAAAAGCGGTGGGCTTAGGGGGAAAACCTTAAAAAAAGGCTTTTTTCTCTGTAAAGTATCTTTTCCAAGGAATCAGTTTTGTTTCATTTGAAGAAATATCAAATGAAAGTTTGGCTAGCTGCATGGAATATTTTTCCCAACACCTTGAACAAATTGTCTCTCCTAGGACATCAACAGGACAAGAAGATTTGCCATTGCTTCTTGGCATTTTCCCAAAGGTTTAAGCGGGACTGGTAGAACTCGTATATGTAAATGTACGTACATATAAATGTGTACATACACATGGGGCAGCTTGTACAGCATGGCTGCTCCCTGGTGTGGTGTGGTTCAAGCCAGAACAATGCGCTCATCATCTACACCATCAGAGCACTGAGTTATCTGAGTGTTGTCCTGTACGCTCCTTCCCCAGGAAAGATGAAATTTGGAAGAAATGCAATCAGGTGTGACGGTAGTAAGACCAGCCTGAGGGAATCCACCCCTTCCCACCTGCTCCACCTCTCCAGGGGAAAAGTGGGTTGTGACTTCTGAAGCCAGCTTTGCACTGAAGCTAGGGTGCCTTTTAATGACATGGTAAACACCACGGACTTTAGAACATATACTGAACGGCATTCAGTATAAAAATTCTATCTTTTCATGCTTTTACAGCACTGGGTAAAGATAAATATGTCTACGGCAAAATTTCAGGTTGAAGCCCATTATACTTACTGTGATCAACTCATTGTGTACTGTTAAGAAAATATATATATTAAAAAATATATGATTGGCTCAACTTCTAAGAATACTCAAATCTATTTAATATTCCAGATATTTGGCTACCTGTTTGCATTCACAAAGCTCTCTCTTGAAAGTGAAAATATAGCACTATTTCCCCTGCAATGTTTGACTTTCTCTTTCTTAAATAGCAAAGGAATACTGCTATTTAGATTGCAGGAACAGCAAGAAGAACATTTGCCTGTTCAAATCTTCCCTTTCTGAAAACATGGCTTGTTTATTTATTTACTTATAATTTGTGAAAACACACTTCATAATTGGTTTTGTAAAAACAATAATAAAAGGAACAAACCAGAGTTATTAATTCAAATTACTGCAACAGTACAAAAAGGCTAATATTCAGAGGTTAAAAGCATGCTATGTTATTAACTGGTAAATCAAGATGGAATTCAGCTCTTCCAAAAATGGCAAGGTCGCATACTGTCTGATCACATTCGTACTACACGCAGTTTTATTTCACTCAAAATCTTTGTCTTTTTAGTTGGTGTTGATCTAAGATGTTAGAAATGATTGCAGTCTACAGAAACAAGGGGGGAAAAAAAATCAGTTGTTAAACATGTCTGACTCTTGGAGATAATTCAAATGGAAAAAAATCCAGGTCATTGGCCTTTTTAAATAGACCCCCGGCAATATTTACTCCTCCATAAATAGCACAGTCACATGAAATAAAACTGTGTTCAGTAAAGCCTGCAAAACAAAAGAACAATTTACAGACTGAAAGGCAAACTGCGGCTCATGTGTTCGCTGGGTAGGATTAAGTGAGCTTGCTGCACGGTCTGTGCTTAGTGATTGTGGTGTCAGATCCGCTGCAAGGAGAGCAAGTCAGGTCACCCAAGGTGCTCCATCCTTCAGCAAAAGCCGGGAAATGCCAGGATCCTGCTCCAGACGGTGACTTGTGAGGGAAAGCTTTTGCTGTAATGTCACCTTTCACTGCGGCAGAAACGAGCTCCACTGCCTTTACCCTCGTGACTCAGAGCACATCTACATAAGGAAAAATCACGGGCATTACTGCGCTGCTTTAATTCAACCACCACGGCTCTGGGGCTGCAGGAAGGGCAGCCCATTTCCCCGAGGTAGACAAGTCCTAACATGGAGACACTGGCTTCTGAAATACCAGTGAGACCATTTAGTGCATCTGCTGGCAAAAATAGATATTTTTGGATGTTACAGACAAAAGGACAAATGACTAAATTACTGTAAACATTATTTACATTTCTCTAAAGCTCATGTCAATCTCTTCTGTGCGCTTACCCACACTTATAACTCTATTTCAAGTCTTACTTTTAAATTTTTTTCCTCAAAGATCCAGCTCTGGAAATCATGTTATTACATAAAAGCCACAGCTGTCTCTTTTAAGTCTCTTGCAGCTCTGAAAACACTTGAAAACACGAAACAACTGCACACAAAAACTTTGTAGCCCATACAACAAATCAGTAGTATCCACAAGGGCATGTGACTTCATTTCATTCATTAACCCGGGAGTGGAGGGATTGATTTTAATTACATCAATATTTAGGACTTTTCCTTACTAGTATCACTCATTCTGGTTTTGTAAAATGAGGTTAAACAATGCTGCTGAATAGGTATTTTTGGGATCTGAGCCTGGTTTGAGGGTAAACTTGCAGGCAGTGGGTGCCAGCCCAGTCACCAGTGGGCCGTGGAGAACTGGCTGCTCGGCTGACTTGGCTCTTTGTTTCCAGTTGCTAAATCACAGCAGAGACACGTAGAAATATAAAAATACGTTTCTGCTATTATGTTCCAAGGAGAATAGAACTACAAGGGAATAGAATTACAAGTCTAGATGCCGACCCAATTCCTTACAGAAAGTGTTTTACACCATCAAAGTGCTTGGAAACCCTGGTACAGCAAAGCCTTTCCACCTTGGATTTAGGGAGAGATTTTTGCCTATCCTCTTCGTTTTTCTTCACTACAGCCTATATATATCTGGTTTGCAACTCTTGGCCACGTTTTGTACTTTTCTGGCTGCCACATTCATTAAGTTTCCAAGAGCAGCTGATTCTTAGCATGCAGTAATTCTTGTTAGCCTGCTAAGAAGCTGACAGAATAAACCTTGCTGTTTGTTTAATTCCCTTCACTGAGCATTAGGAATTATTTCTGAAAGAACTCGGGCTTCCAGGTGTTCTTTCTTACATGCAAACATTTCATACCAGAAGTAGTTTCCTCTTATTTCCTAAATGCTGTGTTGAACAATCTTTATAGAAGACTGTAAAGCTGAAGATGGTGCTCATGGGCATTTACAGAGGTCTGATTTGCCCCAGACAAAAGCATTTAGAAAGTGGTAGTGGAAAGGCTACAGGGTTTTTGTTGTTGGTAGTGGCAGTTGGTTGGTGAGGCTTGGTGTCATTTTTGCATTTTAGTGAATACAGGTATCATTTGTTACATTTAAAAATACTATGAATCCACTCCTCTTGCTGAAGATCTTTACCCATTTTATATATATAAAATGCAAACAAATCTTCAGCACAGAGAACGGATTAATAAATACACGTATGCTCATGTTCTGTAAATTCTTGCTAAGGAAATGTCATTATGGCAAAGATGCTAACTGACTTTGAAAGCTTAGTTGTAAACCTGTATCCCTAAGGGATGCTTTGCATCTTACTGAGCCAAAAAGATTGTTGTTGAATTCTCAGACAGCACTGTTTACACCCAAAATGACAGTTCAAGAAACAGGCAGAATTAAGGAGTTAAATTGGGATACATTTTCATTGGACTATCAGTTACAATAATCAATGTATTTTTGCCTGTGCATACAAAATTCTTAAAATACATTTTTTATTTGCAACACAATCACACTGGATTGTCTGACAGAAGATTCAATTTAAAAGTTTTTAAAATAACAACAATCAGAGCTAGTTTTAACAATCCATTGCCTGCATATACCCATACACATAGTTTTGCCTGGAAAGACTGTAATGAGGTATCCATAGGTATGCTGAAGGAAATCAAACTCAGGACCCTTACAAAGATAATCTTGCCAACTAATCTCTGAATTCCAATCCCTGAATTTCAAGTTCTGCTCTGGGAGGAAGGTGACAGATGGCCCTGAGGTAACTAATGCTGTATTATTTAAGGATTTATCAAGCAAAAGACTTGGGAACACTTATGCTAGACAGCAACTACCCAGCAGGGACTACAGAACATGTAAACATACAATATAACTTGAACTAGGTGAATATTTCACTTGCTTTTACTGGGGCATTAGTCCAGGAAGTATTTTAAGCTAGGACTGAGCACCTCTCCTTTGCAGACAGGCTGAGTGAGTTGGAGTTGTTCAGCCTGGAAGAGAGAGGATTCCAGAGAGATGTTAGAGCACTTCCTGTATCTAAAGGCGGTCTACAAGAGAGCTGGAGCGGGACTGACTAGAAGGGCATGTAGTGACAGGACAAGGGACAACGGCTTTAAACTGAAAAAGGGTAGATTTAGATCACATGTTATGAAGAAGTTCATCACCATGAGGGTGGTGAGGCACTGGCACAGGTTGCTCAGAGAAGCTGTGGATGCCTCATCCCTGGAAGTGTTCAAGGCCAGGTTGGATGGGGCTCTGCGCAACCTGGTCTAGTGGAAGGTGTCCCTGCCCATGGGAAGGGGTTTGGAACGAGATGATCTTTAAGGTCCCTTCCAGCCCAGGACATTCTATGATTCTGTGAAATACCCTGAAAAACTCCTGGGGTTGTGCAGTAGTAAACATAAGCACAGTTGCACTCAACAGGGCTTTTCATTTTCATTTTCATTTTGAGAGGGAAATAAAATTCTCTCCACAAACCTTCTTGGCTGAGAGTTCACCCACTTCGGGCATCCTCTTTACTAAAATATTCCTCCCACTGTCTCTGAGAAGAGGTAGATTTCTGGCAGCTTGGCCTCCAAGCATCTGTATAGAAGAATGGGAAAGCTGTATTTAACTCCTCATATGCTGGCAGCCAAGCAACTCCCTGCAGCAAAAACCCAGCAACAACCTGGTACTTGAAGCATCACGCTTGCAAGCCAGCTTGGCCAGGATTCTGCAAGTTAATGATGCATCATGTTCTTATTCACCTTTCCAAAGGTTTCTCTTCTGGGTGAAAAGATGCTAAGAAAGTGCAGGAAATAATCCTCTGTGACTAAATGAAAAGATCTGTAAATGTCACTTTCGGTAAAATCTGCTCCAGAATGTTGCTTCTCTGTTCTGAATAATGATCATGAATGATAATGAGACTTCTTCCAAGTTAGAGACATGCGAGAGGTTTTGCAAAATCAAGGCTTCAGTGCATATTGAGAGCCCCGATTTAGGAGTGGGAATAACTTGGCATAAAATTACTATTCACAGCATTCTCTGTGGACACCGTGGACTTCGATGAATTGAATCTGGAGCCAGCAGCTTGTAACCTGGCACAGTCCCTGTGTGCCTTTAAATACACTCTGAAAACCAGGGGCTTCAGAAGCTGACTCAGAGCAGCTCCGACAGCTGTGTAGGAAGCAGTATGTGCAGAAAACGGGGAAGGGCAATCTCCAGCCTTCTCAAGCACAGTAATTTCAGACTGCCACTCACAGCTCTCGCTTTCATTTTTTATCTCCAAACACCCCCGTCCCGCAGGCCTGTAGGTTCCAACGGTTTCATACATCCATGGAATTCCCATGACTTCAAGTGTAACTTAAAGCAAACGTTACCAATTCAGTTTGGGAAATGGAGCTGGTCTCCATAGATGCTGCTCATTCTTCTCTCAAGCAGAAGAGTTATATTAAAGAGGCAAAGGAAAACTCAATGGCTAAAAATGCTTCTCATTTATTTGAGATAATAGAAGTTTCGTTTTGTGTGGCTGACTCAGATTTCACCAATGTTTCTTTTACAAATGATACATGAAGATACAGTCTGAAAATATCTTTCAGTGCAGTCAATACAAAAATCCCAACTTTGCAAGGCTACACCTATTATTTATGGAGGTCTTCGTGTCATGGATTTCGACTGCCAACAGATTTTTACAGCACAGTTTCAAATAGCATTTCTAAGCCTAAGCAACCCTGGAGAAAATATTTTAAACCTCATAAAAACATTTTTACATTACCTAGAACTTGCATAAGGCTTTCTTAACAAACTCCATAATATTGATGAAACAAAGGTAGACTCTTTCACACTGGGAACTGGCAGCAAGGCTTGAGTTGCCAATAAACAGTACACAGGACAAGCTGGGCAGTGTCAGTTTCTAAAAATGGGTGCAGAAGAAAATGACAGCTGTTGGAGGGCAGGCAGGAGCAGAGGAACACACCGATACAGGGGCTTGGCCCCAGTGATCTCTCAATAGGAGCTGTGGGCCCTGAAGTGAAATGTGAGTTAACCAGGTAAGGAATGCAAGGATTTCCTTTACTGCAATCAATACAGGAGCTGGCAGTTTAAAGGACAAGTGCCTAAAGACTGCTATGTTGTCTGTAAAATGGATTTTCTAATACCTTTTAAAAACATTAAATGAAAAAGTCTACACACTGACAAGAAAGATTAAAGTATGTTACACTGGTACCCTATAATTTCTAGATATGTTGTATCCAGAATTCAATCTGAAGTGTACAGAAAAGGATTGTCTGAGCTCAGCTCAGCAGACAGGAGTTAGAGAATATTCTGAGGTGGAAGGGACCCACAAGGATCACTGAGTCCAGCTCTTAAATGAATGGCCCATACTCCCTCTCTCTACTAAAGATTATTCCACCAAAAGCAAAAAAGATGGGAAGCGCACAAGTTAGAGACTGTGTTGACAGAGGAGAGGAAAAAGGAAAAGAGACAAGAAGGAAACAGAGAGAGCAGTTTCTGCTAAAGAGGCTTCCAGAGTCTTAGCCTTTTATGTTCACATAAAGCTATAATCATTTGGGTTTTGATTTATGGTTTATACACATAAAGAATAAAGCCCAATTCATGAAGGTATTTTACAAACATTTACGGTGATCTAACTGCATTTATGCCCTACCACAGCTACTGAAATTTGAGTGTGTGCTTAAAATACTACAAATACTTACTTGCTGAATTGATATCTAAAACTATATAGTAAAAGAAATGTGCTGATATGCATGAAACTTAGCTCTACGTGAATGGCTGCAAGGTAAGGCATCCCACGTGTCCGCGGTTCAGAACGGGGGAGGGGGGAAGTGCACATGGAAACGGGACAGCGCAAGTTAGACTTCAACGCAGCCCCGAAGCGCACGCACGGTCATGGCTTTTGCGTGCTGCGGCAGCCACAACTCTCCTTCCTCGCGGCCAGGCTTCAGCCTGAACCACAGAACCCGCACAAAGCAGCAGGACCAGTTCCTCCCTACACATGCATCCTTGGGAGCCCAGCACGTGCTCGGCTCGGGCAGTGCTGTGCCTCCAGCCCGCAACACGGGCCCGCGGCTCGGTGCGACAAAGGAAACACCGCGGCAACGCTGATCGTCCAACACCCGGGTCCGCGCGGAGACGGAAGGAAGACATGAAGTGCTGAGGCGTCGGGAGGGAGGGCAAAAAAAAAAAGAAATAAAACAACTCAGGAGCACTTGGGAGATGGCACGGAGATGCGCTTGGGAGCGCATCCGCGCGCTGCGGCGAGTCCAGGCGCTGCCGGCTCCCGGTCAAACACCGTTTTGGCGGTGTCCCTGTGAGAACCATCCCCGGGCAGGCTCGGCGGGGCGCGGAACGCCGAACGCGCCGCGCCCGCTGCGCCGCTTCCCTCTCCGCCGCGGGATTGGCCGGCGCGCGCCCCGCCCGCCATCCCGCCCCTTCCCCTTCCCTTCCCT
>VZTE01001498.1:174338-192859 GCA_013397775.1 Eulacestoma nigropectus
CTCTCAGTGCCGCAGCCAGGGCAGCCCGGTGGAGCTCTCGCCGCTGCCCCAGCTCAAAGGTACGAGCCCGCCCTCCCGCCCTCCCCTCCGGCTGCAGGTGCCGCTGCCGACACCGCCTGCCCTGGCTTGGCCCCTGCCCCGCACCCTCTGCCCTTTAGCTATGTCCTCCCCTGCCCCCGGTGCTTTCCAGGTAGGGACCCCGCGGCAGGAATTCCTCCTCAGCTCACACAAACCAGCGCCGCACGGGTCGGCTCTCGCTCGCTGTCCCGGGCGCTGACCCCACTAACTCGCCACTCCCCTTTTCTGGCTGGTGCGCTTGTTTTTTAAGGTCTTATTGAGGAAAATGTAGACGGTAAGTTGAGTTCAGGAGTGCAAGGAATTGAGCGCTAAAACCTGGGAGCGATCGGTGGCTCCTCCCACGGGGGATTTTGCGAAGAGGAACTCTGCCCCTGGCATAACATCTTGAGTTACCGGAGAGAGTTTGCGTTCGGCTGCTCGGTGCTTTCGCACCGCTCTTGGACAGTGTTGGAACGACGTTTTGCTGCTCTTCAGAAGTTGCTTCGGAGACTTTCTCCTGTACAGTGCTGTGTGGAAACACTTTCAAGTGAATGAAAACTCTGGATGCTGGCATTGCTGAAACTGAAAATACACCGTGAAGGTTTATCCGCTGTGCTGCAGCTAAAATCTGAGAAGGCTCAGTTGATTAGATTACAAAAATGAAGCGAAGTTCATTGCAGCCTTCTGCATCTTTGAACGTCAGAATAAATTTCTGTGTATTTTAAAAATTACAAAAAGTAATTGTTGGACAGAGAATACAAAACTTGTTATTAAAGCATTTGTCAGGCACCCGAAAAATAAGGGAGAGCGGTTACCTTAACGTGACCTAGCATGTTAATTTTTGCTTCCACTGGCTTTAGAGTCTTAAGGCTTTTGAAGCTGCATCATATGATGGGGGAAAAGAAAATCTGATTTGCAGCAAATATCCAAAATCTGAATGAGATATAGCAAACTTAAAAGTACTCCTAGATATTAAGTTGTTTTTTTCAGTTTGATTTTTATGGCATTTACAGTTGTGTCTGTAGTGTTTCAAGACAATCACTTTTTCCCTGCTCTTTGAGTGGCAGGTGTACGTGAATCATAAATCTGGCTCTTAGCAGAAATGTTATTGACTAGAAATAAGCTTGGGCAGGGGAGCATCATGGGGAGGGTTGTTTGGTTTTGGCATGTTTGTTGCCGTGGTTTTGGATGTTAGTTTTAACAACAGCAGGGGTGTGCTTGCTGCTTGTTTTGGGCTTTTCTTTCTCTATAAAATTGTGCCCTGTCTTGGTGCACTAGTTTGATTTGAGGGATTTATAAGCTGGTTAATTTGCTTGAAATCAAGATCTGGTTTCTGCTGTTCCCATGCTGTTTAAACAATACATTTTCCTCAGAGATGAATTTTGGAAAACCACACTTGAGACCTTGTAAAGGCCCTTGGTAAATATTGCACGTAGGTGGCAGACTTCAGAAAGTTTGAGCCCTGGTCCAGCAAACAGTTAAACATACACGTGTTATGCAGGGAGTAATTCCAGCTTAAATCAGCAAAATGTCCAAGTTTACATTCTTTGCTGAGCTGGGACTTCAATATTAAATTTTTAACTCTGCATTATTAAGTCTTGTAGTTTTGTGAGTGTGGTTTTACAGCTTTTTACTTAGAACACAGAGAAATTTTGCATGGCATCAACAGCTCAGATGTTTGGAAACTTGAAGCCATAAACCAGCAGAGGAATTTCTTCGGTTATGCCGGGTTTTATAGTAGTTTGAATTGCCTTATTGCCTTAAATTCTTAAAGGAAAATCCCATCAGTCTTTATGCTTATGAGTCAGATGTAAAGTCTTGCCTTGGAGACCTGCTTCAGAACAGAAACTGGGGGCAAACTACACTTTTATGAGCTGTAGTGTCCCAAGTAGCCAGTTTGCAGAAAGTCAAGCAGCACTCCTTTGCTTGTTTTTCTCCCTTATGTTTGTGATGTTAGATTTGTCCTGAACGTAACCATGGATGTGGGATGTTTTCTTTTCATCTGTTGATGCTCTCTCTCTCTCCCTTTTCCTCTTAAACCTTCCTTGCCCCTGAGACCAAAAAAGGTTCTAGAAAGTTTCCTCTCTCTATAAATGGATTGTTTTATAAAACTATTTGTTCTATCACATACGTCTTGGGAAGATGAAGCTTTGCTTTATTCTTTAAAGTTGATATGGAATTCAGTAATAGTTTTGATGCTGCCACTGTAGTATCATCTACAGAATCATGAGCCAGAATTCCCAGGGAGGGGCTGGAAAAGGAAAGTACAGTCATTATACTGATGCCTACGGGTGCTCAGCATACACTTATGTAATTAGAATAAGTTTTTGCTTTTACAGACATCTTCAAATAAATGGTTAAACCTGAGGTATTTCAAACCTGTATTGGGAGAAAAGTGGGTATTTTTAGATGGAAAAGCAGTTTGGTATTATGCTGCTGTAAAATATTTCATCTTGTTTATAGATATTGTCTCGTTTCATTGCTTTTAGGAGAAAATATTCTAAAATAAGTATAAATGGTATTCTAAAACTCCCCAGTAGGTTTGTCAGACTGGCCTAAAACACTTGCATCTGTTTTACTGGAGCGAGAGATGTTCCAGAAGAAAAACGGAAATTACCCATCACTTTAGAAAGTACCTTCTTGGGTAGAGGGTGTTGTGGTATTTTTCCTTTTCTCTAGGGGCTGTTCTGTTTGCCACTGAAATGGCCAGCTCAGATGGTGAGACACACTTTCAGAGTTGTATTGTTTCAAAGCCTCTAGACAGATGATCTTAAAAGTATGTATTTCTGCAGTTAATTGTACTGCTGCTCTGAATTACCAAAATTCTGTAGCTCGGCCGTGTCTTTCTTCTAGCAGTGATACATCACATCTCTTATTAGTGGGTAACAGTCCCAAGTAGTACCCCAGTAGCAGGAACTCTTCCCTTCAGAGGTGTTGTTGGGGGAGTGAGATTGAGAAGGAGGGATGGTAAGATTGTGTGCTGTGATTAACATTCGTCTTATTTTTGTGTGTGATGATAGCTATCCTGTTTAGATGAAAGCTCAGCAAAACCTGACTGATGGCAGGATACTCAAAATAAATTAGTACTTTGTTCTTCAGTTAATTTAGGAGATTTCCTGAAGCGTTTGTTATTCAGGACAGTGTCCATTTTACTGTATTATTTAAAAAACTGAATAAGAAGTACTGAAGACACAATGATTATATTTAAAAGGAAAAAAAATAGTTTAATCTCCCCCCAATCTTCTTCTAATTTTGTTACCTAAAGTTTGCATTATATAAGTCTTTTGAAGAATCTTCAGCCAAAATAATGTGCTGGAACACAACAGTGTTTTGTCATTTCATGGTCAGTTTCTGAGAGTGTTGCTTTTAAAGAAATCTGGCAAAGGGAGTGTTATTTTTGTTGTCTTAAGAAGTGATAATTTTGTCCCAATAGGAAATCGTTTTAAGAGACTGCAATAGAACATGGCAGTTACCTTAATTTTTGAAGGAGGGATACACCTTGACCTTGGAACCTGATCTGAGTCTCTCTAGTAGATGTATGCATGCTTGTCTCTGTATTTTTGGTTGAAGAAGCATGTAGAAATACAGGTGAGAAGTGGTGAATAGAAAACACTTGTTGCTTTTATTTAGTATAGTTAATATGGCCTGTCAGGTTGTAAAGCAAATAGTTTTTTTTTTTTTCCTGTGTAACAGACATGTCAACTGCAGCTGAAAAGAATAAACATTTCCTGATGCCTGTCACCCTCACAGCAGAAGAACTGGAAAGTGGTCCAGAAATCTTTCAGCCATGGACTAGCAACAGTTATAGTGATCTCTGTGGGGCTGAGAGTTACAGACGTGGAGTGTACTGGAATAAGACATTTTTAAGAAGACCTCCCGGTGTGTAGTGTCAGCATTCAAATACAGGGTGTGAAATAGGTGTTAACTCTGGTCTTTCCTTTACTTCAACCCTTGAGAGAGAGCTTGGGTTTGGCTGAAAACCAGTTGCTGTATTCAAGCGAAGCTTTTGTGGAAACGTTACAGGGAGGCCTAGTAACCTTGCCGATAGGTAAAATTTTAATGTTACTAAATCTGAGGATCAGTTCAAGCCTCAGACTTTGACTGGTTTTGAGTCACATAGTGAGTGCTTTGGAGTGACATAAATAAGTGGAATTAAAAACAGCTGAGAGGAATTTTCTTGTCGTATTAAGTTGCCTTTGCTCCCCAAGGGAAAATGTCCTTCAGAGTTTTAGAATGGTTTACTTTTACTACAGCCTTAATAAATATTTGTAAGTGAAAGGACACTTTTCTCTCTTAGATTTGCACTTGTTTTTTTGTATCCCTCATGATTCATTGTTATTTCCTCTTCTGTGGTCCCCCATCCTCCACCTTTTGTATTCAACAGCCCTTGCAACTGTGATCCCCTTGGATGAGTTTTTCCTTAAAAGTGAGAATCTTTACTTCAGATGAAGAATAAGGATGTTCTGTGAGGAATTTATGTTTAACTCTTACTATAATCTCAGCAGGGCGCCGTGAAGTAGTCAAAACTTCCTTTTTTGTGAAGTTACAATCTTGAGAAATAAACAACCTATAATAGATGAAAAAGCTGTAGCAGTTCCATGAAAAATGAGCTGTTTGAATTTTTTTCTATATTAAGGAACTGTTCCTAGTTTATGGAGTGGAACATTTTAGTCTTTAATTCTTAACAAATTGACCTTTTTTATCCGTAGACTTGAATTTTTGGTCTTGGAATATACTTCCATCAAGAGCAACTCCTAAATATAGAGCCTATTGACAGTCTTCACATGAACTTTTCTATTTAAATCTTTCACATCTTCCGTGTGCCAGCTTAGTATCAGATTTCTTTTTCCATATTCATTGCTTTCTAGTTTAGTCAGATAGTAGTCTTGCAGGTGCTGAATTTAATGTTAGTTACTGTAGGAAATACAAATGGAATTAGTTACTGCTGCAGGCTATTTGATCAAAAGATGATTATGTCAATCTATAGATTAGGGGTTTTTTTTAACATCTATCTTAAAATCATTCAGTGCTTTTGAAAAGGTGTCATACCAACAGTTCTGGACAGATTAATATTATTTTTAAGCACAGAGGGGATATGTGTTGTGTTCTGATGAAAAAAAGACACTTCCATTGAGAAGGACATAAAATTTAGCTTCTATACCTTTGTTGTCCTTGACTCCTGTTTTTAATCTAGCAGGTTAAAACTATGGCTTTTAGCAGCATGTGGATTTGGAGGGTTGGAGCTGCAGCCCAATTAGATGAATAGGTATTAAATAACACCTGTTTTAGAAGACTCTCTTGGCAAAATGCTCTACTAGAAACTGGATGGTGACAGCTTCTTTTTAATGTCTGAATCATTGATTATATGAGAGAATTATTGAATTAGTTTCTCTCAAGTTTTGCTGAGTTTGTGGCCAGTGAATAGTGTTGCCTGCAAGATGCCTATTTCATAGTATGTTTCTGACTTTAAAGCAGGGTTCATCATAGTTAAGGTTGCCTTCAGTTTTCCTTCACAAGACCTTATTCTCGGCTGCATACAACATTGCTGAACTGTTTCCATGCCAAGTATGGACAGTTTTATTTGCAACTGTTCTTCAGGCTAATTGTCTTAGTTTCAGCAAAACTAATTCAAACTACTTTGAAGGAAAAATACATTGTATAGTGTCAATACCAAAAAAAAAAAAATTAACTGTGTTGAGGTTTAATGCTTGCTGTAGTTTGGAGCTTAGCACGTGGTTCTTAATGCAAATGAATCTCATTTGGTGCAAATTCTTGTTGGTCCCGTTGTAGCTCAGCAGCAAGGCTGATGAGTTGGTATTTACTGAGCTGTTACCTACAGATCCTTCAGGATCTGCTGTGCTGCTCCCATCTGCCATGCTCTGTGAGGCTGTTCTGTGTGGCTTTCTTTGGGCTTCTTGTCTGTGGTATTGCTAGGGCAGCAGACAAGTGTACGGAAAACCTGTTATTTTCTGCAAGTGAGAGCCCAGGAGTACATTACAGGTGGAGGGATGGTGTGGAACTGGTGAGAAGATGGAAAAGCTTAAGTGGGAAGAGAGGGCAGAAGCCAGCCCCTCTCCCATGGCTGCAGGGAGCTTGGTGTTTGGAGTCTCAACATTCCTGTTGGCTGTGAAACTTTCTGGAAATGTTTCTTAGCATATTCTCTTCTGATTTTTTCATGACTTTTCATTGCAGCTGTGGATTTTGAACTTCCCATGATCTTCCTGAAACTTCACAGGTTTAGGGTTTTTGTTCTGTACATCAGGAATTGATTGAAGATGAGTTGGTTCATCAAATGAGAGGTTTTTTTCTTGAGAATTTAAAATTGAGGAGAGCATAACTGTACATTTGGGGATAGGGGTGGGAAGTGAAGCTGGGAAAGGCTGGTGAAATGTAAATGCAGGGTTCTAGGTAAAATACTAGGCCTCAGTATTTTAAGGGTTTGGAGGATATGGGAACGAACAGCAGTCTGATCAGAATTCAGCAGCCCTGTATCCTGCGAAAATAGTAGCATGTATTGCTGCAATGGATATGGTGAAAAGAAAAGGCTGTAGATTAAAAAATTAAAAGTTGTGCTGTTGCATTGCCTTTTACTATTGGGAAAAGATTTCTATCTCATTCTCATCTTAAGTTTCTTCTATTTGCCCTTGTTTCTCCTGACCTTACTAAGCAAAGCTTTGGTGAAATTGATGGGTTCAGCTTTCCTGATATGATAGGGTTCAGGAGAGAAATACAAATTTTGCTGTGGAGTTGGGAGGTCAAGGTGAGAGTAAAAACAAAAATTATGTTTGTGCATGTATATTCAAGAACTATGCTGCAAAAGGAAGATGTTCTGTTTCTAGTAAATGATGTTTTAAAACACTGAGAATTTAAAAGACTGTAAAGTTGCTCCCTACCATAAGAGAAAAGCTTTCCATGTTATACAGGTTTCATATTACTGATTAGAAGTTTGTATCTGAGACGATCACACACTTGGAGAGGTGCCAGGCTGTGGGTAACAGACAATGAAAGCAGCACAGTAGATTTTCTCACAGCTGAAGAGGAGGTGGTTTGAGCAAATTTAGAGAAGGACAGTATAGCATGGGGCAGGAAGGCTGATCTGCAGAAGAGCAGGAATGAAAAGTCACAGTAATGTGTCTAAATATGAAGGGGGAAACAGCTTTATTTCCGCTATAGTTGCATTAAAGGATTAGCAGAGTGCATCACTGCATAAACAAGTGAGCTTTTAGAAGTGATTTAATAGGTTTATTTCTGTAGATGCTTGGTACTTCAAAATACAAAAGCACAGTTTTTATTTTATTAATTTCATCCCAAGTAAAATTTTATGGGAGAGTATAGGGGGGAAAAAAGTGCTTTTAAAAAAATAGTTCTAATTTAGTGTAATTTTGTAAAACTTTTGAAAAGTGTACCATATTTTCCATTAAAAATTCTCTGCTTGAAATATGACACATATAAGATTGAAGTCTTGTTAAGCAGCAAAAATTTTGGTTCCACATGTATGTAAAAGGAACAAATGATGAGAACTGAGCTTAGGTTTTGAATTATGTATGGGAAATAAACTTGTGCATTTCAATAGTTGGATTTTGTAGGAAAACAGTTATTGTTGTTTTGAGAAGAGAAATTAAGTTGTCAATATCAGAACCCTCTTGAGAGACATGGGCTTGGTCCCACAGTAAAGTCAGGAAGGACAAGGTTTGGTAATACATATTTGTTCATTTTCCCTTAAGAGTAGGAAGCGGGATCAAAATAAACCAAATACATCAAAATGATGTAAAGTGAGTTTAAAAATAGCCAAGAGATTTTGCTAAATGGCGGAGTACTTAAAGTGCAGGATTCCTCATTACTGAATACTTCATATTTACACTTTTTGGTAGAAAGAGCGTAACTGTTAGTGTATGCTTAAAATTGATGAAAAAATTATCTCAAACTTTTATTTGAGGCTAAATGTCTACTTCACTTAAACTAAGCAAAGAGATCCCACGATCTTTGTCTGCCCAGGATGGTCTATTCTCATTCAGGGTGGTGGGAGTTGGGTCACTGAATGCAGCACAACCAGGATTTCACCTGTGTTCCCTGTGTAATGTAATCGTAGTTCTTGCTACTGCAACATAATTATAAAGTATCTCCTTATATTATTTATCTGAGAAGACTTTGAAAAGTAAGAAACACTGGTTTAGCCAATTTGTAAAGTATGTATTTATCCAAGGAGTTAATCCAGTACTTGTAACTTCCACACAGATATACACAGGAATTCAAGGGAAGAGGTGGATTTTCCTTGTCTTTTGAGTAGTTAGATTGACTATTTCCTCTGGCACACATTTCCTATTAAATTACTCCTCTATGCATCTCCTTCACATTTAAAAGCTAAGTGCTAAATTAACTGCAAAATGAGTTTCTGTACTTCTCTTAAATAGTGTTTAACAGCCACACTTGGTTTCAATAAAGGGTATTTTTATATTTCACTTAGCACTAATAGTGCCATGTGAAGATTACATGAGTGTTTCTTCAGTTTCTGGGAAAATAAATAAACAAACTTGATTTGTAGTGTTGACTTGCATGTTCTAGTGTGATGTCAAACTGGAGCAACTTTATTATCTTACTCCAAATTAATTTTATACTTGGATATGGTGAGGAAATGATGGGGAAAAATACAAGTTAACAGGTTTTTAATCTGTTAATAATATGCCACACCAGATCCACTTATTGCATACTTCATAATTGCCCCTCAGTCATTATTACTGTAATGTCAGTCAGAGAGGAGTTTTGCAGTTGACTTAATGTAAAGGGAACTTAAATTGTAAGTACAGTTGCTGTCCTTCCAGACTTACTGATTGCTTGACCAAAACCAATTGATTTGCAAAGTGTTTAGGTTCCTGTGAATTGAAAATGTTTTTAATGCAGTCCTGGATAACAGGTTTTAAGCTGAAATTTTTTGAGCCTGTGTGGCACACAACTTTGTCACCTGCTTTTCAGCTGTTGTACCCTGGTAAAATTTGTGCAGAGCACTACAGCTGTTGTGGGGTAAGATAGGGAGCAGAGCTGCTCAGATTATTCTTTTAATTCTTAGCAGGGTAGATGTGAAATGTTTCCCTGAGTCCCCCTTGTCACAGCCTCAAGGGCTTTATTGCATCTTCAAAATTACATGTGAAAATCCGATATTTTGTTGAACCATTACACTTGGATAAATAGTGTTTCTTTAAGGGCAAGTCCTTCCATTTGTAGTTAAGTGTAATTAATTTCATGTTTTGGGAACATAGAGCATCATACCAATTGTCCCTTCTGATCTTTTTGATTTGACACACTCAGAAGCTTGGTCTGTAGTGTCCTTCCATTTCTGTAGTCTCTTGGGCTTTGCTGGTGGTTAGTTTTCCTGGCACAAGAGTGAATTACCTGGAGTAACAAATTGCTGTGTGCAGCCTCTCTGGATACTTTCACCTTGTGGCTCATACAGTGTAACCTGGCTTAGACTTTGAAGAGAGGACCTGTTTACATACTCAGGGTTTTACCTTGGCCTTTTTTTGCCCTCTCATTAGGAGGACTGCTTGAAAGCATCTCTCCCTTACCATAACAAAGACTTTTGTTGCATTTCAATATTAAGAAAGCTATTCAGGAGTTGTCTTTTCTGTTTGGGAAAGCAGTTTTAATTCTTGGGCCTTGGTATCAATTTCTATAATTCTAAGTTAAAGGTGCTATCTATCCCATATTCACATCTTTTCAGAAACAATTTCCCATTCAAGAAATTAATTACTCTCCCCTTCTCCCAGTTGAATGACCTGGCTGTGCATGTGAGTTCTGCGATAGGATTTAGCACCCTTAAATTTAGAAGTATGTTCCTTGAAGAGGCAGATTCCTGTTTTAAATTAATTTTTTAGAGGCTCTAGGTGTATTCAAAAAAGCCTCACCCTTCCATATTATCAGTCAGTGATCAAGACAACAAGTACAGTAGCAGTGTGTGTCAAAACCGTAAATGAATGCATTGGAGAGCATAAGAGTTGACTTATGGGTGGGAGAAAGTTGTTTCAAGTACAAGAGCAGTGGGAGGGTTATTGTTTTTTGAAAATACAACACTTCAGCTGTGTAAGAAGTGAATAACAAATTTCTAATAAATACAGTATTTTCTAATAAATACACTATCACTCTGAACAAAACTTCATATGGTTAGCCATGTGCAAATTCCTGAACTTCTCAGTACTTTCAAAACCAGCATTGATTCAACTGTATCAGTCCACTGAACAATTTTTGCCCTGCTTTTCCTTGTTGCATGGAACTGAATTTCAGCTAGATTCTGAACTGCTGGCATGCTCTCGAGGTAACCTTTGTATTGTTAAACTTGTACATTTTGTTAAGGGTGACTTTGGGGTGTTTTTTTGTTCCTGTTCCAGTGATTGATAGGCTTGGTGAGTTCTTATTTGTTCAAAGAATCAATGGTGCTTTAAGTCTCCTTTTTTTGGAAAGTGTGGTAGAAATAAGGTGAATTGTGGCAGGCCCAGTTACTAGAGTCTAACTTTTTAAGGTCCATGGAGGATAATTTGTATTACTTTTTGCATCTAACTGCTTGTTGTCTTCTGTAATTAAATAGTAGGAAATAGGACTAGTAATACAAAAGCATTTCAGTGGGGTACTTTCTTATTCTCTGAAGTCTCTTGGTTGACTCAAATCTTAATTAAAATCAAAGGATTTAACATGGTAGTAGCTGGAGACTCTTAACTATATGAGGTTATAAGAAAGCCTGGAAGATGTTAGAAACAATCTAGATAAGACACTCGCAGTTTGTTATCACTGCAAGAAGCCATGTCACAGAAACTGTGACAGATGTTGTTAGATCAGCATGGGCTTTTCAGATTTTCTGGACTGATTTGTTGAGGTCAACTGCTGGCCACGTGGAGCAACAGATGAGACTCTGAACAAACAATGTCTTACTGGGTGGGAGACAGCTTTCCAGGAGTACTTTTTACTAAATGACTTAAAAATTATCTGTAGCCTAGACTTGTAACTAATTCTCTAAACCACAGTGCTGTATGTAGATAAAAGGAACCCTTGATTGTTATTCTCATCTAGTTTTACTTCTAATATGTGATTTCTTTTTTCTTTTTCCTTCCCTGGCATGTATCACAGAATTAATCTTTAATTCAGAATATTCCAATTAGCAAAACTTCTGATTTTTTGGCTATTTCAAAAGAAAATGGAGATTTACCATGTGGAGGGTGCCACAGTGTGCAAGTCTTGCCTGATGACCATCTGCAGAATAGTTTACTTAAAAATGGAAGTACAGGAGAAGCTCAGCTTGTTATTTTGATTGCCCCTTTGCAGTCCTGATTTCTGAAATGAAGAGGTTAAATGTTAGTATAAGCACATGGGTTCTAGACAGGATTGACCAACTTGGCAATTCTGTGCCAAGTCCTTTTTTTGTTTGTTTTGTGTGGGTTTGTTTGGTTTGGTTTGGTTTTTGTTTATCTCCTATAGGTAGTATAAATTTCCTTTCAATAATGATTGAAAATGCTCTTTTACTTCATTGTTTTCCAAGTCTCCTTCTCTAGTGAACAAACTTATTATTGAATAAGGAGCTGGTTAAGTTTTAAGATACATTATGTTGTTCTGACTGCCTTATCTGTCCTGGAATGTCAGAGTTGTTTACTGACAACATGCAGAAAAATTCACTCAGCCCCTTCCAGAGTCCTAGCAACAGCTGTAGATTTTGGGGTAACAGGTAATTTGAAAATACATTCTGTTGAACTCTGATTGAAAGGGGCAGAGGGGAAACCTACAACCCTGGTCTACTAAAAAATAGTACTTATTCCTGAGGGTGACAGCTTTTTTTTATGTGGAAAACCTGAAGATATTGATGAAAAGTTCCTTGGATGCCTGCGGTGCTGCACAGAGCTCATCTGAGTAGCCCCATCAGTTTCAGTTGGGCTGTTGAGCTACCAAAAGCTGGAATTGTGGGAACTTCTCTTAAGGATGTATGGAGCTGCTGGGGAATGTTGTACATTACCAGTGTAGCCACATATACAGGGGTGACATTTTTTCTTTAAAAAGGAGCTTAAAGTGATTTAAAACAAAACCCTCCAAAACAACCAAACTCCACAACAAACAAAAAATCCAAAATGTGTTATTCTCAAAAGTGTCTAACTTAACTGAAGAATCTTACCTATACATTATCTCATGCCTCAATAGTTGGATGATATGCTTCCAGAGGAGATGGTAAACTAACTTAGCAGCTCAGTGCAGAGAGCTTCTGCTCCCGTCTCTAATCCTGTGCCAGAGCTGATGCACATCAGGCCCCTCCAGAAGCCATTTAACCTCACTAATATGACCATGTTATTGAGTTAAAGCAGCTTAGGAAGAGCCTGACAAGTTCCAGAGCCGGTGCTGATGGATGGATGTGACTGGAACAGAGAAAGGGAAGGGAAGAGTAAATGGGAAAGGGGGTAGCAGGGAGAGAGACCTCTCTCAATCTCTTTGTCAGCCAACAACTTTGCTGCCTGTCAGGCTGCAGATGGAGACTTCTGAGAACGTGGAAACCCTCTGTGCCCTGTTGGAACATCAACTGCACCAAAACTGCATCTCTTAACGATGCTTTGCCATGCCTGTAACATCAGCACTGACACTCACATGCTAGGAGAGATCACAACAATCATGTGCACAAGAGCTCTCCAGGACAAAACCAACTACTAAATTTAGGTCAAATAGGACTCCCTGTGCTTGGTTTATGTAAGTGGGGCAGAGTTCATCACACTGCCTCCTTTTCAGACTAATGGTGTCTCTGAAAGGAGCGGGCTGTACAACGACGTTGATTGCTTTAAGTTAAAAGCCCCAAAACCAAACCTAGAGATTTGGTGTCTCGTAGTCCACGTGCTCCTCTCTCCATGTCATTGTTAAGGCTTCATTCTGCTCTAGCATATCTCTCCACCACTGAGTACAGCTGAGTACAGTGCAGTAAATGTAACCAGACAGCAGAGACTAAATCCTAAACTTTGTGCTTTGGAATGCAGCATAATTGTGACATGATCCTTTCCATGTATTCAGTCTGTCAGGGAGTTGTGTAGAAGTGTAGAATTGTCACCAAGTTCTGAGGAGATATGTGGTGCTTTATTCCGTAATACCATTGTTCTCTAAGTGCTTGAAAATGCTGTGTATGAACTGCATTAAGTGGCTGTCAGACAAGAACTCCTCGGTTGTTTCTCTGCCTTCTGCATCTTCCTGGGGTAGCTCTTTCAGGAAAAAGTAGAAATGTTTAATTAGAGAGACTTAAAAAAAAAAGGAAAATGTTTGCAAATGTTTGAGAGGGTTTATTTTGTATTGGCGGGGGAACTATGAGTTTTGAACTTGCCATTTGTGTAGTTGAGAGAGTTTTTGTGGATTTAGAGTCTGGTTTCTGCTGATGAATCAAGGATTATCTTAGGTTCTCTGGCTTAGTACTGAAGGTCTTGGGTTGTGTTGAGAAAGGAGAATTATCTTTCTTTTCCTTCCAGGAGGAAGGCCTGTAAACATAAGAGACAAATATATTGTAGGAAGACATCATTGTAGTGTGTTTTTGTCTCCAGTTATGTACCAGTGAGGTAGCTCTTCTGAATTCTTTCCCTTTCCGTATTTTGCTTTGGCCTTCCCCAGAAAGATTAGTCTCTTAACTCAATGTTCCACGCTTAGATTTGTGTTGATGACCTTACCAATCTGAAAGCATTTTATTTAGAGACAAATCTGTACAATCATACAGTTTCAATGTTTTAAAACTGCTGCTCAGGAGGAACTGCCAAGTCAAATTGCTTGCTGCTTTTTGTCCTTTAATATTGTGGCTACTGTCTGTAATGAAGGGGGGTTTGTAAACAGTAGAAGTAGTCTGTGGAGAATTTAAGTATTATGAAGTGCAACAATCAAATTAAGTATTTTAATCAGGTACAAGCTCTCTACTGTCTATCATGGAAAAGACTAGAGGCAAGTCATGATTAAAGTGGATCATAATTTGCTATAATTCTTTCGGTGCTGGATGTTAAGTTTTTGTCTTCAGGATTTCCCATCATCATGCTTGATTCAGGGTTGTTTCATTGAGGCATCCACTGTCTACTTTGAACCTGATTTATCTTCTATGGTCTTTATGGTATTTAGGGTATTTGAAGAATAACAATTATCTTGAGCTCCACATGTGTGATGTAAATCTTCATAGAATATTAGATCAAAGCTGGTTTAAGAATCATGCCATGGGTTGTTCAACTACTAAAGCTAAAAGCTCCAGTGTTTATGCAGTTATGATGGCACAGTTTATTTCATTCCTAGAACTAGAATGAACTATTGTGATATGATTTTGTTGTGGTATAAAGTTGTCTAGCTTACACTGTGCTGGGATAGTTAAAGGCAAGGCTTTGAAAAGTTAAGAACCCTATCTGACAAACAAATATTCCTCAATCACTTGGTGGTTCCCATGGAACCTTTCATAACATTCCTGGGACAAATGTGCAATGTGTTAAGCAGGGATTGAGCACATGAAGACAGGTTGTGCTGATATAACAGAACTGGCTTTCTTGTTACCTTATTTTTTGCCATGATTACACGTAATTTTCATCTCTTGAAGATGACTAGAGTAATAAGTTGGTAAAATAATTGTGTTTTGCCTTGTAAGTATGAAAAAAGGATATATGCTTAGAAGAAGGTACTTCCTTTGGTTTTACTTTAAATGTTTTAATAGTAACAAAACAGATTAATGGGCAGGTTTTTCATTTGAGGAAACATGACAAATTGAGAGAGCTCAGGTTGCTAATGAAATGGACTGGTGATGCATGGGAGGGGAGACGATTCCCTGTTACTCTGGTGTCTAACTAAAAGTGGTTAATGCAGGAATTTATTTGGTATCCTAGGGAAGGTAATAAGTGATTTAATTATTTTGTATGAATTCCGGTTACTGGCTTTTCAGGTGCTGTCTGCTGGTTTTTGAAACTTCTAGGTAGATTTTTGCCTAGTGATACTTCATTTTTAAAATTTTTTTTCTTATTTTTTATCATTTAACTATATTGTATTAGATGTGCCTCGCTTGTGGACCTTTGTAACTTGGAGTATAATTGAGTTTGTAGTGAGGGGAAAATAAGAGTAGGCTCAGCTCCTGTGTTAGTCTGGCTGTCAGCTTGGGGCTAGCGACAAAAAAAGCTGCCCTCCCTGTGTTGGTTCCTTAAATTAGCCTTTTTGGATTTTATCCTCAGCGTGTCACTGTTATTGCTTTGTTGCTATGATACAATACTTACTCATGCAATCCGCTGTAGAATATTAGAAGATCTGAGCTGAAATGTTATGTAACTTACAAATGTTTTTACAGCTGATGTTCGTTATTTTGCAGAGTTTAACAGTTCGTGTCTTTGTAGTTATCTGAGCAAAATAAGCATCTTGCAAGGTTTTTTATTCAAAAGAAAAATGGTTAGAACTGCAGAATTGACATTCAAAAGTGTGAATCGTTCTTCATGAGGGAGTAGTAATTGCTGGCTTGTTCAAAAGCTCCCTGAAGTTGTTATGCTCAGCTAATAGGATCATAACTGTCAGGTGGGGAAAGGGAACACAATACAGTATTCTGGTGCCTGAATTTCCAGGGCAGAGCAAGCAGTATGGATTACACTGGAGGCATGTCAGTCCATTTCAGCAATTACTTTTTGCCTATGGAAACGAAACAATTCTATCAGATAACTACTGAATATTAAACCTACTGTTGACTGTTGTTGTTCCAGCCACTAAATGAAAGGTGTTTCTATATGAAACTTGAGAAACGGGCATTATCAGAGTGAACTGTTAAAGGTATAAACTTCATGAAGTTTGTTACATTAGAATAATTCTAAAACATTAAAGAGAAGCGTGAGATTTTTCGTGATTTGTTCAGGTTTTAAAGTGAGACTTAAGATTTTCAGTACTCAATTGCCTTTTTCTTGTCTGGATAATTTTTTTGGTGATGAAACAGCAGTGCTTATAGCAATACTGCAGTGAATGAATGATGTTAAGGGATGTAGTCAGGCTGTAGACAAGTCATGAAAATTCTTCAGGGGAGAGCATTCTTTATTTGGAGATAAAATTGGGAATACAATTTTTTCACCAAAGGGAGTGAAATGCCAACTGGCTGATAGATGAGGTGGTGCTGTATTGCTGCAGTGGCTTTGCACCCCTACAAACAGTTAAGAACAAAAGGCACATTACACCAAATTTTCAGTTAACACCATGCCTGTTTTTGTTGTGATCATGCAACTTTGGATAACAGTTACAGTATGTTAAGGATGTATTAAATTTTCGCAGAGTGTAGTGCTTGACAATCCATGTCTTTTAGAGTTAATGTGAAATGCTAATGGAGGAATTTTGTTTATCAGATTACAGAGGTACTGAATGCTAGAATGAAAATGATAAGTCACAGATAAACATGTTGTCTTAATAGGCAAAAAAATCTGGAAAACCCTTACATGACTAAGATTATAATAAATTATTTAGACCAAAGCATTAAAATTCAGGATTAATCCTTTCGAAATATTGGAATTCTTTCTTCAGAGAAACATTGATCACATGATGTCAAAAGTATGTGAAGCATTTTGCATTGGGGTAAAAAGACAAGGTTCCTTCAAAGCAGATTTTACAGCTTTTAAGCAGGTTACATAATAAAGGATTAGGGAACAGAATGAGACAAATCGGATGAATGAAAGGTTAGTATGATGCACTGCTTCTGGATATGACTTTTGGTGAGGGAGAGACGGGACTTGCTAATGTTTATGTATTTCAAATAAAGTTAATTCAGGAACTCATTGTTGGTAAATATATTTACTGCCAGATCTTTGTCCATTATTTCTTTCATGTACCAAAAGTTGGGAATGGTGGATGTTTCATTCTAACATACAGATATTTTCAGTTTTGGCAAAATTGCTTATTAATTTGCTGTTAGTTTGCTGACTGTAAAGCACGCCATTCCCCATAAAAAAACAAGTCATAGCTATGCAAATTCTTGTCAACAAAATAGATTTAGAAATCCTGTGTTTGTTTCTACAGACTTAAGTGTTTGGTGTTTTTTTTTTTCTTTTGTAGATGCCACCTTCAATGAACAGCAAGATCTTTTTTGTCAGAAGTTGCAACAGTGTTGTGTGCTCTTTGACTTCATGGACTCTGTTTCGGACCTGAAAAGCAAAGAAATCAAGAGAGCAACACTGAATGAACTGGTAGAATATGTTTCAACAAATCGTGGAGTGATTGTTGAATCAGCTTATGCTGACATAGTGAAAATGGTAAGTAGAATGCTGTTGTTACAGTTTGAATTTTAATAAAATATCTTAATCAGTTTGTTTCTAATGGCATTAGCTCAGAATTGTGGTTGGTTTTTCTGCTTATACAATATAATATAATTTGTTAATGATAACTTGGCTTAGAAAAGCCTTGTAAAAACAAACAACTTGCAAGTTTTAATTATTAGCTGAAACATGATGCATTCCAGTTAATTAAAATGAAAAAACTGGTACGCTTGCAGGTATTTGCAGTCTGGGTAAGCTTTCAAGTTGTTCTCTTTCAGAAAATGGCAATATTTCAGTGCTGCCTATCTTTATTTACTAGTGGCAATGGAGAGTTAGGCTGAAGTTTTCTGGTAGTGATTGCTGCAGGTACTGGTGACAGCAGGAAGGTTTGTCAGTATAAGGAAGCAACTCTACTTTGTAAATACTTTATGTGACTGTTTGTTATTATTTTGGCCCTGGAGAGCTGTGCTAGTGTAGCCTAAGTGGTTTGCTGAAGTTATAAACTGTAGGATGGCTTGTCCTATGCAATTTCTACTAATAGCTAGTTGAATAATGAACAAAATATTTGTGGTTGTTATCTGCTGACTTTCCCAGGTGTTTATGTACGTTTTAAAGTGCTGCTTAAGTAATGTTCTTGATCTGCCTATACTCCATGTACAGGGAATGCAACTGAAGGACACTTGAGAATAATCTAGAATTATTTTTTTTTCCTAGAAATGTGAAATGTAAAAAGAATGGCTTTAGTGCCCATGCATTTTTGTTAATGGTTCTCTAAACTTTGGTGAAGTTTACATAGATAAAATGCTGACTTTAAAAGAGCTCTTGAGAGCATAAGAAGAGCAGTTCAAATACACAGCCTACAGCTTGTGTAGTTCTCTCTACAGTACAAGCTAGTTTTTTCTTAAGGTTTGTTTTGTTTGTTGTTTGGTGGTTTGTTTGTTGTTTGGTTGGGATTTTTTTCTGGGCAGCTGATAGGGAAGATCAGATCTTTAATGTAAATAAGCGTGGAAGTTCTGCCATTATACTGAAAGGCTAGGGTTATTGGAACCCTTTTAATCATTTTGGCTGTTTCAGCAGATGCTTATTAAGTTTGACAAAAAAAATCTGGGACACTGGGGTTTTTTGTATAGTTTTGTTTTTTGAAGGGCCTGGTTTTCTGTCCTAAATGATTTTACATAAGAAAATAAAGGACAAAATATGTTCACCTCTTCTTAGGCTTTTTTTTTTTTTTTT
>VZTE01001498.1:192913-237911 GCA_013397775.1 Eulacestoma nigropectus
TGGTGGCAGCAAGCCTGAATCCTTGCAGTATTTTCTTATTCTGTGTGCCCTCTGTAGCCCCTTGTTAGAAGAAAGAATATACTAACTAGCCCATAGTACTTGTTGAAGGGAGGTTTTCTTTTATATTGGAGTTGTTTTCTTTTCTTGGAGATAAGGTGGTGTTGAGCTGTTCTTTTGAGGTTTTTGTTGTTGTGCAAATGATTGGATTCTGTAGATGCTTGTTTTTCCTTCCATAACAAATTTCCATCTCCTTTTCTCCCCTAAAATGACAGAAAGTGAAGAAGCTCAGTGAGAGCTTTAAAAGCTCAGTGAGAGCTTTTTGAGAGCTTGAGACAAAAGATCCCTCCAAGCTTGAAGAGTATTTCTAATCTCCCTGGCAACTGGCAGCAGAAGAGGCCTTTGCTGTGAATTAGGACGAAGTACCAGCTTTCAGAAAAAAATCTGCATGGGTCTGTCTCTCCCTCCACGTACCACCTGTGTGAGGCTCGAGGCCTGTCTTGTTAGCAAAACTTGTATGAGATTGAAGAGTTGCTGTTTCACTTTTGTTTGGGTTTTAAGTTTTTAGGCTGTTCAGTGTTTCTACATTAAAAGAAAGAAACATTGGAGTTTTACTGCAGAGTTTGAAGGATTGTGGTTTTGGGATGAAAAAGTAGAAATGGCCTTGATGAAATCCAGCTATCATCTGGCTGGTAGTAGAGGATAGGCAGACTAAAAAATTCCCTGAAAAAAGCCAGAGTGGCATCAGTGACAGAAGCAGAGACAATCTCTTTCCAAAGCCCCTTGTCTTTCCCTAGGCCTGGGACACCTTTCCTCCAGCTTGCAGAGGAAACAGCCTCAGGTTTCAAACAGGTTTCCTTGGAGTCGCCTGAGCCGTGGGGAGGCTAAGTCAACAATGCCTTAGATAGCAGGAGGGGAAATAAAATGTTGTTTCTGATCAGTGCACAGGCAAGGTCTGTGCAGGTGAGGAGGTCTCTGGCGTTCCTTTCCTTCACTGGTCTCTGTTGCCAGGATAGCTGCTGGGCCAGTACCACACAGGCTCCTGTGGTTGTCTCTGCTCTGCTTGGATCCTGAGGTCGGGAGCTTGAAATGATACCAGTGTCATTTCAAGCCACTGAAGATGGAACAACATCATTAAAAATAAGTTTTTCTTTAAACAGATGTGCAGGACATACTGTAGATTATCTTTTTGGTGCCCTGGGCAACCTGATTTTCCTTCAGCTGAGGAAGAGTTTTGCTTACAAATAGTTTTGAAGGTCAGTGCACCTCTGTTCTAGGTCATCTAAAACTAGTGTCTTCTCTGTTTGGCAATTCTTAGTTAAAAGCACTGTGAAGCTGACAGGAAATTAGGGTTTGGCATTGTGAATATTTTAAGTTTTAAAACTTCCTGGGAAGTTAGAAAGTTCTACTTTTTATCAGTTTGGGGAGCATAACAGAAATGTCTCTTCAGTACACGTTACTCTTCATCTCCTTGTGCCTATCAACCTCACCTTGTTCCCCAGCAGCATATAAAAATTTAATGTAATGAGATTGTCCTAACAGGCTGTATGAGTTGTGAATTTAAAATTTAAAAGAAACCAGGTATCCTCAATCTGCACACTCAGAAATTGGAATTGAACTTAGTATCTTTCAAATGTTTAGATCAAGTGTACAGACAATAAGGGACTTTTTTTCTTTTTTGTTTTAATAAAATGTAATTGCTGTGTCTCAGTACATTAACGGGCACATTTTCTGATGTCATTTTGGGAAAACTTTGAGGTTTAATTTAGAAAGCTGATGCTGGATTTATCTGGAAATCTGTCCAGCTTTAAAAACCTTTTATGATTTGTGTTTCTGGAATTACAGTTTTGGGATAAGGCACCACTTATGAAAGAAAAAGAATGTTTTAAATAATAGAAGAGGATATAGAGAAAAAAATTGAAAAAATATTGGAAATAAAGTAAATTAACTTTTTTGGCGGGGAGACAGGCTAGTACATAGAAAGGGTGCAAGGTTTATTTTAAGTTTCTTATATTCTCAGGAGATGAATAATGCTAGGAAGTACTGAATACTCTGAAAATCATGCAATTGGTTTTCCAAAGGCCTGCCTGAGAGGCTTGCTAATTGTTTCTGCTACAGAAGTGTATTTAGTGCTTATTACCTTTGTTTTGGACATGAAACTTACTCACTACTCTGGGGTTCTGTGCTAAAGGGCTGACCAGCTCAGTTCAGCAAGATGCATCTAGAAAGAAAAAGAAGCGTTTTCAAGAGATGTTACCGGAACACTTGCAAGCAGAAGTAGAACATTCTCTGTAGGAGACGGATTCATGTGCTGGAGGGTTTTATTGAACACCTAGTAAGAGTAGACAAAGCAAATAAGAGAACCAGGATTGTAATGTTGGGTTTTGAGCTTGATTAAAATTCATGTTCTCTGACTCCTGTTTCCCCCCTCCTCTCCCCCCCAGCCTTTTGTTCTTGAGCTTTGGAATCCTTGTGTTTACAACGTTAAAGGACAACTGTACTGTTTCTCATGGGGTTTTTTGTTGGTTTATTTGGGTGGCTTTGTTTGGTTTGGGGTTTTGTTTTGGTTTTTGTTGCTTTTCCTGTGCATTAAGCTCAGAGACAGCTGTAGTGCCCATCCATACAGAACATCATTGCCCTTCCAGTCCAGGACAGCAGCGCCGCAGCTTTGCCGTGTCCCAGCAGGAGACAGTGACAGGACACAGAACGAAGGGCATAGGAGGAAATGAAAAGTTATTTATGCAATAGCTGTGTATCTTGTTTAATGAGGCAGCAGATTCTTCTGTGCAGAGCCAGCTGGGTGACTTCAGGATCTTTCTAAGATTTGCAAGATTCTTCAAACACCTCGGAGACTCCATGGAATACATGCAGGAGGATTTTCTGCAAACTGTCAAACAGCTTCTTTTGTGTTTAGTAGGCTTGGTGATAAGCAGCTACTTGACATAGATTTGATCAAAAAGACTAAAACAGTGTAAAAGGTGATCGGAAAAGTTGGGTTAAACTTGTTCCTGAAAGAATGGTAGAAAACGCAGAAATGAAATGAACTTCATGTTCTCTTTTGTTCGTGTTAGAGATTTAAATCCAGTATGTTATATCTGGTGCAAGAGATGACATTTTTCCTTTGACATCTGAATGGTCTTCTATCCAGACTTTAATATACTTCAAAAATCCCTGAAGAAACCTTTTTTAAACTTGTCCTTTTGAAATTGATTAGATGTGACTGTATCATACTAACAGTAACTTAGAGTAACTTCAAGAAAAAACAGTTACTATGTGAAATGGAAAAGCTAGAATGGTTATGTGTTTCCAACTTTCCAAAACCTTGAAACATCTTGAAATTTTCAAAGGTGAAAAATATAAACAGAAATATCTTGAAATCAAGTAAAGTGAAGAACTTGAGAATAAGATATATTTTTGGGATTGTCTGTCTTACATGTGGAGAGAACTCTCTTTAAGTCATAAATTGGTTAGTTGTATTTTATTCGTGATTTTATACAAAAACAGTGCTTGGTGTCACATAATTAAAAATTGCTTTTTATAGGGAAGCTGAATATTTTTTAACTTCCATAGTTTCAGTGAAAATTTTGGAATATGACCATGTCTAGCTCCAAGCTTATAAAGCAGTTGAGACAAAAGTTACTTTCTTATTTTCACTGACCTGTTTCAGACTTCTGGCTTTTTTTTTAAATTTTGCTCTTTTGAAAAAAATGAAGTGATTTATTATGTTACTTTCTTTAGATGGTTTTGTTTCATTTGATTCTAGGATAAATGCAGTACCTTACTGCGTGCGATCTGTGGAAACATAAACAGTGATACAATTAATTTTTTTTTTGCTTGCAGATTAGTTCTAATATTTTCAGAACACTTCCACCTAGTGATAACCCAGATTTTGATCCAGAAGAAGATGAACCAACTCTTGAAGCCTCATGGCCCCACATACAGGTATGTGATACCTTTACTTTCAAGCCTTCTTGTAAGGCAAGAACTGTAGATTCTTCAGTCATTTTGTGCCTTTGTTAAGAACATAAAAATTGCTTTTATGAGATTTTTTGAGGTTTTTTTGAGTTTTTTGAGTTTTTATACTTGTGAGGGAAAAACAGTGGTGCTTTTTTTAGCCTGTATAAATATGGTGGAATGTAACTTCTAAATGGCTTAAATACTATTTTTTAAACAGAGGGATTGCACTGTTAAATTGTGGTATATGTATGTCTTAAAATTGTGGATATTTTAGGTAATTATGTTCTTCAACCTAAGAGGTTTGTTTTCTGCAACTGAACAACTTTTTAAAAGTGTGGTTTCAATAAAATATAATTTAATATTAACAGTTCAGTTTCTCGCGATAATAACAAAAAATGGAGTAATAGCCTTTATTTATCCTTTGAGCAAATAGAAATCCCCTCCTTCTTCCCACCCTTTTCCCTCCCTCCATGCAAAAACTTTACAATATCGGCGTTGTTTGGTAACAGTTGTGTGGTTATTCCATTGTTGCACTTCTGTGGCAATCTCGTGATTTTTATAGCACTGCTGTATCACTCACGTGATTGACTTGAAATGCTGCTGAGTTTTATTTTGTTTTCAGTTAACTTGTAGAAGCTGTAATTGTCCAAGCACATATCTCGGGTAGCTCCTTGCTGGTTTATGTAAATAGTGTCTGTTAAAGAAAAGTGAAGTAGCAACTCCTAGCTGTGGGTAGAAGATTAAGCTGCTGCACATCTGCATACCATTTGCTCTCTCCTCTCAAGAGCTGAAATGCTACTCTGCCCCTATAATATTACAGTTTTGCATCAACAAATGCTCTTATTAAAAACTGGGCTTCTAATATTGATTATAAAAAGTATGTCTTCAGCATAGTATTTGAGATTTAAACCAAACAAGAATTAAGTTATCACAAAAAACAGCTCTGCAGGTTAAAGGCTGTGATAATTATTTTCTTATATATGGCTAACTAATTCATAGGAGAAATGGCTATAACTGAACTAGATGAGAGGCTTGTTTTCTTTGGGTGGGAGGGTGCAAGGGCTAGGCAAATGTCTCTTGAGTCAGTAGCAGCACCATCTGACTTCTAGATACCTGTGTTTCAGAGATAAAATTTGTAAATGCTAGCTCAGTTCACTTTAGGTCATGATTAAACTCTAGTCCTGTTCGTAGAAAAAGACCTGTGGATTTTGTGATCAGTTCACTTATGCCTTAGGCTTGCCTGAGAGAAATTAAAAGAGGCTTGTTGCCTGTGGCATTACTTGAAATTTTATTTTCAGTTTTTTTCCTTGCTTTTTTCTAAGGGAGTTTTTGCCAGGCTGTCTGGTCACTGATTGTGGATTTCCCTCTCCTGTGTCTGTTGTTCGTCTTGTCTTGGGAATAGATCACTCCATGCAATGGAAACAGTTTGTGTTTTCCACTCTGTCCTTTTACAGTTCATATGCTACTGGACCATAGAAGACTGAGTTGGATAACTTGCTAATTGCCCTTCAGGAGCACAAAGCAGCTGGAAATGTCAGATTTTGTGTGTGGAAGAAAGGCTGTACACAACAATTCTCGTCCCCAACAAAATATACTATTATTTTTGGCAGTCTAAAGGACTGCTTGAGGAGGGAAGGTGTGGATGTTTTGCTGGCTATGATTTGTGACTGATCAATTACAAACAAATTCCGAATTCTATCCTGATCTAGCAGTCAGCCAGTTTTCTGGGAGAGGAAAGAAAAAAAATCTGAATCTCTACTGTTCTCTGCTTGAATCTGTTGACATAATTGCTTAGTAAGTTACCAGTGTGTGTAGCCGCAACAAAAGATTCCAGACCTTCAATAAAATGAGTGGCACTTGAAAGATACTGTTTTAAAGCGGTGCTCAAGATGGTTTGTAACAGCCAAACTAGGTTGAACATGTTGGCATTTAAAGCTACTGTGTATTTTGAAGCTTAGGGAGTTGCAGAGTTGGTAGAATTGGTAGTTTAAAGCAATAATATTCTAGTGGTCCCTGCAAGATTGAATCACTAAAGCGTTAGGAGTTGTGTTTCATAGCTCTTTGACCCAAGCAGACCAGTTTTGAAAACAAAAATTACTAAATCCAGCATCTCTCTCCTGATTTAGTATTTCCAATAGTAATGCTTCTGTTAAACTCAAGTAAGTTGAGCATGTCTGTCTCTTTAGGTAGGATCTCTTGGGGCCAGAATCTGTTCTGGTGCCCTAGTTTGATTGTTGTTGTTATGCTTCTAAGTTTGCAAACACTAGCATACAGGAGAAGCAAGAGGCTCACTTACCCAGAACTGGCCACTGCAACTTGCTTCCTGAAATGCCCGGGATAGAGGGGCTTTCATGTATTTCCTGAGGCTCATGAGGATTTCCGAAGTTATTTGATACCCAGTTGATATCCTGAATTTAATCTTGGACAGCTTGTAACAAGATGTTGCAGCATTGTGCTTTTCACTTAGTTCTTCTGCTTGATGTCTATTGCAGTCACTGTATCTGTTTATGGAAAGAAGCCGTAATTATCCTTCCTCCCCTGTTCTTTTGGGAAAACAGAATATGCCAATCTAGTGTTTACTCTTAAAAAGTGCTCTATGCCATGACAATTCTAGTGGCTCTTTCTCTGTCTCCTTTCAGGTTTTAATAAATTCCCTCAAAGCATGCGTAGGACTGTGCATATCTGTCTGTGCTGTCAGTATCTTCCTGGAATATCCTAGGATTTCATCTGTCACTTCCATAGCTTCATTGTGAGGATGGATCTTAGTCATCCTATGGTTAACCCTTTCTCAGCTTAAGGGCTTAGCAGAGCTTTTTCTTGGAACTCCAACTGTGATTTTGCAATCCTTGCCTTTCATCCGATACTTATTCTTCTAGGGCTTCAGGGTCAACTTGTCCTTTCTTGTTGGTAACATGACATACTTCTTCTTTTTCTATTTTCCCTGTGGTAGCTTCCAATATTGTTGCATTGTCTAAGCAGTTATCACACAGGGCTGTTCTTTTTTGTTGTCACTGACAGAAATATTTCATATAGGAATTAATTACAGAAATCTTGAATTAAATTAAATTCCAAAATTAATCCCTATGAAGCTGTGCTGTATAACCTCCCTCTGGACCTATGTTGCCCATTTTTATACCAATTTGTCTAGTTGCTACTTTGAAAAAGATCAGTAGAACCAGAATGTTTTGGGTTGGAAGGGACCTTTAAAAATCACCTTAGTCCAAGCCCCCTGCAGTAAGAAGAGACACCTTACACAAGATCAGGTTGCTCAAAGCAGCTGCTCAGCTTGGTGCCATCTGCACTCTTGCTGAGGGTGCTCTCAGTTCCACTATCTGTGTCATTGATGGAGATATTCAACAGTCATGGTTGAGCTCTTTCTAAGACGGAGGATGGAGTATGGTAACGTTTAAAATTCTATGATTGGATTGTCTGTTAGGGTGCCAAGAGGGTGGTGCCAAACTCTCCTCAGTGGAGCCCAGTGACAAGACAAGGAGCAATGGCCATACACTGACACACAAGATGAGGAAGAACTTCTTTACATTGAGGGTGGCAGAGCACTGAACAGGCTGCTCAGGAAGATCATGGAGACATGATCTCTATGGAGACATTCAAACCCCACCTGTTCTCTGTCACCTGCTCTAGGTGACCCTGCCTTGGCAAGGGGGTTGGAATAGATTATTTCCAGAGATCCCTCCCAACCCTAACAATTCTTTTATTCTATATAAACTGCTGATATGAAAAGCTCTTCTTACAGTCTATCAGAGGGGGAGAAAGAGAAGGATAACTTGTGTTTTTGAGCTTCTGCTATGCAGATACAGCACACCCTCCTTGAGGCTATGCATAAGTAACTGTCAGCTCAAATGTTCTACATAAAAGTACTTACTGTCATGCATTTCTCTCAAGTGAGGTTCCTAATTATAATTATGAATTACTCAGGTGTTGGCTTTCAGTTTAGTTAAGTACTCAGAGTGGTAATAGTTGAAATTCATGCCTTTGCGTATGAGTACAGCTCTGCGTGGGTTTTATTTAGAAGCCCAGGCAGTGATGGTGTTATGTACCTAAATTGCATTTTTGTATTATTACTAATCAGTTGTTTAATTATATGGAGTTATGAAATAGGCATTGAGAACATGAACAGCTCTGAATGTAATCTAAACATAAGGCATCTTTCCTCTCAGTTCTGTCTTAGTGAAGAGAGGCATTCTGTGTATTTTATTAATCTGCCACTGTTATGGAAGTACAGTATTTTGTCTTGGGCTTTTGATGAACCCCAAAATATGGGACTTGTGCTCTGGCCTCTTCATGCCACTCTTTGCTATCCCAGGCCCTTGGTAGCTCTGTCTCCTGTCAGGTTTATCTGTGGGCATTGTGGGATTGTAGCAAATGGGAACTTGAACTAAGTAGAAATCATACGCTACAAGCCATGATGGATATTATAATTGAGTTTCCAGGTTATAGAAGCCTAATTTTTCATCCAAACTCTTTCAGTTTCTGTGAATTCATTCAGCTGCTTAATATGACTTTTCATTTTCAGAGTTTTCCGTCAAAACTTAATTTCAGGAACACTTAGTAGATTTTTCTTCATCTCTTCAAGGAATTATGTAATGTTAGACCACTTAATTTTACTCAGTGCTGCTAAATGTTTGGTAACTTATTTCTCCATAATAAATTCTTAACACGGCACGAATGTAACATTTAGAACTTGGTTTTTGTCCACTGGTGATATTTTCAGTAGATTATTTATTAAGCTTTGACTCTTCTGGGAATTAAACTGCTCTGTATACTTAAATCTTTCAGTAAATTCCAGTAGAGGCTATGGTTAAGCCAGTGATGTGTTAGGCTTTGATTCCCTTTTGTAGTTTTTAAGCATGTGAATAGTCCCACTGGCTTTGGTGGTGGTGACAGGGCTGAGATCTGTGTTATGGTGTACTTACTAACTTCAGAATTTTCTTTTCCGTGTTTGTAGTTGGTGTATGAGTTTTTCCTGAGGTTTTTGGAGAGCCCAGATTTTCAGCCCAGCATTGCGAAGCGATACATTGACCAGAGATTTGTACAGCAGGTAAGAGGGGAGTTTTAAAGTTGAAAGTGGGATTTAAAGATCACCTCTCACGTTTAATTTATCAGATGGTCTCCTAAAGCTTTCATGTTGACACAGGGTAAATTTCAGTTGTTCCAGCAGTGGTTTCTGCCAAACACTAAATAAACAGCGCATCCTACCACAGGGGCTATATGTAATTAGTAACTTCAGGAACACTTTGTTTTCATTTGTTTTGCAATGCAAGATACCTGGAATTTATGAAGACAAGTCATGTTTTTCATGATTTGTAACTTAATTCCAGTCAAATCAACAACGTGCTAATTATATTTTTGTAGTCCTTTTATGTTTAGTTTTATCATGGGAAAACTTAGAGCAGACTTTTTTCTTGTAAAAAGTTCATTTACTTACTGTACATGGAATGTATTTCAACACCATCCTACTTGTGTCTAGATAGTGTAGTTCTCTTTATTATTGTGTATTAACCATGGAAGGAAAATCAAGTAAGAAATTACTTAGGAAAGTCATGCTTTTACCATGCAAAGCAACTATGAGCAAGAAAATGAAGTGAGATTTCATATTAAATATAGCTCCTCAGGGAATTATGGTGTAGAATGCCATAACAGTTTTTTTGTTCAAGGTGAATTCAGTGGGGATTTTTTTCACCTTGTTGAAATATTTATTTGCCAGATTTTGTTTGTTAAAATACTTGTTTGCTCAGTATCTGAAGAATGAGTGCTGGCAGGCCATCACAATACAGCAATGAAAAGAAAAACCACAAGATGGGTGCTTTCCCTCCCTACGTTCAGTGACTGCATTTAATTATTTGGTTCTACTATTCTTGTTTATAAGTATTTCTTTCCTCTCAGTTTTATTCAACTTACACAAAATTTAAGCCTGAAGCTGCTGGCGAACTCTTGGCTGTGGGTATCCAGTTTACAAATTGACCTGTGGTCCTTAAGAGCAGCATTGCAGAGTTTGTTCCTGACATTTCATTTGATCTTACTCTAGAGTACAAGATAAAGACAATGCAACCAGCAGCTAGCTATATATGGGAAAAAACATGGAATAGTGACCCTGAGAAATTCCTGCTAAATATAAAATTGAAATGAGCCTGAACCAAGTTCCTGAATTCCAGTCCCTTGTGCTGCTTGGTGCAGACATACCTAAGCTCAGACCTGAGCAGGAGACTCTGAGGACTGCTTGAGCTGTTACTAACTTGCTCAAGGCAGCTAACATTTCTGAATATGCTGTTGTTTGGACATGCAGGGTTAAAAAAATAACAAAATTTATGGTCTATAATGAGATTGGAAATTTTTTTATGTCTTTGAGTGAGCATGGTCTTTTCTGTTTCCTCGGAAATTTTTTTACAAGAAAAAAGTGTGTGGAAAGTTTTGTTAGCTTATTGCAGCATTTAGTCTGTATTAATAGGGAATTGGTTAATAATTACATATCTTGTGCTTATTCTATGACCCCCTCCTTAATTGTAAAATTTCTTGTATAGGAATGCTTTTGCTTAGCCATCAAGACACAAGTACCTTTTTGAGATAAGCAGTGAAGGATTTTAATTAAGAAATTGTAGATATAGGATATGGATTTGATTCATTCTGATTTCTTAAAGAACAAGTGTAAACCTCTTACCTACAGTTTGATAATCTCATTTTTGCAATTTCATTTTTATTATGATAGTATAATAGTTACTGGATTGACTTTCGTATCTGTTGTACGAAAGGAAGGAAGTTGATGAGTTTATTAGAAATAAAATCATCTTTATTAAAAATGTAATTCTGAAAATCTACTATTGACATCTAAACAAAATGTACAGTTAAACTGATTCTATTTTTTCCTAATGTAAACTTGTAAATTAAAGATAAAATTCAAATCAGGTAGTAACAAACCAAAAATCTTAAGTCTTTAAAAAGTAATGAATTTCAATTTAATTTTTAAAGTTGTTGGAGCTTTTTGACAGTGAAGACCCACGAGAACGTGATTTCCTAAAGACAGTTCTTCATAGAATTTATGGAAAATTCCTTGGTTTAAGAGCATTCATCAGGAAACAGATAAACAACATTTTCCTCAGGTATGCTCTGTGTATTTGTGACTAGCTTGAGGAATATTTTACCTTGCCTTCATAGTCTGAGTCTGCAGTGATTTGTTCTTAAAATAAAAGACCTGGGTTTGGTCTGCGATCTGGCTTTCAAATATTTGAAGCTTAGTAAAGGTTATTTCTTTGGAATCTCTGATCCTCTTTGTCAATTCTTGATGGTTTTTTGGTAACAGGTTTATATATGAAACAGAGCACTTCAATGGTGTTGCTGAACTTCTTGAGATATTAGGAAGGTAAGTTTGATCTCACACAGAAAAAACATAAAATGTTACTGTGAATGTTTGCTTCAGCTTTTCTGCTTTGGGAATGGAGGGGTGGAAGAGAATTATTACAGTAACAAGTGATGAAGTGCAGTCACTGATAATCTAATACTGTCTGGATTACCATATGAATATCAAATTAGGACACAGAGAATAAATTATTCTTTTTTCAGTGCAAGTTTTAAAAATGACTAGCAAAAAATGTTTCTCAAGGGTCTTTGTTTGTCAGACCTATCTATTCTTGCTTATCTTCTACCTGATAGATGACTTGTTCTTTGATTCAAAAAATAGATTTAACTTTTACCCTCGTGCTGAATGAAATGCTTTAATCTTCAGCAGGCTGGTTTTCCTTCGGTTCTATTCAGGAAAGCCTTGTAAGTGCTAGGGTTTTTTAGTTACCTTTTTTTTTTGGGTGTTATTTCACTAACTTCAGTTTAACTTTGAAGTTTTTCTCTGCTGGTTTTTTTACTGCCTTTCCAAAACTGTCACGCATTTCAGAGTAGAAAATTGTATAAGTATTGCTGGTCGAACTGAAAATACAAATATGGTGAAGCTATTGTGGAACAAATTTTCATGAAAAATCAAGTGAAAGGGGTACCATTATTTTCTCAGATTTGCCTGAAATGTAAGGGGCAAAAGAAACTAACCTTTTCCTGAAGGACTTTTGTCTGTTCTATAGCTCATCGACTCTTAAATATAAGGTGACTGAATCAATGAGACAACTTTTAAACTTTGTTTGTAAAGGGAAAGGTTGTTCAGCAGTCTCAAAACAAGTGTTCAAACTGCACTGTTGCAATTGTATAATCTATTCTTTTTTCTCTGCAAGTTGCTAGTGATTGTGGGTGAAATGGATCAGCTTCCTGATACATCTGTCTAAGCTTTACAATTAGACAGCAAGACTTACTGTAGATAATTTTGTTTAATGGAGATCATGATAAAAATACTTCAGCTCATCTAATGAGTATTATTTAGCTTCTACTGTGGTTCTCTGGCATTCATACCAAGAGTCTAAACTCTCATGATACTAAGCATTTTATAGGTTGTGCACATGTAGAGCTATTTTATGGCTTCAAAATAATCAGGTTTAAAAACTGAATCAGAAATGGAGTTTCACTTGAACTTACAGAAATTCTTGACTTGCTAGGAAAAAAATACTTTTTTTAATAAAAATAAATCCTGCTTATTCATGTTTTCAGTATTATCAATGGTTTTGCACTGCCACTGAAAGCAGAACACAAACAGTTCCTTATGAAAGTTCTGATTCCCATGCATACTGCAAAGGGATTAGCTTTGTTTCATGCACAGGTAAGCTTTTGCCTATTTTTAAGAGTGGTGGGGTTTTTTGTATTTACATTTGAAACTAAGGAAAATTAAAGCAGTATGTGTTATAATATCAATATTCCAAAATATTTGCAAAATCAGTCACTTTTTAAAAAAGTCTTCCAGATCTTGGATCTAAATGTTGATTTTGAGATAATATTTGGCATATATTACAAGTGAAAGAATGTACCAGTGAGTCAAAGACTTACCAACTGAAGTTGGAAGCTTTTTTGCTTGTCTTGTCACACTTTAAGCTTCATTTAATCCCAGGGCCTTGTGCTGTTACCACTTCCTTTATGTAACTTAAATGCTGTGTGTAAAGGAACCTTGGGCATGGCCAGGTATTTATTTCAGAAGTGTTTTTTTCGTTCTAAAGCCATACCAGTGATGGGGGTCGGGGAGAGAGAATGTTGTTACCATTTATAAATGGCAGAAATGCACAGTAGCTCTCTGGATCAGCCAGAAATTATGTAGATCCATGACACACTGTCAGAATGCTGCAGTTCTTCAGCTGAATTTGATTCTTATACTTGCCACAGACATTCAGCATTTCATTTGAGGAATAATCTGTATCCTTTCCAGACATATGGCACTTCAAGTATTGAATACAGTTGATGCAAACTTGGAAGTAATTCTGCTGTGGCTAATTAAAACTTGCTTTGTAACTTAGCTCGCTAATACAGCTCCTTACAGACTAAAGATACAAGAAGATGGGTTTCTAATTAAAGTGAAATCATTATGGCTGTATAGCCTACAAACAGGATCAAGTGAAGAGCTCAGTTAATTCCTAATTCTCATATGAAGTTTTAAATTAATCACATCACTTGTCTTTGTGGTTTATTGCCTTGCTGCTCCATGGAATGAGTCAGCGAAATGAAAGGGCCCAGTCACCTCCCAAAGGTGTTGTCACTGACAGATCAGTACAGCAAGCTGCCCTTTTTTTTCTGGGATACATTTAATCCAGTTCCTGGGTACCTGAAAGGGCTCTATTAATTCAGCTGTACCTGAAAGTAGCATTTGTCCTGCTGACCAGGCCACTCCTCTGTCCCTTCATAAAACACCTGTGCCAGGTGCGCACACAGCACCGTGTGTTCCTGGTTTCATTTTATCCCGAAGGTGTAAGCCAGTGTTAAATCTGCTTTGCAACCCCAAGTGGCCTGGTTACTTTGTTGCTGAGTAAAGTATAGCCTAGCCTTAAACGTTAAAGCCTTAAAGATGAATTAAGCGTGAGTCTGTGTCTTTGAACAGTAAAGCATTACTGTACTCTATATATATATATATATATATATAATGGGATTTTATGAGATTAATGTGTGACATTTATTATTTTTTGAGTCTTTACAAATGCATCAGTAGCCCAAGGGCAAAAGAAATAAATTAGACCTGTTGCAATTACAGCATTGTAATTATCTGCTTTGGCATAACAGATTAAAAAAAGAAGGAAAGGGAATGCTTAAATTCAAGCATCCGGAGTATTGAAATGTAATGCATATTACATAATTTTTGTCTATGCTTTATATTGTGAAATACTGTGACTTTTTAAAATCAGTCTCAATGGAATTTAGGATTGTAACTAGTTCAATAATAGGATTATTGTATGGTTTCTGCATGGGATGGTTGTTTACTGACTCAACTGTGCTAAGTAACTAAACTCTAAGTAATCATATAACATTAAATATCCTTGGCGTGAGCAGGCCCTGCACAGAAACCACAAGAGGCTGGGGGAGCAATGCTGGTGACTTAAATCACATTGTGCTTCCCCATTTCTTCCACCTTTCCACAGGCACTTGTTGGCCATTGCTGCATTGGGCAGGACACTCAGCTGGACAACAGCTGCCTGATCTCTTGTGGCCTTGGAATATGTTAAAATTCTTTCACTTGTAATCTTGAATGTTGTGTGCTGTAGATGTCTGGTACCTGAGTGATGTGCAATGTGTGCTCAGTCAAACCTGTGTTAAAATTTGGTCTTGACTGGAAGTACGGCCTTTTTTACTCCAGTATACATGTTTGAAAGTGATAGCTTTGTGATGTTAATACAGCAGTTGATGTTAAGAAAAATCTGTCTGGATATGGGATCTGAGTTAAGGAAATATCTGCCAAGCTTAAAAATAATTTTCTAGGTTGAAAAGAAAATATATTTTTGGTATTCAGGAAGTTTCTTTAAGATAGAGCAGGCTGTATATCTTGCTGCTTTAATTGCTGTTTTGTTTAGTTTGGACTAATAGGAAATGGCTGTGTAGGGGTGTCTTGGGTTGGGTTCCCCCCCATGATCTGAAGTGCTTCCATTAGGAGTTGTGATACTTAGTAATGCTGCAATGTCTAAACAGTGTCTGCTTAAACTAAATAACCGTATGACTTACGTTCTAGCTCGCCTATTGTGTTGTACAGTTCCTGGAAAAAGATACAACTTTAACAGAGCCTGTAAGTGTTTTTCAGTTGGATGTCTTTCTATTTTTAATTTCAATTAAGTATTTCTGTGTAATCTGTTGAATTGTACAGCAGTGCTGTGTTATCCTGATTAAAGATCCATAGGTGGGATTTTTTCTTGGGGGGAAAAAAATGAAATCTAGAATAGTTAAGAGAATTTTGGGTTTGAAAGGGCACTTATCTCTTAACCTGTGGCCAAGATAGAGCACAGATTGAACTATAAGTTTGAACTGCTGGTATCATGCAAACTACCCCAAATGAGAAGGCTTGTCATGACTGTATTCTCTTCTCATAAAAACGAAAATTTCAGTGGTTTTGGTACTGATTGCTTGTGCTTAGCCACTCCATGAAGTTGAAATATTTTAGAGAATAAACAATCCCGAAATAAAAGTTGAAAAGAATAACAACACTTCATTTATACAGAAAGAACTCTGAGATTCCAAATGTGGTGTTTCTGTCCTGCCTCTTCAGTTCCTGGGATGCCTCTTGGCCGTCAGAACTCAGGTGCTTCAGGCATTTGTGGCTTTTGCCAGACTGAATCTCCTGTGATACATATTGACAGCTCAGCTAAAAAGGGTTTATGCACAGGCTTTGGCAGGGCCCATGAAGAAGAACAGAGGCTCAGGGCAGTGCAGCAGCTCGTGAGGACACAAGAGTGATGTCAGGCCAGCTATAAAAGAAACCGGTTTTAGTTGGGCAATCAGGAATCTCTCCATTAGGGGTATGTTGATATTTAAATACTTTACCCCTTTACTGTCAGAAAAATGAAGAGCTTATGCAAGACCTACATTTTTCTTCTATAAAGAAAAAAAGATAAACAGCTTTGGGAAAATAACGTTGATCTCTGAGTGGTCTTTCAGTGGAAGCTTGTTTCCAGCACAGCCACTTCAGCACTGATGTTCCTCATCAGCTGACAAGTTATTCTGTAGGTGGTGGAGGGTGTCTGTCGATTTGCCTTGTGTGCTTGAAGCATCTTCTTCCCCCCTGTGCTGCAGTGTTCCCAGCCACACTGGTCAATAAGCTGATTTTGTGGGATAGGGTGAGGAGAAAGGAAGTGTGTAACCCATATTCCTTAAGCCAAGTGAGGAAACAACGCAGGCATTCTGACAGTTTAAGTTGGCATGTGAGCAAAAAGTGTGTAGTGTTACATAAAAACCTGCAAGATTGAATGAAGTGACAACGTGACAGAGTCGGAACTTCCTGACACAAATTTATGGAAGTGTGGTGCAGGATCCAAGCCCAAACTGCTGTGAGGAAGGCAGGGCTTTAGAGCAGTGCCGCAGTGCAGTTCTGAGGCTCGTCTGGACTGTGGTCTATACAATTGTGGTTGCTTCTTAATCAGTTACAGGTGAATTCAGGCTGGAGAAGACACAAGAACTCACTGCAGAGTCACTGCCTGTGTTTGCTTTGGTTGTTACTCTGGGTGTATAGTGAAAGTTGCTTTATAAAGGAATTAAAGTTAGTAAGATAAGAAGTGAAGTTTTAAGGAACTTTCTGAAATGCATGAAAAGTAAATGTTAAAATTTGGGGCAACTGATGAGATAGCATTGGAAATTTTTCTTGGCTTTAGGTCAAGTAATATTTTAAGAACTCCCATCAGAAGGCTGTCTTCACACATACCTTACTGTTATTTTTCTGGCAGGAATTGTCACTCAGGGTCAGTTTGGAGGACGTTCAATCTGAGCTCTTGTAGCTATGGTAGTCTGCCTCAGGTCAGTCCTGATGTTTGCAGAGCTGACAAGAAGAGTTTGTTACCTAACCCTGCTGAGTGCAATGGCCTTTACATGGAAGAAATCAGGCTAAATGTGCAGTCCTTGTACTTGAGTTAAGTTTTCCAGCAGGTGCCTACAGTTGTAAGCCACTTCATGGGAATCCTGTAGCTCAGGGAAGAATATTAATATTAATAATGTGTAGTAAGAACAGCAATCCATGAACATAAATGTGCTGGAATCATCTTTTTAATATAAAAGAAATGGAAACTGATACTCCAGCAAGGAGGAGCAAGGAATAAGTATCCTGTTGAGGTGTGCACTGTTAGAACATTTTATTTCTTCATTGAGAATATGGGTCTCTCTAGCAAAGTATATTCAAAAATTCTTGCAGTAACGTGCTGGAAAGTGCACTTCAGTCATATTAACTTTTTCTCTGGAAAGCCACTTTTGATAGTACATGTAGTTGTTAATAAAGCAGCCAGCTGGAAAGCTGAAGGAGAAAAATCAACATGACAAAAAGCAAATATGGAAGGTATTCAAATAACTGAATAAGTTTTGCCTTTGGATATGATCAGTTAGGTGCTGTTGTATCATAAAAAAATAGAGGTCCTTTCCTCGGAATGAAAGTTTATAAAGCTCTGAGAATGTTTCTGCTTCTGGAGCATAGTTGCAGCTTTTTTAAGCCAGCATTCGTTTTGTAATTTAGATGCCATGTGAGATGTTTATTTCTAGGAAAAATGCCTCCAGCCTTTCTTTGCTATATTCCCTCCATTCCTCTTGGGGGCTGTACTTTCCAATTAATTTTCCCAAAGGGTTTTTTTTTCCAGTCTTGTGTAAGGTAGTTTCAAATGTAGATACTAGAATACATTCGCTCTGTAAGTTCACATCTTTCTCACTTTAGTTTCCAGTCTAACATGTCAAATTGTAGCAGAGAAAAGGAAGAGTTGGAGGCCATGGCTCCTCTGTAGAGCCCTGTCAGCAGATATTGTTTCCTCTCAGGCTTCAAACCTTTGATGCCAAGGCAGGTGCTCCCCAAAGTATGGATGAGTAGAAGACAAAAAATATTCAGTGAGATTTAGCTACAGGGGGGTTACCTTCACTTTGTGGAGCTTTGATGTGATCAGCATCCTGTCAATTAATGTAAGTACTGGGATGGGAGCAGAGTGTGAATGGATAATCACAGGCACACAAAGCGATAAAGGTCTAAGTTACTCTGATAACCTAAACATGACAGACATTTAAATGAGTGTTTATTCAGTTTTCATTGAACCCCTGGATAAGGAAAAGCAAACTAGTACTTTTTTTATCTTATAAAAAGTAACTTGTTCTGCTTCAACTTGTTTGTATTTTTCATACAGGTAATCAGAGGACTGCTTAAATTTTGGCCAAAAACGTGCAGTCAGAAAGAGGTTGGTTTTGTCTCATTTCTAGTGTCTGCTGCGATGTAAAATGTTGTGGGGCAGGTTCACAAACCTCTCTGCTGTGCTCTTCAAGAGATCTTGCAGAAAACTTGCAGTTCTTGAAGCTTCTTGAGGCACTCACCTTTGTCATGTGACTCAGTTTCTTCTATGTAGTTAAAATGAGTTTAAAAAACAGGAGTTTGATTTATCCCACCAGATTCCATCCCCAACAACTCTTTAAAAGTGAGTCCCTTAACACTGTTGTCTCTGTTTCTGCAAGTGGTGATAAATTTTTCTTTGCCAGCTGTACAGAGTTCTGCTGGTTGCAATTTTGTATGGGAATTAACTACTTATCACTTCAAAAGCTACTGTGGTGATCTCTGATAATCTCTGCAACCATTCTTTAAATAAGATGCCCTGTAAACTGTTTTTTAACTGTAAAAAACCCCATTTTCTGCAGAAGCAGTTTGGTGAAGTATTCAGTATTTACACTAAAGAAGTCCAAGAGGAGAGCTGTAACCTGGTAGCTGAGAGGGATGATGGACTTTTTAGGCTGCAAAACTCCTATGAATGTCTAAATGCCTTGTAATGACACACAGAGTTCTTTGCAGTTTCATGACTAATGTATAAGCTGTATTTTGTTTGCTTCTGTTTACAATGGTGATATAAAACATTCTCATCCTTTTTTTCTTTCTAAACAGGTAATGTTTTTAGGTGAAATTGAAGAAATCTTAGATGTTATAGAACCAACACAATTCAAAAAAATAGAAGAGCCTTTATTTAAGCAAATATCCAAGAGTGTGTCAAGTTCACATTTTCAGGTACATAAAATAAGTATTAAAAAAACCCAAACAAACCTTGTGGTAACTTATTTTATGGTTGTTATGAACCCTTAACTTTGTGTTTCAGGTTGCAGAAAGAGCTTTGTACTTCTGGAATAACGAATATATTCTTAGCCTGATTGAGGAGAACATTGATAAAATTCTACCAATTATGTTTGGCAGTTTGTACAAGATCTCCAAAGAACACTGGAATCCGTATGTAACATTTCACTTTATTTGTAAATAAATTGTCTACTGTTTCAGGTTTGGATTGTGAGCTTGTAAATGGGACTTCATTTTTACTTAAATCCGATGAAATCCATGACATTCTGGGTGTTAAATGGAGTGTCACTTTCAGCTGTGTTGTGCTTTCACTGTTCTGCATTTTTATGATGGAGATACGGAATTTATTGTAAAAGTATGAGGAAATTGGATGATGGTCTTCATATTGTAATCACATCTGATCCTATGTGTTACTTCAAAATGCAAATTAATGCTGCTTAGACCAAAACCATTTCCAAGGGTTGTTTCTATTTATGCTTTGCTGTCCTTTAATACTTCAGATGAATACAATTGTCTGTGTCTTCCTAAGTATTTATTGCTGCCTGGTGAGATAAGAAGGGGAAAAGATCCTATCAGAGAACAGCAGCCCTTATAAAGGGTGGTAGGGCTGAGAAATGAGTGACTACTTCATTTTATATTTAGTGCCACAAGTTAAATATTGCTATTCCTGTGTTTGAAAGAAGCAGTAATGGTGTTGAAATACTGAAAAGCAAAGCTTGCTGGTGCCAGCGCCTTGAATTAAGTTGGAAGTCAGTGTGCAGAATACAAAGCTTGTACAGGCAAAAACCAGGGTGAGCAGGTGCCTCCCACAGCCCTGGAGTAAAACAGATGTCCTGTTTTAAGCCCATGGAGGCTTTTTTTTTAATTCTGAGTTTATCTAGATGGTCTGTCTAGTTGCAAATGTAGAAACTAAGACTGAATATAAGCTTTGGAGAATAGTCCTTGAAGCATCAATATATTCGAGACCTCAGCAAATTTGGAGGATATCCCTCTTTCCCTGTCTGCAGCCAGAAGTTGCTCTTTATGAAGGACGTAAAAAAACCAGTATAATTGCCTACTTGAGGACAAGGAAGTTCGGGGAAGAAAGTTTAATCCTTTGATTCTAATCTGTTTTGAAGGGCAGCAAAACATGCTTTTATCCGTCCAGCTGTCTGATATGGACTCAACTACTTGCTCAAAATCAAACTTTTCCTCTCAGAAAACCAAAACCTTAAATAGGCTTTTGATGTCAAACCACATGAAAGCCAGGGTACAAAAAAAATCAAATTAAAAAAAATCAGTATATGAACAGTCAAAGGATACTTCACATTTTGAATGAGCACAAGGCTCTGATTCCCTAGTGCCACAATGGACAGAGTGCACTGAAAAGGCAAACCTGCTTCTTTGGGGTTTTTTTGACTCCTTTTTCAAGGTCAGAGAGTTGCAGCTTTGCAGTCAGTGGGGAACTGCTAGTGAGGGAGAAGACAGGGAAGACAGTTTACCTACTTTTTGATTAGTGATAAGATTAATGACAGTCACTTTAATGTTTAATTTTATTGAGTTTTTTTATTTCTTTGTATAAATGAGTGGGTTTAAAGGAGATAACACAATGTTTAAGATAGTTTATTGAAATATGAATATTTCACAAAAAGAAGGGCAGTGCAGGAATACAGCCAGCCATGTAACACACAGCCAGTGTTGCTCAAGCTGTTGAGTTTCTTAAGGAAACTGAGCTACCCAAATCCATTATCTGATGTTCACAATTCTAGTTCTCTAGCAAGACTCCTGCTGCCCAGAAACACTGCTGGGAGAGCTTTGCATGGCTGTGCTAAACCACACTAAGCCTGTGGTTTGTCTGCTGCCTTCTGGAAGCTAGGAGCCAGAAGTTTTATTTTTCTAGACTCTCATATTTCATTGCTCAACTATTACAAAGTTGTTGTTAAAACTTGGTTTATTAAAGGTTCACATAATTGAATGGCTTTAACGTACAGCCGTGGCATGAATAATTATATCCTGTGCAATTACAGAAGTCAGGGATTCAAGGTTAAATAGCCATTTCAAAAAATGTTGACCTGTACTATAATTTCCTTTGTAAATTAATAACAGGGAAAGGATTTTGTTTCAGAAACTCCCTGACCTTGCAGTAGTATCTTGAATAAGAAGCTGGGAATCAAAAAAAAGAAATCAAGTGCTTGTTTTCTGAAGTTAATTTTGTCACTGAGTCAGTCTAACGGCTGTGCTCCTTCTGTTTCAGAACCATTGTGGCACTGGTGTACAACGTGCTGAAAACCCTGATGGAAATGAATGGCAAGCTTTTTGATGAACTCACAAGCTCATACAAAGCAGAAAGGCAAAGGTACTGAGCCTTTTTCCAAGTTCCCCCTGATGAATGTGTCCAAGCTGTCATTTTGGATGTTGCTTTGCTGTTGTGGCCGTAGGGCTCTGTAGTGGAGCTCTTTGGTGCTGGGTGTCCGGCGTGTGAGGCAGCGCCTGGCAGTGCTGTGGCGGAGCTGAACCCAGGGAGGGGACAGGAAGGCCCCAGCTCCCCGTCCTGCCTGGGCAGGGAAGGTGCTCTCTCCTGTCTGATGAAATCAGGCTCAGCTGCTGCTGGCTGTGCTGCCTCAGGTATCTGAAGAGAATGGAGCTGGAGAGCTCTTCATAGCTCAGCAAAAACATCTCTTACCCTACTAACCTACTAAGCAGCACTGTTGGAGTCAGGGAGGCAGGGCACTGGTGACCCTTGGCCCGCTGAGACCACTGCCAAGCCTCCTTGCAGTAGCTGTGTTCTTCCCCCCCCAGTGATGCTCAATCCCTTAATTTGTGTGCACGTGATAAAAAACCTCCTTAAAACTGCAGCCATCTGTGCAAAGCCACCCTACAGCAGTTGTCTGCATTTGCTGGAGCAAAGGTACAGTTTCACCACTCATTACTGATTTGTTATGCTCACTTTTTGATTGAGGAAACTGTAATTGCCTCTAAAAATAGCTTTGGAGAAAAATTTGAAAGAGGAAGTAGTAGACTTAAGTCACAGTTAAGTGATTGTGTCTCCAGCTTGCGCTTAAAACACATCTGAAATTCATCTTTCACTCTTTTCAACAGAGAGAAAAAGAAAGAATTGGAACGTGAAGAGTTGTGGAGAAGGTTGGAAGAGTTAAAGCTTAAGAAGGCGATGGCAGAAAAGCAGAACAGCACTCACAACGTGCTCAATGCACACAATACAAGTGCCAAATAAAAGAAATGACCACCTCTACTCGGCAGACATTCTTTTTTTGTACCCTTTTGAAATATATAAGGATTTGCAAAAGAAACCTCATCAGTATAATAGAAACAGCCAATTTTTTTCTCTGGCAAATGTAAAGATATGAATTTAAATACAGCATTTAAGTGATGTCATTACCACAACATATTGTAAATTTGTCTAATTATTGATATACTGTCACTTCCAATGTTTCATAGAATTGAATTATCATCCTTAATGAGTGAAATAATTATGGGAGTGGTGAGAATTATGACTTGAATTTTTGATTGTGTTGCACATAGGTGGTATAGTTTGCTACGTACACATTTTTCCTTGTTTTATATGTGCTTTTCACATTGCTGCATACTTTGGTTAAGGTGATAGAAAAGGCTTCTAGTTGTGCTGTATTTTCTCAAATAAAACCAAGGTACGTTACCAGTAACTTGAGCTGTTCAGTATATGCCCCTTACAGCACTGAAAGGAACTCGGATACAGTGCTGTCCTTGAATTCCTGATTGGATTCAGATTTAGATTTATACAATGCTCACTTTAGAAAGGAGGCGAGGTAGGGAGAGAATCAGCTGCAACAGGTTGGGGTGGCCAGTACCTCTACCCCATTCCTGCTGCCTCTTGGGTCCTGGGCTCGTTAGGGATTTCCTCCTGCTTCAGCTGAGGATGGAGCTTCCTCTGGAGAGCCCATCAATGATGCTCCTCATCAGCCCAAGGACCCTCCAGAGTGGTGCAGTCTCTGAGAGAGACCCATCTTGGCTGTTTCTGTGTTAGTTTTAGCATCTCATGGACTGAAGAATGAGACCAAAATTGGCATTAGTATATTTTTTTTTCAGTAAGGAGGGAAGGGTGTCAAGAAATAGTTCCTTGTTTTCTTTAAAGAAAATGCAGTCTGTTTCGTAAAGGTGGGAAGTTGACAATAGAAGTCTTGTCTGTTTACTTGATCAAGTATTTTTTCACATCTTTTATCAGAGTACCATTCCAATCTCTTAAATTGCAGTTGTGTGGAAAAATTTTGTAATGAAAGATCTTTGGGGAATTGAGCAGCATTCAATAAAGTCTTTATGTTTGTATTTAGTGCTGTACCTCACATCTTTGTGTTTCTGAAGAGCAGGAGAATTAGAATGGCTGTTGCAAACAACCTTTTTAACTGTACAATGTGGCTTTTCACTGAGAGGCAAAAGTGGGGAAGTCCCTTGCTATACTGTTTGAGTCAAATGTATTACACTTACTGTTGCTTCATTTTTGTCTCTAAGGAGTTGTTTCACAGAGGGTATGGGACTAGCACTGCCTAAAGGGACTTGTACTTCCAACTGCTCTGTTGGATCAATCCAATTAGCTGCTTCTCTCTGTCAGTTTTACATAAAAAGAGCAGAGACCCAGCTGACCAAATTAGACCTCCATGGTAGCTGGCAGCCCAAAATTTAGGGGAAAAAAAACCCCTTTACTTTTCATGGCCCTTCTTGCAGGGAGAGGACAGTCACACAGGCACAGCTCACTTCTGTTTAGTGCTTTAATGCCTTTTTGCCCTTAGAAGAATAAAGTTCCCAGTGTGTGACAAAGTTTGCTCAGCTGTCCTAGAGCCTAAAGGAAATAACTTACACAAATGTTGGGGAACCAAACACCTTGCAGGAGTTCAAAGAACAAATCACTGGCATTTGTAATTGTTACAAGTTTTTCCAAAAGTTACAAATACGGACATCAGGCTTAAGTAATACAAAAAAACCACAGGAGCTGTACGATACCCTTCCAAATTGTGCAACATTTGCTGTCAGAATCACTCCTATAAATAGGTATGTAAAAGAAAGGTTTCTTGGCTGGGATCACTGGCCTGCTCTTGTAACATTTCCTTATAAAACAAAACATCTTGACAGCTGAGATGTAGTGACCAAAGTGGACTGCTGTGGGAGTTTATGGAGGGGGGAAAAAAAGTACATACTGCAAAAAGGAGTTTATCCTTTATTTAACGATGCTTTCTACTCACCCCACAGCTGCAGCTGTCTTCCAACTTACCTTCTCTGACCTCATTACCAAAAAAAAAAAGAAGAAATGCAGTATCATGCATCAGAACTTGTTCCAATTGTTTCTAATTTTTTTTTTAATCCAAGAAATAGCTGCTGTAATATCATTTGTTCAAGGAACAGTTGAGTGTTCCTTTGGCAGTGAGGCATCAAGAAAGCTCAGTTGTCATAGCACAGGCTCTTAGGTAGCAAAGTCAGTGGGGATTTTCTTGCTGTGGGAGGGTTAAGTGTGGGGGATTTTATCCACCCCCCAGCCCCTGCCTGGTTTCTGTCCTGTCCCCCATCGCCCAGGGATGGAGTAGCTCTGTTTGTTTCAGCCATGCAGTGTTTGGCCTTTGCTGCTCCTGTCCAGTTTACTCTCATTCCCTTGCTGTGCACTAGGCTGAGCTGTTCAGGAGCTATCAGTGTGAGGTACTGAAGATAAGGTGAGGACTGGACACCACCTTTCTCCCATACAACCATCTTTGTCCCATGATTAAACATATTCCCCCAAGCAGCCCGTGCTGCTGTTCTGCTCATTTTACTACAATGAGTTGTTGCTCCCCTGTTTAAGGCTGTGTCTGGTCAATGCAGTGCCTTTACTCTGAAAATCAGCTGAAAGTAGTAAATTTTATCCCAAAAGGCTGCCTCAGATGCCAAAAACAAGGAAGAAGGGTGAGGGGGTACTTTTGATACACTTACTCCTCTGAGTACTCTGCTGGACGAGGAAGGAAGAAGCAAACTGTGACTTGGCAACCTTGCAGCAAAGCCCTCAGAGCAAACACAGTGGTGCCCTGCTCCCTGTAGACTCCACAAGTCCAAGTCAGGCATCTCAACTAACACAGGACTTATAAGGAAGAAAAAGACACCACCACCCCAGCGCAGCTGGTGAGCAGGCATTCCCCATAGAACAGAGAATCACAGTTCCATGCCATGCTGATGAAAGACTATTTTTCACTTCCTTAGGAAAGAGAGGGGGAAAGAAGGATAAACAACAGCCTGAGACAGACTTTGAAATCATCCACCAGCTCACTCCCCCAGCTTGTCCTGTTACTTGAGTTTCCTTTGAGCTGGACTGAGCAGGAAGAGCTTTTTGGTTTTCACCTTATCCTCATGCCATAACACTCTGAACTGCCTCCTGTAAAGCTCCATCTGAACCTGAGAGCAGGTAATTTCAAAGAAGGCACACAATAGCTTACTTGAAGTATTTTTTAATATTAAAGTTGTCATACTTTAAATCAAAAATGACATGTAATAGAATTCCAGTGTATTTTGTTTAAAACATACTTCGGAGAAGAGAGGCCAGGATGTTTTCAGAGTACTTTGCCTTCCACTAAGCACACCATCAAGGCAGTGAGTGTGCTACAGGAGCAGCTCACAGCTGATGCAGAAACTAAAGGGTCTGTTTGAGAAACATTCAAACACTGTCCACTTTTTCACAATTTACTACAGTGATGACTTTTTGAACATTAGTGAGTTCCCTTCTTTCCCCATGGTTCCCCCATACACTGAGGTAAACTTGTTAAACTGGGACTAGAAAAGCGTGAGTTTGTTAGACCTGTCCTAGAGTTAGCTCCTTCTGCAGTTCCAAGGCCGGTTCACTAGGCTGTTCCTCCAGCCATCGTCTCTCTGGAAGAAAACATACCTGGTTTGCAGCTTTAATTGCTGATTGCAGTTTATTCCAGTTATTTTCTATCTCTCCTGCTATGAACAGTTACAAGGCAGCCTTAGCCTCAGCTTATGTGGTTTGTTACTTGACGAGTCCTCTTCAGATGCCTTCTTCGGATTTTGATCATCCACTTAACACTTAACTTAGCAAAGTCTGCTGCCTTAAACAGGGCCAGAAAGATACCACAAAGAAGAGCAATCATGTTCCAGGGATTTGCTGTGATAATCTGAAAGAGATGACAAATATTAGTCCCCTCACCTGATTCCACATATATTATACCCACTCAACACCATACAACTCCATTTTCCAAACTGAAGTGGTTTGCAGCATATTCCTTTATGCTGCACAGGTGGACTGCAGTTCCTTCTCCCCACACCATGGTTTTCTGCCATTCAGGAAGAAAACACACTGTTCTGGCTGCTAAATTCCTTTTAGATTATTTCAAGATAAGGAATTGTTATAAAACTTTGGAGGTACAGTTAAATTGTTAAAATTATAGATTAAACTTACTGTATTATTTAAGTACTTACAAAAAGGAACAGTCACATTGAAGATCTTCCAGAAGACAAAGCTTGGAGAAGCAATGACTGAAAGCTTTACCAAGACAGCAGTATAATGTTAAACCAGCTTCTGACAGCAACAACTGCTGCTGCAGAGCTACAGCCAGTATTTTGTATATTTTGCTATGTTTGGTTCAAGAATAGTTAAGCTTATTTGTAGTTTGGAATTCTCCTTGCACCTCTAGGCACAAGGATTTCCAATGGAGCAAGAAGAGCTAGGCTTATGCAGCAATGGAGCAGGACACACTTGGGGCTGGCCAGCACAGTGTCACTGGGTCATCCCCCTGAGCCCAAACAGGCTTTCCGTATTTGTTAATCTTCCTGAAAGCTGCCACTGCTTGGGAATTACGGCCTCTTCAGCAAGAGGAAACTAGCATCCCCAATCCACTGGATGGAGGGCAGCTTGCAGCTGGGAGGTGGCAAAGGTGTGAACCCCACCTGGTAGAGAGGAGTGTGAGGTGTGGGAATAGGACTGGGCTCTCAAGGCCAAGGAGGTGCCTGGGTCCTGCTGGAGGAGTGCAAAGGACCATCTCCTGTCCCACACAGTCTGCATTCACGCTCTGGTTTTGGACAAGAAAACACCAACACTGTAGATTTTGCTGCTGCTGGACCTTGGTTGTCGGGTAAATACAGTACATTTTATTCTAATAATGGCACTAGGCTATTTGTATTATTCTTATTTCAGCCTAGGTTTCTTGTCAATTAATAGAAATAAAGTAATTAAATCAGATTACCCAAGCAGACTTATTTAAGCAAAAAGTTCAGCCCTGACCTGAAGCTACACTTTGCTAGAACACAGGGGACAAGTGCTTTCCTTAGCTACCTGGACCTCTAGCTGCAAGCAGAATGCTGAGTGTCACCAGCCCAAGGAAAAGTATCAGGTGGTCCTGCCCCCACACACGATGCATTACTGGACATAAGGAAGAGCCCAGCCTGAAATTTCAGAAGTCTCCTCACTGTTCCTCTGCATTTCTGCTTGGAGTGAGGTAACAGAGGGAAGCGAATGCACACACAAACCATGAGCATGCACAGTCAGATAGTGATTCAAGAAGGGACTAGCGGGTTACTCACGTCCTGAACAGTCTGTATGAAAGGATCTTTCCATTCAAACACCACAAAAAACAGCTGGTCACTCCTTGGTTTAGTTCTCTGGTCAATGTAGTTAACCACACTGGTCTGAGGAGAGAGAAAGAAAAGTGCAAGTTACTTTCTTCAGCGGTACAATGAGCCTTTTGTGCAACAGAAAAAGCCTGTAAGAAGGTGAAAATACCAGACTGTTCAGGGACTTCCACCTCAGACTTTCTCTACCTAAAACAATGGGCTGCCAAAATACTTCAAAGGCAGTTTCCTCCCTCTGTCTCATGTTCACATCATTTTCCTCTTTCTCACTCACTTATCACACTACAATACCATTTCTACATTGCCTTTCAAGAGGGAAAAATTAATTTCCAAAATTCATTTACTTGCAGTAATACAACTTTTGGAAAGTTCTCATGAATGAGTGTTGAATTAGTTTTATTTGCCAGAGAACCACACAATGGTGGCAGAAAGATTCCTTCTTTTTGAAAAATGGGTTGTAGAATAAATTGAAAGATTCCAACAAGTGCAGAATGAACATGGAAGGAAAGAAGCCCAGGTGTTAACAACCAACTCCATACTTCCCAGTACTGCCCATTAACTAGGTCACCACTTGAAACTAATGCTGCCCAGCAGAGAGCTGTAACACAATTCCAACAGGGAACTGGGTTAGGATACCAGACTGTGTTACAGCCACATGAAACCAGAGTCTCAAGAACCACAACCAGGAAAGTATTAAGACACCAGGCCCCAGGAAAACATTTGTGTTGTACCACCTGGCCCCAGCCCAGGGGGGAACTACACAGGGTTTGTAAACAAGCAGTAACCAACACAGTTTGAACTGCCCCCTGCTCTAGGGGACAACACAAACTGCCCAAGAGCCACACAGTGACCTCAGGAAAGCACAGTGGTGGAAGGACTTCTCCCTTCTTCAACCCTCAAAGAAGTGTTTACATCTTGGTGCTTGCAGAGGGGAGTACTGCTGCTTGTCCTGCAGTTGTTTAATTCTGTACTGGAAGCAGTGAATCCAGGAGCACTGTGACTTCATATCAGTGTTGTGACAGGAAGATGAGACATATGATGGAAGAACATGCCTTTTCCATGTTCTGTGAGCCCAGTTTTCCAGGCAGAGGAAGGCTGAGTTGGAAGTCTTTAAGCAGACCACTCTCTTCACCTCCTTACAAGCCTTCCCACTGTATGAGGGATGACCTGCTACAAAAGCCTCCCATCTACCATGGTGCAGTTTCTTTACAAACACCTCAGGGTTTCTCTCAGTCTTCTCCCCAGTGCTTGCCCTGAACAAATTTTAGGCTGCGAACAAGTACAAGCAGGAGCTAGAACAGGTTATGGCCACTCAGAGCATACTGGACCTTCCCCACCTCCTGGTTTCTGGTCAAACACCTTTGCTGCAGACTTGCCCCACACTTCTACAGCTCATTTCCTTATTTCAGGCTACCAGCACCCCAACCACACTCATCCAAGAAAACTGCACACCAGGAAACAAACAGTACACAAGGCTAAATGAAGGCAATGGGAAAGGAAGAAAATACAAATGAATGACTGCTGGGCTAGTTAGCAGTGAGTGACTGTTCTGTTTGACCTAGTATTTGTATCCATCTTTCCAGTGTGCCAGCTCCAGGGTTTGGATTTGAAAGGCTAATGGACTTCTTGGTGCAATTTGAGCAGATGTTATACTGTCAAACAAAGCAAGTGCAATTTATGTCTGAGCTGCTTCAATTTCTGCTGCATTATTAATAGGGATCTGATTCCTGGCTCCTAGGTTTTATTAAAAACCCACAAAACAAACAGAAAACCCAAACCAGCAACAGTGTTCACTTACTCTGATGATCAGAGTCCATAACTGCTGAACTAAATAGATGTTTATGGTCACAAAAACCTCATTTTTTTTTGAATTTGAGCCAGCCTTTTGTTTCCACTTTGAGACAGGTTAGACTTGGGCACACAAAGGAGGACTTTCAAAAATCCTATACTTGGTAAGCACCAAATGGCAAGTGATACAGAGCTGTAGGTGATGAAGGACAGACAGACAATTGTCTGTCAGTGCTGTCAGTGCTCACACGGCAGCAGCAGACTCATGCATTCTTTCCTCTCCTCCAAACCAAGGCATTAATTTGGGACTTGCATGACTCTGGGATTTGCCTCCCTACCTTCTCTAGTGGAGCAGGAGGGTACTCCCCTCACAGTGACAGCTCTGCTCTTCCCTTAAGGCTGTGCCATGTAACACCAAACTGTGAGAAGTAAAGATAGAACTGAAGATTCTACCTCATTTTGCTCTCCCCAGAACACTCTTTCCAAGAGTACCAGGGACTAAGAGAAAGTCTAGTCTCTGAAAGAGACACCCTCTGGAAAGGACAGCCCTTAAAATTCTCATTTCTCACCACTGATGAGACACTTCCTTTCCAACCAGCACTGGAAGCAAAACAAACTCAAAACACAATTATTTTCCTGTGCATTAATGTGAACAGAACAGGAACGAAAGTCAGGCTCATTTCCTCTCTAGATAAGTTTGCATCTTCCACCTGCACATTTTCTAGTTGTAAATGATGCAAGAAGTGAAGTTACTCCATGCTTCTAAGTACACTCAACAGCTAAAAAATTCCAAACCCAAACAAAAAGCAGACATGAGAATGCTACAAAGGATACAAGGCTTACATTTACCTCTTCATCCTAACATCAGTGGCAACCTAAACAATACCTCTTTCCAATAGTAGCTGTTATTTAGACAATTCCTTTGGCAATTGTTCTCCACCTCTGTGGAGAATAGTAACACAGCTACCTACAACTGTAGGTAGCTGTGTTACAATTTCTATGTCAGTCTCTTGTGACCCTTACCTCAGACTACAGGTGTCATAACCTATTTGAGGCCTGGATTTCTGCCCTCCCTGTCAGGAGATGTCTTCCTGAGCTGTGTCACTAGGCCATACCAACAGCTGAGCACATCAAGACATTTACACTTTGACAGAATCCCTCCTTGTTGAGAAACAATGTGAGTAACTAGAGCCACAACTGCTCAGTGCAAAGTGGCATAATGGATGCAATGAAACAAAAACCCAACTCCTAAAACATTATGAGAACTTATTTTCTTTTTTTTACCTCTTGTTTGAATTCAACAGTCTCACTACCATCTTCTTCTTTTGTTTTGACCAAGGACATCTTGACCCAAGTTCGGAAGCCTCCAGAAAACTTCCAGCTGGAGTATGAACTTTCACAGTCCTTCATGAATTTTGCTTTTTCTGGACTAAAGAAAAAAGAGCATTACTTTATTGACCAAACTGAGCACTGTAGGCAGGAGAATGTCAGGCCTACAGGCACTTCAAACTATGTTCACAAATCCTTTTATCCTCCACCTGCTAAATTCAACATATCTAAAAACATTGTGTGTAGTGATGTTTTCATTAACGGTAGCACTTCACTTGTGCATCCTCAACTGCAGAGGACTTATCTGGTGCCCTACAACCCTGGAGTTCTGCCTGCCTGTAGGGATTGTTCTGCCTCATAGGGGAGTTCAGCTCTGCTCATCTGTCACCTCTGGGACAGAAAGGAGCAGAGCCAGGACCTCAGGAAACTGCTCATCACCATGTTATGAAGTAAGAGACAGAAAGAAGAGCCTAGAGGAAGGACTAAGTGCTTCACCTCATTTCTGGTTGCCAAATAAACCAGTTGCAATGCAGACGTGCTTAAAATGCCTCGAAATTCACATTTGGGATATTCCTATTATTTTGGAAACACTGTAGCTTTGGTGTAAGGCTCCCACCTGCAATAACTGTTTTCCCAATATGCAATCACAGCTATGTGCAGCCCCCAGAACAGCAAGATTGCTTCGTGTGTTTTGGTTTGGGTTTTGTCTTTTAATACTGTGACTGTAAGCCATTTTAATGCTTCCAACACCCTTCATGCTCCAAGTAGTAAAGAGGTAGCTTTAAGGCATCCATCTCTTCTTTACCAGCTGCCCAGGACATAGTGAATTAACCATGCTATTTCCTTGGAGCTCCTCTGTACTGTGATTTTAGCCACTTTCATGTCATCCCTAAGAAAGAAGCACAGCTGCTTTTCCAACATGGTTTCATTTGAGAAGAAGGGGTAAACCACTGTGAGAAGTCATGAATCATTAAAGCCTATTTTTACTAAAGAGAGATTTCAGGTTGTAGAGATATGCCAGGGTATGTTGGTCCTTAGAAGAAGGGAGAGGGTTTTGATCCAGACTAAATCCATCTACCTAGGAGAAGGGAAAGAGTATTCTTTGCTTTTATGGCAGAGGGTGTGCATGACTGGGTTTTTTTGGAGATTAAGGTGTTTTGGTCTTCCAGGAGAAAGATGAAAAGAAGTAAAGATGAAAAGCAGATGTGAAGAAGCAAGCTCTTGTCCCAGAACAGGCCAATCAGGAAGAACTGTCCAGCACTGACTGGATTTGTACTTTTCCTGTCTTTTTTTCTTAGTTTTCAAACTCAGGGCTCCTTTTCTTCCTGCAAATCAAGATGCCTAATCTACAAGGACCAAAAGGACTGCACTGATATAAATATCACATTGATGGCTACTATGTACTACACCACCTGCCCAGGTTTAATAGGTGAATACACACGTGTCCATGGGAGGGCAAAACCCAGCAAAGCCATTGCTCTCCAATCAGGGCTTCAGGCAACAGGCCCAAACACAGAATTCCACTGTGCACATGCACAGGAAAGAGAAGGGTTTCTGGAAAGAAAAGCCAACATACTTTGCTACCCATCAAGACACATGCTGTTTCAAGGGTGTTTTAGGAAGTTAGGAATATCTTTATTTGTGACATCGGGTGCTTGTTTAGTGACCCCAACAGGATGGCAGCTCTCTGCCTCCCACAAAAGGTAAAAGATGTGGGCAGAGCCTAAGGACAAAGCCTGCTCCTCACCAGAACAAACCAGCAACACAGGAACACCTAATCCAACAATTACTTCCCCCCTCGGGATGTGGGCAGAGCAGCAGCTGAGGGGACAGCACGGAGCAGCACTGGAGTGCTTTGCCACTCAAGAGGAACATACATAATTAGCACTCTGCCAGCCAGTCATATGCCTAATGTCTGGCTAAATACAGCATCCCAGAAAAGCTTTCCAAGCCAACATGGAAAAATGAGGCAGGAAGTTATGACACAGAGCTGAGCGTTACAGCCACAACTCCCATGGCAGCAGACAGCAGCAGTATGCTTTGCCTTCGACTGTAATTGTAGGCTTGAAAAAGAAGGATTAATAATATCTTAGGAGAAGCTGTGGAGAAGTGATCTGAGGAGGCATCTCCTTGCATGTGCCCATAATCCAGACCACTGCCACAGAATGAGGGGGAAAAAAGGGGGGAGGACAGGAGGAGCAGAGAGGCACAACCTTTGCACAAATTATAGCAGAGGGCAAATAACACAGCTTTAAAATCACACACAACCAAGTGAACACAAAGCAGACAAGGGATTTTAAGCTGAAAAACAGTTCTCCAGGCAGTTTCTTTTAATTCCCTCTTCACACCAAAGACAGACAACCCACACAGGCTGCACCTCTTTTTTTGTTGCTGTTTGGTTTTTTTTCCTTTTCCTTTTCTCTTTCTCTCTTTTTTTTTTTTTCCCCATCTGTGGGAGTCACTAACCTATTTCTGGATTGGGCTGTAGTGCTGCAGTGGATCCTTCTAGCATCAGTCTCTATGGACCACCCCACGTGAGCCAGAGGCAGTTTTAGGACATCCCACCAGCAGATTCCAATGCAACAGCAAGAGCCAAACCCACGGATGGTTCAAACCTAATTTGTGTTTATTGCTTTTGCATCTCCCCAGACCAGCAAACTCTCAAACAGCTGTGACATCTAATAAAGGCTGGTGTGGTACCAAAAGTCTCAACCCTTCTATGCTGTATTTCTCTGCATGCAGCAATCCAGATCAGAGAGATGAACATGGAGCTCTGTTTAGACCCTTCCCACTGGTATCCATCGTTGCACAGGATCATAAGTTATCTGACGTGCTACACTAACAACACTTTTGTCAGGAGTATATTCAGAGGATTTTCTTCTAAACCCCACGTATTTTCCTAACAACAGTTTGGGAGAGGAACTTGTATTTTTAGCCACACTTTTTGGGTAATTTGCAAGGGTTTCATTATTTCCCTCCCTCCAATTAATATGGTACAGACAGCAGCTGCCACTGCCTTAAAAAAAAAAAAAAAAAAAAAGAAAAAGAAAAGAAGCCAGCAGCATCTCCCTCCAGCTCAGAAGCCAACAACAGCACACAGTGCAGCAGTGTTCTGTGGAGACCAGAACAAAACCAGTGAGCAGTGCCAGTTTCATGGAGTCTGATCCAATTTTAACAGAAGAGCTGCAGAGAATAAAGCCCTTGACAGAAACAACTGGGCTTTGCTCGAATCCTCAGCACTTACTACACCACAAAAAATCTCTTAAACGTACAAGTCTCTAGATGCCTGTTTTGTATTGCTTGTGGCACCTCTGATAACACTGCACACGAACTGCTGGGCACACAGTTCTGATGTTGTGCTCTCATAACCAGTGCTCTCATAAAAGCTGATTTTCTTTGTCAGGAAAAGTAGTTAACAGAGGCCAGTAACTGAAGTTTTTAGAGGCTGTATGCAAGGACACACAACAGTTTCTACAGATATCTTAATCCAGACTTCCCATCAGCTAAATTTAGCATCTGCTGATGAACAAGAAATCATTTCTATTTTCTCATCTGCTGGAAGCTGGACAGAACGAGTGCTCTCCACATATACAGTGCAGTTTCACGTGCACTTTTCACAGTCAGGAGAAAATGTAAACTCCCAACCTGCCCTGAGCCCAGCCAGTTCATGCCCCAGGATGCCAGGACAGCAAACACAGTACTGAGCAAGACAAGCCACACCATTTGTACCAAGCTTTGGAGGATGCTGTAAAAGAGACACTGCTGGCCTCTTGCCCACAGCTGGTTCTTTTCCTGTATTCCATCTAGACATGCAGATCATTTACCACTGAGGCCTTCATCCCCTTGCCAATTTTACCATTCACCCGGGTTAGTTCAAAACCAATTTTAACTCCCATTCCTACTACCTGCCTCAAGCAAGCACAAAGGATGCATCCCCAAACAGACATCCCCATTTGCCATGAGGCTTCCAAGGCCTGAGGATGCACAGACTGAGCTGTGTCTCGGTGACTGGTTCATTCTGCAAGGAGCCAGGAGCCAGGTGCAGCACCAGGGGTGGCCTCAGACAGTGCTTGTGTCTGGCAGTATAGAAAGAGCTGAGCACCTTGCTGCAGTTGGTCCCTCTGTAAGCATTTCTAACCGGAGTACAAGCCATCAAACCAGAAAAAACAACGTGTAAGGAGCAAGCAGCACCTTCTACACCACTACTCAACTGGTGTTTTCTCACCCACAAATATCAATGCCTAAAATATCCAGAGCATTAACATTTTATCAGGTGTTTTAGTACAGTTATAGAAAGCAGTTAAAGACTTAGGATCTCTTCACTGAAGCAGAAACGCTTTGTAAAAGGCAAATCCAGCTAACTGGTCTTTGGCCACCCAGAGGTATCATGTCTGAACACTTCCAGTCTTTGACCCATTTGAAAAGCACCAGTATGACCATGTCCAAGCCTCTGAGAAGGCCTTGCTACAATAAAATCTGTTCTCTTCCCTCCCTCACCTAGTTTTGTTCTGCATATGTCCTTCATCCCCTGTCCCTTTTTCACTGAGCCTCTATTACCAAATTAAGGCTTTCTATCAGGTTTCATTGTAACTAATATTTCTTGTCTAACTTTTAATCTGGATCACAGAGAGAAGAAAATAACCTGAATTTAAATTAAAGTAAAAATTAAACAATTAAGTACAATATTTATTCTCAAAAGGTGGGAAAAAGAGCGGGTCTTTCTTCAAAGTTCAAGACAGGACTAATTTCATTCTTGTTAAAATCAGAAGAAGGTCGATTAGATACTGCAATGGTACCAATGTCAAAACAATAGAAAGCAATTTTGAAAACCCCATATATAAATTTACATCATTCTGTAGAATCTTGCATAAAGCCAGTAATACAAAGAAACAGAGTTAATCTTTCAATGAAATCACAATAAACCAGTCTAGGGATCGACCTTTACAGTAATTGCTTTAAAAACCTCCAAATGGTACAGAAATATTAATGTTCTTGGTGCACTTGCTGACACACTACCCAGGACAGCACACTTCCTGATCACCCACAGCAGCAGACAGCACGAACCCAGCACAAACTCCAAACTTTTAGAAAGGGCAGCAATAAATGGTTTAAGCATATCTGAAGAACAGTTTTTGTCACTGAAAAAGCCCTCAACGCATTTTTTAAAGGTCAGATTAGTAAACAAAGACATGAAAGAGCACCAGCATAGTCCAAATATTAAAAACAACATAAAAGCCTGTCTGATTTTCACTGAAAAAGCCGTTTTCACAAGTATTGTGACAGGAAGTTCAATGCAGTCACAGGCTCATCCCCCCTTTACATACCTGCTGACAAACTCTTGGAAAGAAGAAAACAGAAGGTAGTCGATGGCACTAAAATCTTGGTCTGTTTCATTTAAATGGAACTGCAAAAACACCAGTTCCCTTTTCTTCACATCACGAGGGCCTTGAACAACCAAAGCATACTTCTGTAAGCAAACAGAGATGGTGAGAGGAGCAAAGGAATCCTCATTTCCTGTTCATTAATTTGCCATCTGGCACTAATACTCTATAGAAATCTAATACACACTGAGAGTTTCTTGGCTGCTACTAAGCATACATCTATTAAAATACCTAACAAGAATGCCAATTAAGTCCCTCCTTTTAGTTTAAAAAGGAGGTTTTTACATCAAGATTCAGTGTTTAAATACTAATATTTAACCATTAAATATGGTAATTTGTGGGTTTTGGGCATTTGTTTATACAGAAGCAAGCTTCCCTGTACCTCTAAGGTCAATTTAAGACAAACTATCACTCAATGTACCCATCTTGCTGGCTCAGAGCATTTCAGATTAATGAAACACTTGGTGCCCATTTAAGATTCTTCCAAGTGTGACAAACATGGTGCGTAATTCCCAGCAGGAATTCATGTATGAATTCCCAGAAAACATAAAAAAAGAGATTAGCTATCCTCCTTTAATGGATACTGATACTGCTTTCAATCAAAGCTAGATTTACAATATTGAGGAAAATGCTTCCCAGTTTATTTAGGAGAAGAATGAAGTGAGAGTTTCACTGTGAAAAATTACTTATTTTATCCCATTAAGGTTTTTGTGCTGCACACACCCACAGGACAGCTGATCTTCCATAACACATGTACACACTGACTGGGGTCTTTTACATTTCTGAAAACAAAATGACAGATGGCTTATGAAAAACCAAACCAGAAGCATGGATTTTTCTACAGCACATAGTACATACTTTTACTTTCCAATAAGATTATGAGCAGAAAACCCACTGAACAAGCTTTGTACCATTATATCGTTATTACCATAGTTTGATTAGTAAAAGGATCTGTGTAGTTGATCCTCTGAGTGATGCATTCAATGTCTCCTGGCTGACCTGGATTTATCAGAGGCGGAATGTGATCGTAGTAATGATGGTTGCAGCTAAGCAGCCGAGCCTTGCCTGGGTAAAAGGCAATACCTGTTTGGGGAGAAAAAACATTGGAGAGCACTGATTTCCTTCCTGAGTACACAGATTTTCATTCTGGAATTTAATCCCACAGGATACTGAGCTATCCTTAAGATCCCACAAAACAATCATATTAAACCATACAGTTCTGCATTTTTCTGGAGCAGGAGAAGAGCACCAACTGTATCGGGACAGAACCCTCACGACGCATTGAAAAAAAACAGGGTTCATATTCTGTTACAATAATTCAAGGTTCATAGAAGCTACCAAGTTTCCCTAGTCTTTCCACAAGCCAGCAGCTAATCCATCAGTCCCTCTCACCCCACATGAATCTGTAAAATAAGTTAAGGGGCATCAAATGGGACATGTAGTGCTTTCGTTTTCAGATATTAGCATTTAACACATCAAATGTTAATTGGAAATAATGTCCATACCATACATGACAGATCAAAGATCACTGGCTGAGCTAACAGAAGTGAAAAGATGCTCTTCAGAATACAGCATCTTCTGTTAACTGAATGTGATGTCATGATAAAAATCAAAGCATCAAACACACACTAACTGCTACCATCCCTTATTATTTACATCACGGGGTAGGCAGGCTACTACTCCACCTGGATGGAGACTCATACATGTCATAAACCTCCTGTTTCAGTCCAACGGTGCATTCAAACAACCTCAGCCACCTCAGCTTTGGAAGGCTAGCAAAATACAAGACCCAAACCCCAAAATCCTTTTACACCACCTATACCATATTTATTACTGAAATCAAGCTTGCTGGAAGATAATCTAGTCCAACTTTTTTTTTAAAAGAATATGACTGATTAGATATAATTAACTCACACAACTGAGATGACCTGTCCACCAAAGTGTGAGATGTCAAAGCACTTAGCATGTATCAGTCTATAAATGCTTTATCCCTTTCTTCAGAGCTCCATGCTTACAACTTGCCATCTCATCATTTCAACAGAGCAATAAACTAAAGGACTACATTAATTTAGGTTCTCTGATCTGCAGGGATCTCCAACAATACTTTCAGATTTATATGTATGCTGCTCTTCTTATTTAAAATCTGCTTATTCTCTTCCTGTTGCTGTATGAAAAGCTCACATGGAGGAAAAAAACAGCTAAGGGGAAAAGCTTGAGTTTGCTTGCTCTTACAGTCAGATTCATATGGTCCAAACACAAGGCACTACTTCCAGAGCTGGGCCTAACTGGCCATAGAGAAAAACAACTACAGTAATATGGCAACAACTCAAAACACTCACCTTTCAGCCACAACTACTGAAGTGGATATTTGGAAAATGCGATAACACTTGAAACAGAAGTATTATTGTTAAATTGGAAACTGACTGATGACTGACCGAGCTGCACTTGCTACCATGGCTCTACTTATGAACGGCTACTGGACAATTAAAAAAGAATAATAACAGCAGAACTCACTATTCAAAAATGCTCCTGTGGAGCAATTCCTCCTGCAAACTGCAACAGTTTCTGCTGCCACGCTGCATTTTATGCCAACATTGTTCCCTGCAGTCACATCATATTTTCATTGCCTACTGATGTAATACCATGTTGTAAACACGGCAGTATGGAAGCAGGAAGTGGCATTGTGGTTATTTTGTGGTTGGTTTGAGAAATTCACCTTCTTTACTGTGAATGGCATCTCACTGCCCAGTGCAGCACTGAGCTTCTGATACACATCCTATGTGTTACCCTGTTTGAATGATACATTTTGGGGAATATTTCCAAATGGAATTATCTTTCTCCCAGAAAAGAGGACTCATTCTAGAGTCTGAAAACACTTCTTATCTATCAAATGTTGCATAATTCTCCACAGCTTCTGCCATTCATGTTATTGGCATGAAAGCTCCCAAAAATCTCTCGTACAATGTTAACATTTCTGTGCAAAGTCAACACAACTTCAGATTAAAAAAAGAGGAAATGAAAGACTGGGTCAAAGTAATATATGCACTCTGGGCCCTGGAGAACGAACACCAAAAATTTAAAACAGTCCAAGAAAAACATGAGCAAGAACTTAACCCATTTTGCTTGTTACCACTCTTACCAGGCGCATCATACAAGGACACTTCCTTGTAAGTGACAGACATCACTGGGTGCTTGAGCTTCTCCCTGAAGTCACTGATGGTTTGGTAGACAAGGAACACAGCTACAGCCATTAGCAGCAGATAAATAAACAGGAGAATTACTGAAAAAACATTCTTCAGGCAGGTCTTGCTGAAACGCAAAGAAGGGGTAGTGGTACCCAGCTCACCATCTGGAACCAAACAGAATATGGATTGGGACTTCAAAATACAGATATCTGTGCTGAATTTTCATTTAAAGAACAATCACGTGAGAGGAAAGTAAGCCTCCAACTCAGCTTGATTTAAAAAACCACAGCTAATTCTGGTTTTGATGATCAGACAGATGCTTCCTTCTCAAGTATGAGGTGCAACCATCATAAGATTGTGCCTCTTTTTCACATACCAGAATTTGGCACTCTGCTTAAGGACACTGCAGGCAGGAAACAATGTTTATTTTCAAGGACAACTCAGAAACAAAGTTTAAAGTTCACAAGAAAGTCTGTTGATGGTCAATCTTTGCTTCTGGAAAAAAAACAACTCCTTTCCCCCCATTTCCAGTCTGAAGTGATTCTTTCACACACTCAACATAAGCATCAGCAGAGTGATTTAATATTCCAATGCTCATGCCCAGCTCTCTACATTGCATCTCCACCACGGTAGAAGTCACTAAATACTTGTTACCCTCTAGTTCATAACTCCTTGTGCATGTTAAAAACTTTCATAGAAGGATTCTCCCAATTACAGCTAGAAAAAGAGTGAGCCAATTCTCCCTCAGTCTCCTTGCCTTCAAACCTTATTCTCTGTAGATCTTCACAGTAGTCTCACTCACACACAGACACTGCTTTACCCACACTCTTTGCATTTGCCATTTCTTTTGGCAATACTTCTAAGGATAAAGGTTCCTGTACTCTTGAGTTACACATCACATCATGGTCATGAGCAATATACAGCTGAACACGCAAAAGGAGCATTAAAACTCTACACAAGAAAGGAGGTAAGCAGCCATGCTTCCTGCTGAGTGTTCTGTGTGCTGTCATTTAATGAGTTGGGCCCTCTCAGGCCATGCCACACGCTGCTCTCCAACTCTAATAGCACAGCTTGGTGTTTGTTCCTCCCCACAGCAAACATGAACCTTTTAGTAAACCCTATAGCACACATAACCACTTACAAAGGTCCATGGGCAAGTTACATGCCAGGAGATGGCAGCCAAGGCAATTAGGACATGAATACGCACAAAATTGCACTGCTGAAACAAATGCCTTGAACAGCTGCAGGGCCTTTAGGCCACACTCCTTTCAGGCTGGCTAACCCCAGTGCCTACACCTGGGCTGCAATAAGCCCATTTAACACTGCTCCACACCCTCCAAAAGCAGCCTAAACAGTCTAACTAAGAATCTGTTTAAAAGCTTGTCTATTCAATATTGCATTTTGCTCATGTAAATCTGGCAGAGACTCTGCCTGCAACCCACTGCCACCCAGGTAATACACAACATAGAGGATAATGACATACTAAGCTATCTCAGAGTGAGATGTTCTGAACCTGTTTTGACTGACCACAGCTCATGACAAAGAAATATTCTCCTATCTGTCCTTGGAAAACCTCCTTGGCTTTCTGCCAGTACTGATTCACATAAAATAAGTAATTCAGTGTTTGTAATTTAGTGTTTTGTTTGCTTTCAGAAGTGCAATAAAAAAAACAAAAGCAAAACAACCAAAGCCACACACAGCAGCAGCTAACAGGCCCTAAAAATCAGTAATTTCTGGGTCAATAGTTCTCACCTGGTAAAATAACAGAGCTGGAATCTTCATGAACTTCCATCTCTCCTTCTCTCTCCTCTGTTGGGTTTTCAGATACTCGCTCCACATCTTCACTCAGCTGTGTAGTTAAAACAGTGGTTCAATTTCCAAACATGCTCTCAACTTGCAACTGTTGGAATTTCTATGGTACAAATAAAAGAGGCTCCAACTAACCAAACACACAAAAACATGCCCCCAGTCCAAGAGTACCCAACATCTGTTCCACTTGTTCACAAGACAAAAGCCACATTTCTCTAGACTTAGAGCCAAAAATTAAGTGACTTGCATGCTGCAAATTCAACCTACTTCTACCCTGCTGCTTCAACAATAACAGCACCTTTCCATTCAAGTTCAAAGCAATTATTTCCCCAGCAGCTCCAACGCACTTCAAACGCCCAATTAGGACAGTGTTCTCTGAAATAAGCAGGGACTTGGTTCTGTCACTGAAGAATATATTTTTAGGCATAAAGAAACCACAGCACACACCAGCAAACAGAGCATTAGCACTTCTTAATAAAGAGGTGCAAAAAGCACGAGATGCATTCTGACAGGTGTTAGGGCAAGTCACTGAAATACAGTCTCAGCCACATAAGTGGGTGGGTCATTATGAGACAACAGTCAAGCATCTCTATATTTCTGGTCTTTACTTGATCTCACTGTGCAGATTATTACATATTAGTAGTTATGCAACTAATTAGTCTTCCAGTGTTTCTGAAACACCAACAGAGACCAGATGTTTTCTTGTTTTGCTATTCAGAGCTCTGGGCTCAAACTGCCAGGCCACTTCCGTCAGAGTCAGAAGCTTGTCACATCCAATACGCCTCACATGAGATCGTGAAGCACTACAGTTTTTATACATTATAAATATAAAGTATCTCCTGTACGTTTCCCAAGTTTTCTTTCGTGATGGGAACTGACACTGCATTGATGGAACAGAGATTGCAACAGTGCCAACCAGGGAATGAGCTTGCAGCACATCACATTAGCTTTGTTCCTGTTTCAAGGAAAACGGGGGCACAGTTAATGCAGCAGCTGCACTGAATGCTATTAAATATTACACTCCTAACTTACTCAATAGTAACGTGCATACATCCATAAGGAAGTGCTTTTATTTCACCCAACTTTAATTCAGTACTGAAATCATCATTATACCATTGCCAGATCATCATTAGCACCTATTAGGAAAGAGTCCACTCATTTTACATCTTCAAAGTCTGACGTAAAGTCTCCATCACCTCCTGTTGTATTTCTCTCTTAATTTCCACCATGCAAAGCAAGATGAAAGCAGTTACCCAGTTGTTTTCAAATGCTTAGCACATAAATAAAGCATTATTTCCCATAGCATGAGGCAAGAAGTGAACAGGTAACTTACAGGCTAAAAACTCAGCCCACGTGCAAGACTCTGACCAGGGTCCAACTGAAGATACTTTTTTCAATTATCATCATGAAATAAAGTAAAATTTACACTCTGCTCCTTTCTGTAGAAACACGCTGGTTCTGTTTGCTTGCCTGACCCAAAAGAAGCTACTCTGACACAAGAAAAGCGCTCTCTGAACCTTTTGTACTGGTTACACTAAATCAGCTAAGAAACCAGTTCCAATCATACTTGTGCAAATTGGTGATACCAGAGCTGATCCGACAAATGTAATGTAAGTTCCAAAGTCATTGCAGTTCTTCAGCCAACTTCCACACCTCTCTGATTCCCCAGGTACAGGCACCTCATTGATTGAGGTTATTGGGAGGGTAAGGGAATTCTATTCCTGATGGCAAGGAGATTCCAACACAAGTTTTAAAAAGAACAAAGTAAGCAACATTTCCTATCCTCTCAAGAGGACCTACAGCAATTTTTTTCAACAAATGGAAGAAAAATTATCTTAGAGGTAATTCCCTATGATTCTGTGATTCTGTGAAAAAGCTCATAAAACACAACCTTTCAGCACTCCTTAGAAACAAACCAAAAAACCCCACACAATATGCAACTATGTTTGCTTATCTCTGCTCACAATGTTTCACAAGCTTTTCACACATAAAGCCAGAAAAGGACAGCCAGGCAAGAGCGGGACTACCAACATTGCTTCAGGTGCAGTGAGTAGGTCGAGCTGATGTGTAAGACCTGCTCCCTAAAAACAACTGCATTTTACTGCAGATCCTGAACACCTGAGCTGAGAAGAAGTCACCAAGATCCCAGCGCTCTGCATGACTCAGCCACCGTGTTCTGAGCAGCACACAGCATCCTGACTGTGCAAGGCAGGGCAGCACAGACCTACAAACCCAACAGCTCACACACCCCCCAAGCTACAGTCTCCTAGTGACGGGGAAGCCAGGACAGCATTACTGCAGGACAGCTGACCCCAGTTCACACTTGTCACTCCTCTTGGATTCAGGGATTCTGCCAACAGTGAACCTGGAGCATGCCAACCAGGTACACCCTCACAGGCCAGCTCTTCCTACGTGGTATTTTTGGTAAAGGAAGGGGTGAAGCCTGGTGCCAATCAGAAGGAACACAGATTGCAGGGTGGTTAAGCTTGCAATAGGATTCAGAGATAGGACAGGATGTCAAGGGCAGGAAGGGCATGAAACAGACCTTCACTCAGCCTTCCTCTGGGTTCAGCACATACAGCTGAGAGAGAAACAACTGCAGGAGCCTGCCCATGTCCCAGCAGTTCCTTTTCAGTCCTGCACGCAGAAAAGCACTGGACAAACAGAAGCTCAGAAAAGGCAACTCCAAGCATCTGAGCAGCCCTGCCAGGGGCAGAAGCAACAAAGACTGCTGCAGGTACTGGAGCAGGGATGGACACAGAGGTGCTGCACTTATACACCCTGTCTCAACTCGCACCACTGTTTGGGAAAAACCTGAACACATGGAGCAGTGTCAGCGGTGGGTGACACTCAAGGTAGAAATATAACATGCATAGTCCAGTCCACACTTCAGGCATCAGTGAAGCTTCATTAACTGTCTCAAGTACCTCCCCTATGTACAAGCAGACAAGTCAGTACCATCTTGACAGTCACAGGCTAAAACCTTCCTACTGCATAAAACCCCCTCAAATAAAAGGAGAACTTGTTCATACAGGCCTTCTGCTGATCCGCTGATTCATCACCTTCCAATGCCTTCTAGCCTGGCAAGAAAACCAGAAGCTGAAACTAAACAGACAGTACTACACTAAATTAGAATGTATTAAAACTGAGCCTCAAACTACCCATCACGTGCAGAGGAAGGGAAATATCTACATTCCTTTCGCCTGCAAGATACAAACACAAGTGCTCTGCTGTAACTCTCTACCGCTGCTGAACTTGGCACAAACAGCCTGTATGTCTACTAGGAGAGATAGGAACGAGCAAGGAAGTCGGGCTGCTGAGCCTGTACATTGATATGCAAACCAGGCGCTGCCTCAGGCTTTTGGCACTGTGATAAAGCGTCCTTCAGTTTCGAACGCGGGAGCTCTGGTACCCTTCTCGCACCCGACAGACCATCCCCTTGTTACCAAACCCCGGGTACAGAGTCCAGCTGTACCCACCTCACACACGTAAAACAACCGCTGCGCACTGTTTTAACCACGTCCAAAGGTAAAACACGGAACTGCGCGCACCCGAAGCGCCCGGTGGTGTCTGCAGAGGGCAGGTGCCGCCTGACGCCCCAGGCACCCAGCGCCGAGCCGAGCTCTCGGCGACAGCGCCAGGTGTCACCGCTCGCCAAGCGGCGAACCCCGGGTCGGGCACCAGCGCCCGGAGAGCCGCCCCCAGCCCCGCCCGGCCCCCCGTACCTCCTGGTAGGATGCGGACACCTCCGGCTTTGGCATAGCATCGGCGGGAGCGGCGCCGCGGGGGCCGGGCAGCGCCCGCCGGCACCGCACGGGGCGGGGCAGCCACGG
>VZTE01001498.1:238009-291653 GCA_013397775.1 Eulacestoma nigropectus
GGGCCGGGCCGGGCCGAGCTGCCCCGCCCGGGCAGGGCCACGCAGGCGCCGCCGGGACCCCCGAGCCGCCCGCCCCGGCCGCTTCCCGTCCCCCGGCCGGAGCCCGCCCCTTGCCGGGGCTGCCGGGAGGCGTAGTCCGGGCACGGCGCTGCGGGCCGGCAGCACGACGCCGGCTGCTCGGCACACGCCTAAGAGGCTTTTTGGGAGGTTTGTAGGAACATTTCTCCCCCCAAGAGGTGTGCTGTGTACTGACGGGGAGAGGAGTGTTTTCTACGCCGCGCGATTCACAGCGCTGCTAACACAAGCATGAGCCAGACTGGAAAAGCAGTTTGTGATAATTCTGCCAGCTCGCCCCCAAGCTGCACAAAATATTACCCTTTTGATTTTTTTTAATTTTTATTTTTATTTTCTTTTGCGCAAGGCTGCTAGCAGAACACCGACACCAGCAGACAGAACTCCTGCAGGACTCCTGGGGTGACCCACCCACCCCGTGCCCGCAGCAATGGGGTGCTGCGGGAAGATAAAAGCCGAAACCACGCAAGCGCTGATTCACGACCCACCCGGCCACAAATACCTACACAGCTATTTTTTTTTTTTCTTCCCCAGCATGGAAGTAATTGTTAATGTTTCATCATCAAGAAAAAGCATGTGCAACATTTTTTTGCATTGAGATGAAACACTGTAAGGGAGTCTCTGCTGAATAGATCACTTCCCTCTGCCTAAGGTCCACACCTAGTAAGTTAATAACCAAGGTTTGAAGTCCTTCGACAATAACAATCCTATTATACATTTGAATTACAGCACAGTAGTCAGAAGGACTCGGTGCCACAGAATCAAACATCCAGGCTTTAAATCCTTCAGTTCCTCACTTGTCACCACTGCAGCAAGGGATGTGATATATGTATCTGAAGTGTAAATTAAAGTTTCTAATTTTCTTAATTCTATATAGAATGGTAAACACCAAGCTTATTCTTCTGCCAGTCCTGAATGTTCCCCCGTGCTGTATTTATAGCATGGGGAAAACATATCTGAAAATTTCCTATTTATTCTCTCTATTCTTAGGCTAAATATGTCTGGGTTTTTAAAGTCATTAACATGAAGCCCGCACTGTGTGCGCTGATTTTGTGAATAAATATTGAAAACACCTAGCAGAGAAACTTCAAGAGGGGGAGAAGGAGGAAAATTGAGAAATCTTTTATTTTTTGATGTCCGTGATGGTGCCAGCTGTGTATCCTGCACGGAAGGGAATCATAGAACCGTCTAGGTGGGAAACGACCTCTCAGAGCATCGAGTCCAGCTGTTAAGCCAGGGATGGTGACTCCCCCGCTGCCCGGGGCAGCCTGCTCCAGTGCTTGACAACCCTTTCAGGGAAGAAGTTACCCCTAATATACAACCCAAACCTCTCCTGGCACAACCTCAGGCTGTTTCCTCTTGTCCTATCGATTGTTTCCCGTGAGAAGAGGCCGAGCCGCACTTGGCGGCAGCCTCCTTCCAGGCAGTCGTGGAGCGCGATAAGCTCGCCCCCGAGCCTCCTTTTCCCCAGGCTGAGCGCCCCCATCCCCGTGCCCGCTGCGCGGGCGGTCGCGGCGATTCCTGTGAGCAGCGCGGCGCTCTCCGCAGCGCTCCCTTAGCTCCAGTCCCACCCCACTCCCTGCCCCGGGCCGCTGCCGGCGGCGGTGCGCGCTCCGCGGCATGGCGGGCGCTGCGGCCCGGGGCCCGCTCCCGCTGCCCTTCCTGCTGCTCCTGCTGCTGCCGCCGGGCAGCACCGCCGAGCCGGAGCTGCGCTTCAGGCCGCCGGCCGAGGCCCCCGTACGGCTCTTCACCGAGCCCGAGCTGGCCAGATACGACGGGCACCAGGTAGGGCCGGGCCGCCGCTCCGCTCCGCTCCGCGCCGAGGCCGGGCCGGGCCCGGCGGGGCGGCCCCCACAGCCCCAGCGCTGCCTCCTTCCCCGGCGCTCGGTGCCCTGGAACCGCCGTGAAGCTCGGGTTTCTCGTGCTCTGCTGCTGTGCTGCTCCTCGGTCCCTCCCGCCATGTCGTTCTGGGCATCATTTGCTTTTTGGGCAGCAGTTTGTGAGAAGTTTGCAGGCACCCGTGTGCTCCAGCCTCTGCTCCTCGGTCTAGCTGGCAGCTGCCGGCTTTGATGCTGCACACACACAATTAGATAATTGGGTGCCATGTGCCCGTTTTACTCGCTGCTTGCTTGGCAAGGTGTTCCTGCCAGGGAATTTCAGATTACCAGGCGTTGGAGCCAAAGTTAATTTTCTCTCCGTAATTCACTAAACCGTGTACTTAGACCCGTGTTTTAAAGAAACAAGATTATCAAAATAACAAGACAATTTTAACTTAGGAGTGTTTAGCTTCCTGTGACTCAAAAGCGTCAGCAGAACTTCAGATTCAAAACGTTAAAGTCCTGTATTGATACACATCTGCTTCTCTTTTGAAACACTTACTGTCTGACGTTTTCAGGGTCTTCTCTAGATACTTTAAATAGACTAACCAATGTCTGACTAAAATTACATATTAGGTATAAAACACAAAGCAGAAGCACTGGCTTATTAAGTAAAACAGATGTCAGCAGATCAGATTTACGTGTGTTTATGTATTTATCTTTGTTTCTTAATCAAATAATGCTGTTGGCCACACACCCTTTTATTTTGGGCAATATCCATCTGCATTAGGGATAGAAAGATGGAGTTGACAATCTTCAAGCAGACTAGTGTGCAGACAAGAGGTGACTTGCAAAAGGGACGTCTCCTATGGTTGTGCTGTTTAGATTAAAAAGATTGTCTCTGCTTATGGTTGAATCCTCAGAGAATGTTAGGGACAGTTTAAAGCACAAGCAAGAAATGTCAAGAGAGGGAATGTGTATGGTGGTTTAACAAGAATAAACATACAACAGAATTTGTGTCCTGAGAGCTTGTGGATTTCACAGCTAAAACTAACTGCTGTGTTTGAGTGCTGAGGATGTATTGATGGCTTTCTCTCCAGGAAGGACAGCCCATCTACCTGGCGGTGAAGGGAGTAGTGTTTGATGTCACCTCTGGAAAAGGTTAGTGTGCTTCTCCTCTGCTGTCTACTTTGCTGTCATGTTATTATTCAGTCATTTGTTTTTAAATATTCCCAATGTATTGGAAGCCTGCGGTTCAATTGCAACAAAAGGAATACACTTTTTCCTCTTTTAAAAAACCCCCACTAAGGTTTTGTCTACGACATGTTGACAGACAAGCCAGCACTGTCCAGGTAGCTTGGGCACTGCTGACAGAAACATGGGAAACACAGAAGAAAGCTGCCCAGACCCCTGAGTCCCTGCCAGATGTGGGGTCAGGCCACATGGTAGCTGCTGCCACAGGATTTTATTGCCCTGGGTGCGTGAACTGAGGAGATCAAAGCTAACGTGGATGTACCCAAATGGCTCTGTACAGTATCAACACTGCTGCAGCTGCATCTGTTCCTTTTGTGCTGGTGTTCACACCCCTTGCTGGTTTTGCCTTCCCTAAGAACTACAAATGTTTTAATTTGAACTCCTGCAACTTAATCCAGATTTGCTATAAAAAGTTTGAAGGGACCATGAGGGTCTTAGACACTTGCCTTAATGTCATCATAAGTAACCTAATGGCTTGTTGCTGTGTTTGTGCTAATCTTGTCTGGGCGTACACGTTGGGTTGGCTGATCTTCAAATCCTAAATTAGACAAGGTTTGCAAATTCTGAAGTCTGCAAACATCTCATGAGAATGTAAAGCACAGCTCCCTAAATAATAGGTAGATTTTAACAATGCAGTATAGGAAGTTCAACAGCTGTGTAACCCCAAAGAGTAGGAAATCCAAAGTCAATTCTGGATAGAAGAATCTTAGACTTGAGTTGCTGCTTTGAGTTCACTGACATGTAACAGGCTGGTGAAGGGTAGGGGTTGAACATACCCTGTACATTGTCAGATCACCACTGGATTTTTTTACTTTTTTTTTTTAAAATCTGACAGAATTTTATGGAAAAGGAGCCCCATACAATGCTTTGGTTGGAAAAGACTCAACAAGAGGAGTTGCAAAGATGTCTCTGGATCCAGCAGATCTTACACATGACACAGTAAGAAAATGGGCCATCAGTTTCGTTCCCTTTTGCAAATTTTTATCATTACGCAAGATGATGAGTGGTAATTTTAAATTACTTGTATTTATATAAATTGATTCACATATTTAAACCAAAATGTATTAGTACTCTTTAAATACATAAAATATATAGTTAGTGCTCACGGAAGGTGCTAACAGCCTTCAAGAGGAAAGTTTTAATCTGTGGAATCAATACAACATCTGTAAGCATGTAAAGGGGAAATTGCCTGCTCTTTAAAAAGATGCTCACAAAGACAGTAAATCCATTTCTTTTTCAACTGGTTTACTGTATCCTGTGTCACTGGCTTGGCAGTGGATGCTAGCTCTGGTGGTGGGTTGTTGCTTGTTTGACCTGAATACATTAAAGTTTTATCAAGGCTGAATTTGAATGAAAAGAATAAAATTACAGGCTATGCTATCAATTTTGTTCATCATGGTCTGCAGTGTAAACCCAAAAGCTGACCCTAAGGTTTATAGTAATCATTAAAAAAAAAAAAGCATGTAAATATCTCAATTTTTATTTCTTTGAGACAGGACTTTCATTTCCCTATTTCCTTTAGACAGGACTCACAGAGGAGGAACTGAAGTCCCTGGATGACATCTTCAATAATGTTTATAAAGCCAAATATCCAATTGTTGGCTATACTTCTCGGCGCATTCTGAATGAGGATGGCAGCCCCAATCTGGACTTTAAACCTGAAGATCAGCCACATTTCAGCATTAAAGATGAGTTTTGAGGAACATTTTTGTACCTACAGAATGCCTGGGGAGAGGCACAGCAGAATATTAAATAAATTCCCTGTGTTGTGGAGTTCATTACTACAATTAGCTATCATGACTCAGTTTTCTGCTCAGAAAATATGTGTGTGTGTACACACATAGCATAGAGGAAACAAACAGATCTGTAGTAGTGTCATACACTTGGGCTGTTTGCTGGGAAGTACAGGAATTATTTAACTTGCAAGTTCCTTCTGCCTGGATTTCTCTCTTAAAAAGTGTATAACGTAAAATTACATTCCTTAGAAGAGAGAAGGAAGTTTTTAATAATTGGAATATGACTGGTCTTTTTGTAAAGCCCAAGCTGTTTCCCACTCCTTGGAAAAGTGTAAATGAATTATTTGGACAAGCTAACATCAATTCTCTGTGCTTCATTTGAATGTAGGTATCACAAGTACAGACAGGTGCAATAGGGGCTTACATTTTAAAAAGCATTATGGGGTTTAATATTTGATAGGTTTGAGAATACTGTATATAAAGCCACTCAGTCTCCTCAGATGAAGTTATGTGGAGTATTTCTGCAAAGCCTACAGCTGTAAACCAAGAAAAATAAATATTTTTTCCATGTGAGAAATACTGTGACATTTAAAATAAGACTATTATGTTAGGTTTGGATAAATGACACTTTAATTTTTAAAAATAATTATCAAAGATGTCATCTATATTAGATTATGATGATTTCCTTCTACCTTCCTCCAATCTTTGTCTGACAAAAAGAGGAAATCATAGCCCACTGTTTGCCACATACTCTTACAGCACAAGTTTGTTATAGCAGTTTAGTGTCCTGTGGATGTTGTTAGCATTTTTATATTAACAATTTCAGCTCTCATTTTTTATGTCTCTTAGTTTTTCTTTGTTCTTACTCTGGCTTCATCACTGCTGTTTTAATGAAGTGTGCAGTGCCATGTTCCTCTTCCTCTTAACCTGATAGAAAACTGCAGATCCTGCAGGGTGAAAGCAGACCCCCTTTATGGTGTTTCCCTGGCAGTCTTTCAGCAACAAGAGGACTGTAAAAGCCTGAGCTGTATAAATTGCTGCTAACCACTGACTTCCACTAACTTAAGTAGAATGTGAATTGTCCTGTCCATGGATTTATCTGTCACTGTCACCATTTTGATTGATATGGGAAAAACTAAGCAGCTGCTCCCAAGTTTGTATTAATAATACAGATATCATAAAAATACAATTCTGTATTGTTCTATTTCTTAAGCATTTTGGTAATTTTCTATGAAGGAAAGATTTTATTAGATGATTCTCCACCTTCTAATTTGTAGGGGACAGATGCCTGTCAGTTGAATAACTAGAAGAGCTGTTTCTGTGTATCTGCCCATTCTTTCACAGTGTTACAGATTTTATTCTAGATTTGTTTTGTGTTTCACCATTAGACCCCTTCATTTGCAGGAGGGACTCCATGGGGCCCCCCCCTGCTGTTGGATGGTGCTCTGGGTAGAAAAAATAAATCAGCATCTAAGAAATGACTGTTGCTTCAGATAATTATTTTTGTGTTATTATTAATTATTATTACTGCTGACTTTTTGATTAGAGACCAACAGCAGCTGGTAGTTTGCTTCTTGATAATACCTCTTGTCTTTGTGGGAATGCATGTGAGTTTGGTGGTAATGGTGGTTTGATTGTTTGCCAGCATTTCAGAAATAATTTTTCAGTGCCTACTGTTGATTTTACCCTTCTCCTCCTTTCCTTGCATGCTTCCTGATGGGGCAGCTTCAGTGGTTGTGCTGCTATGATTACTGTAATAGTGTTTGCTTCATCTGGGATCATCATATCCAGCTGCATTTCAAAAAAAACCCCTTGTAGCTTGATTGCAGCTTGTCACCATTGAGTGGCTCAGTGTTCCTGTTCTCTCCTTGCTTTTCCTGTTCTTCCTATGAAATCACCTTTGCTGATGTCAAAGCAGGTAGTTCAGCTTCTACTTGTACTAAATTTCAGGTTCTTTTCAGTGAGGAAATGCTCCTGTTGCAACAGGAAATGGTGATATAAAACCCGCTCTTGTAATGCAAGATCCTTGCAAATCCAACCTGCTCTCACCCACGTCTGTGAGGGAGATGCTTTAGTCCTTCCTTTCTGTTATTAAAGACAAGGTTATCACAACTTGAGTGCATTTTAGAATGAAAAACATTTCCATTTTGGTTTTATTTCCACTTGGAAACTGAAGGTTTCGCATTTAATCACTTCCTAGGCTATTTCACTTGGGGTTCCCACTTAACAGAAGTGTTACAACAATAAGGCTTTAAGTGGACATATCCTTAACACATTTTCACTGACTGCTTTTTAAAATTGCACTCAGAGTACCACCAGAGTATTTCTTTTAGTGTTAATTCAACGACACTATTTTACGTCTAAGGTTGTTTTACTTGCCAATGGCCTGAAATTTATTTTGCTTAAAAGCAAACTGCCTGCTATGGCTTCTTTGTTCAGGCAGCTGCATTTCCCTGACCTCTGTATTATTCCAGTGTAACAGGTGCCCTCATGATCTATAAATTGCACTCAAAACAAGCAAGCTGTGCAAAGCCCTACTGTAGCCCTCCTACTCCACACCTCCTTTGGAGAGTGTAGAATTTCTTTTCAATTTGCTTGCTGCTTCCAGATAACATTGCAAATGTCAGTGTTTTTGCTCTGCTGCTTCCAACATGCATCTTGCTAACTTAACAGTGGTCTGAGGTTTTAATGAATTGCTGCACCAAGAATTGCCTTACTTTAGTATTTAATAATATTTTACTCTTCAGAATGTTAAGAATTATCAGATGGGTTCGTTCACCTAGAGGATGCAGAATCTGAGTAGGTGTTTCCCACCTGGTACTCTTGGTAATAGTCCCTCACTTTGATCCTAGTACATTTGTGACAGGATAAATTCTATCATCCCTACTTTAAGAAGGACTTCTCTTATTAACAACTGAAGCATTGGGACTACAAGTGTAAGCAACAAAAATTCAATAAAGGGGTTATGAAATGCAAATCAAAGTATTATCTTTATTTTTTGCAGTTGTAGAGACTCCAGTGAAGACAAACCCTACTAAGAATGTGTTAGTAGTTGTTGCATCCTAATCTAAACAAGACCACCTGCCAGAATGCAGGGGCTCTGAATCCTGCAGATTGAGCAGCTGAGATTTTTCCAAGAATTTAGGATTAGACATAAAGTTATTTCTTTTCTATCTATAATGTATATATGGACACCACTTTTTTGTAGCCCTTTGCCAAAATATGAGTCTTTCATTGCCTTAAACAAATCAGTTTCTATATTAGTTTTCTTCCGCAGAAAAGGCCTTGTGATCCTTTGAAAACTGCAGCCTAGGCTGCTAACTTTGTGGTCTGATGGTACTACTGGCTGTGAATTCATCACAACATCAGTGTAGGAATCATTGTGGGATCACATTTCAGACTGCACTTGTCAGACCTGCCAGAATTTCATGTTTCAGTAAAAATTAAAAGAGGATGCTTATCTGTTTAAGGATGGTGCTTTGGAATGGAAGAAGCCTCAAAACAGTTTGTAAATCATCTCCTTTTATTGTTGTTTCAAAACAACTATCAGGCAATATATTCAACAAATGATAGTTTGGAAAGGTATTAAATTGCTGTAGTTTTCCCTTGTAAGACTTCCAAGGACCTGTAGAACAAGAAAAAATGGTTTAGATGACTTTCACATATATATTCTGTCTTTTATAGATGAATATATTTATCTGAAATGGGCTCAGTGTAATTTGCATTTGCTCAAGAGAAAATAGAAGAGATGTGGAAAGTTTCACATAGGAAGCCCAATGCTAATTTTTCAGCTGATCTGGTTGAACTGAAAGGAAAAAAAGTGAAAAAAACATCTGACTGCTTCTGTGAGTGAAAAAGCTGCCATTCAGAAGGATTCAGCTGCACATCAGAAAGATGTGCTAAGCAGCTCTGATTAGTATTTGCATATTTTCAGATGAACACTGGATATCTTGAAATCCCAAAAGTGATGTAAGTGATGACAATCATACACTTTGTTACCCATCATCCATTTATGCCTTTGACTGATGTTTTCCTGTCCATACAGGAAAAAATATGCAAACCATGCAATTAATATGACAAATCCATGCCCCATAAGTAATATAAATGCACATGAACCTATAACCTGAAAGCTATTTACATGGTATACAGAATGGCAGATTTCAAATTAGTCCTTGTCTGTGAATGCTCTGAAACAAACAAAAAATCACTAAACTTCTAGATTTGTAGCACTTCACTCAAAGCTCTGTCTGTGAATGCCAGTTCAGACAATTATAATGTACAATGTATCTGTCTGCTTTGGTAGAAAAATCAGTGCTATATCAAAAGGTGATTTTTTTCCCTACTCTATTCAGTCAGTGTCAAAGACCTAGGTGTATGATAGGTGGGCATCACTGCTAGAAGTACTCTCAACAGCACAGGCATGATTTTGACCTTGGCATGTTCGAAAAAACCCTAACCCAGAAAACAGAATAGGTGGGAAATGAGAATTTTTCTTAGTGGGCTACTGGGACAATTTATGCTGGCAAGGTAGATTTGGCAGAGCAGGTCTGATAACAGTGCTTCCTATTTTTGTTTCTGTCAAATCTGGTCAATGATAACAATGTAAACTTGTACCCTTATTCATCTGTTGGTCTTCATGTAACACCTTCTGGTTTAGCTCTTTTCTTTCTGTTCAGTAGAAAGTGTGAGTCCTGATTTACTTGTTTACAAAACTTACACTTAGATCTTGGCTTGGGTAATCTGTTGATGAGAAATCCAAACTAAGAGAAACAGAGATTAATGTTCTGTGAAAAATAGAGCTTGTGCACCTGGATGAACTGCAGAGCCACAGGAAGTACTCTTAAATAAACAATTTCTATTACTGTTTCCTGTAAGTTATTTGTAGCTGTTGCCATCAGAAATTTTGTACTGTTGATGAATGTTCAGATTACCATGTTCTGCAGTACTTCTTGACATGACTCTTTATCATTCTGACATGAGATATTATCCTTCTGAGAAGTGAAAAGTTTAGAAGAAACTGGGTGCAGGCCATGTTGGACATAAGCCAGCCAAGAAAAATCAAAATATGACCTAATTTTCCCTCTACTTAAAGAAACCTCTCTGAAAGAGGAAAAGAAATCACTGTCTATATTTTACCTTCCAGATTTTGCTGAAAGTTTTCTCATACTGTGCAAAGGCAGTAGATAAAGCCTTGAAAAAGACTTGAATCTAACCCTTGCATTATGAAAATTTTAATCCACTTCTTGGCATATCTCCTGGGGCTTTAAAGATTACGACAACACAGATAAGTGGTATACAGAGTGTCAAACACACTGAATCAAACCAGGCCTAAATTAGTAGGAATGACTGAATGTAGAGCTGAAACTTAGAGCCTTTCACCCTTCTTTTGTAGACAACAAAATCTTTGAATGAAAAGAAAATTCCTTAAAGGTAGCACTCGTTTCAACCAGTTTGGGCAGACAGAATTAGGTGATGACTGAAAACTTCCTCGTGCCTTGTTCTGTGCTGCTTTTCAGGGATTCTAAAATCATTTGTGTTGGATACACAGCACTTAGTTACCAAGCAATTCACTGCCTGGAGGGTAACTTTATAGATTAAACTGATAACTGGTTCAAAATAGCCATGGCAGATCAAGAGCATCCTAGGAAGGTTATTTGCCTCGTTGGGGGCTGTGGCTCCATAGCCTTTATTTTACACTGCAGTGCTGTTTTGGTAATGATCACAGATAAAAGTCCAGGTAAACTAAAAATTATTCATTACATTTATCCCTTTATTAATTTTTATGTTTCAGCAAAACTCCTAAAAACTTTACTAATAAGAATAAACATCGCTCCACCAAAAAGCAGTGTTCGTCTGAACTGCTGAACTATGCAGCACACCTAAGTATACATAAGGCAAAAGTGGTAATCAGAGAGATTACATGTTTAAATTGAGGTTACATTCTTAGGTAACATGTCTTGGAAGTGCCTCAGGCACTTCATGGATTTTTCCTTATTTATTGTTTAACAATGCTCTGTACTTTAAAATAGTTATGCAATACTTTTTAAGAATAGGGCAGTAGGACTTTCAAGGCATTTGGGAAGTATTTCCATGTTACACAAAGACAAACGTACATGTGCCCCTGAGATACACAACAGACAGATCCAGCAGTTTAGACAAAGTCAATTCTTACAGTCTTTTAAAACATGTTGTATTCCATGTATTTCTTAAACTGAACAGGTCACAAATAACACCCTGACAAAACAAAAATGAATGACAGGCAGAAATGACTTTGTAGGGATATCTGAAAAACTCCCAGTGTTAATGTGTATAAAAGACCAACCTATCCATTTTAGTGAACTTGGAAGGATTTTAAGAACATGAGCTTAGCAGGGTTGTTTGGTATGTATTGAGCCTCTATGATTCTACACATTAAATATTAATATTGTCCCTAAATTCCTTCCCATTCTTCTGAGTGGTCTCCTTTGAGTTTAGCATGTCTTGCAGCTGGAAGAAAACAGGCTGCTGAAAGGTTTATATGTGAAGCAGCAGTGTAGCAGTGGAATATAACGATGTGAGGCAGAGGGAAGGAAGGGGAGTGAAACTCTACTTACAAGAAGCAGCAGGAGATTATAAATAAATCACAGGAGAGTACTGTTTCAGAAGAGGTGAAACTTGCTGATGCACTCAGAGATAAGGCTGAACTTGAGAACAGAAAAGTGTGACATCCTCTTTGGATACAGTTCTGGGGAAATCAGCATGAGTTAAACTGCTCATACTGCTGGCTCCTTGCTTGGCAACCTCAGTCTCCTTTTCCAAAAATACGATGCCTTTGGCTTTGATACCTTGCAGGTGCCTGGATTCATGGCAAATCACACTGCTGCTATTCAGTCCATAACGTATCAATTTTTCCCATTTTGTCTTTAAATGATGCCCATCCCAGTGTAAGAAAGAAGGCTGGAGTTTAGCCAATGAAGAGGTGACCTGGGACACAGAAATGAAGGTGCAGTTCTCAAGCTTCCCTACAGCTTTGCCATCCTTAATGATAGGTTTCCTAGCTGTTAAATAAGCTGGTGTTTTCCTTGAATTCCTTGTGACTTTTGTCCCTATTATGACTTTCAGCCTCTTGAGGAAGGTAGTGTTGGCTAGACATTTGGGCTGGTGGGACCCCAGGATGGCTATAGTATCAAGAATGCTACTTTATGGAACTCTGACTTTACTTTCCTCACTCCAAAGAGGTATCACTTTGTGGTGCTTCATCTTTCAGCTGAAGTGAGTATGGTTTACCCATGTTAATCCAAGTAATAGGTATTTATGGGAAGCTTTAATACATAGGAAAATAGTTACAAACTATTATTCTACAATACTGTAGCTCATTTTATTGCAAGGCCTGTCAGAGGGACTGTGTGCAAATTCCTCATGGTACTGTGAAAACACAAATATAAACTGGTCTAAGTCTTTGAAATACATCTGGTTTATGTTACCCTTAAAAACCCCCCTCCACTAGGCTGTTTGATTTAAGAACAACAGAAATAAATCAGGAGTTTTCCTGGTACTAGCTGAAAAATTATCTCGCTGAATGTGTTTTCTTCACAGCTGGGAATCTGCTGGCCACTTTTATTTTTCATTGTAAACATTGTTCATAGTCACATAATTTCACTGGAATATTTGCATCAACTATTTACATAAATACTTTTAAAATTCTGCTTTAAACATATATATAAATATTCTGCTTTCAATGGAATTGACCTAGAAGTAGACAGCTAGCACCATGTGACTTGAGAGGTCTCCATGAGCTACTGGAAAGCACTTCTTGATTTATAGACAGAGTTTGGAAAGCCAAATGAATTCTGTAGAATGTTTATATAAAAGCATTACTCTCCGTAACTTCCTCTAACTGGACTGTCCTTTCATTTATATCTTTTTCCATCAACTCATTTAGACTGACTCGTTGCACCTAAAAATAGTTTATATTTACTTTATCTTTTTATACTCAGAATAACACCACAAAATGGATCATGCCTACATGCAGTTCTCTGAGGAAACCTACTCTGTTATTTCAGCTCATTCCTTCTGGAGTATGGAAATCACTGAACTACATACTAAGTTAGTATAAATTTAAATAACCATGAAAGTCAAGGAAGGTATGTGCAAGAATCTGACCCCAACTTAAAAATTTAACAAAGATTAGTCTCTAGGCCCTAGAGAATGTCTCACCTTTAGATATCCTTTTAGAAACAGTATGACTGCAGTGCTTTTAATGGAATCATCCCAGATCTATGTTGGTGTTACTTCAAATAAATCCAGGCTTCTCGAATTTTAATTCTTTTGCAATTTTTTCCATGTAGCAGGAGGTAGCTTTATACCACAGAAGCCAAAGGAGGAACTCTGTGAATAGCAAGTTCTTGCCCTGTCTGGGACAAATCACAAAACAGAAACAAACCCAAATGTAGTTAATTATTCTGTGCCCTGCAATGTGTTTTTTTTAGAGAAAAACCCAAACCTAAACAAAAAACCAAATGAAAACAAAAAGGGATTGGAGGAACTTCAGAGGGAAAAGTGGGACTATATCTGCACATCAGAGAGTTGGTATGAACTTTTAACAGTAAGGCTTGTACACATTTTTTTACACATTTTCAGACAGCACAAAACTCAAAAATATTCTGAAGCACTTAATCCAAGGGAGAACAGCACAGATATAATTTACCTGCTATTCATCTACTTCAGAAAACAGATTTTTGCCTCAAGCTATAAATCATTAAGGCCTCTAACTTTCAAACAGTGCATCACAAATTGGCTTTCCGGTTTATAAAAATCATCCTAATATGCCTCAGCACTGTTTTCTTTCAAGAAAGCCTACAGAGAGCCAGCTGTCTGAGCTGGTTGTGTTGCTATGTAAGATTTGTGCATAAGTGTCTCTCGGGGAGTTTTGGTTTTGTTCTGTCATTTAATATTCATGACAATCACCATTAACCTGCCAGCTGAGCTGCCTTAGCATCCTGCCTCCAGACAAAGTCAAAAGTTTACTCCTAGCCCACACAGCTCCTGGAAGCCTACATTTCCACATTACTGGCTATTTTGGCTTGAACTTCTTATATTTAAACTAACAGGATAAATAATAATAAAAAAACCCCAGCAGAACTGCTAGGGAAAAGATAAGAGCAAGGGGGTGTTCAGTACTCCTAGTTAGCAATGACATGGTTAAGCAATTAATCTGATCATTCCAGCCAATACACCAAGCTTTTGGGAAAGCTGACAATTCAAATGTGACCATTAATAATAAAATGTGATGGGGTAAAAGGGGAGGGGGGAAATCCTTGCTTTTAAGCTGCATGGAATAAACTGTGCCACCTTAAAATTACTCATAGCCCACTGAATATCTGTCAAAGCAATATATAAATACTGGGAGTAGTAAATAATTTCAGTGTCACTGAAAGAAGAAATATATTCATGCTAAAAGCAAATTCTGTAATTACATTATTATTTTAATGTACATATTTTTGCATCAAGAATGTCAGAATAATCCAATGATGATTAACACTCTAGACAATTCAATTACACACAGCAACTTGGAGAAGTCCAAGGGATGCTAAGTTTCAGCTTCCCCAATCAGGCAGAACAAAATATACAGTAGGACTCCATCCTGCCAGTGTGGGGCAAACTGAAAAGCTGTTGGAGAATCAAGAAACAAAAGAGTGACACGAGAAGGAGGAAGGAATCAGTGATAAAAAGAGAGGAAGAGGAGAGAAGGACCTCCGCAATCAAGAGAGAGGTAACAGAAATTTTGATGTTGACAGCCACAGCAGATGAGAGAAGTCCAGAGCCAGCCTTACTGTGTGGCTGGTTCCTGCCTCATTATTTCAGAGTGAGATGGGGGAAGAAAGAAACCCATGCTTTAGAGTGAACTGTTGGGAATTAAGTATTATTTTATATTGTACATAGTGATTAGAAGAAATCTGTATTGGATTGTATTTCTTCCTTAAGTTCCTGTGATGGTTTTTGTTCAACTGCAGCTGAATGGACAGAAGGAGGGAGAGGCTTACTTGGTGCCTGAAGGAGAAAGAATGTTTTTCCTTAATTTACTCTACACCCTGCAACAGAGAACCAGAGATGGATTTGTCAAAAAGCAGCGGTTGAGGGAATTAAGAGCTCACTCTTCAATCAAAACTACAATATCATCTTTGCTAAGGAGGCATACATTTATTTTCTAGAGGGAACCGGTCCCCCAGGGGTGTTAATAGCAACAATGTACTTCCAGAATTAGCTTTCAAAAATAAAGGTTTGTACAATAGCTCTTACGTAAAACTTCAGATAACAGACTTCTGAACTTGCCACAACTTTATGAATGTTTCTTCCCCACCGACAAAGAATGTAGGAAACATGAGGAATGTGAAATAAAAATATCTAACCTGATGAACAGCTGTCTACACATAAAATGAAATTACCACAACATGGAACAGTAAAGAAGAACAGCGCAATCTAATGAACATTTGTATCTAATGGGCATCCCAAGTGGGGATGAAATATTGTGAATTAAATCACAATTCACCTGCCCTTCCTGGGTGGAACCAGCTCAGGCCTGATGGGGAGAGCAGCTTTCACCAGACTCTTCCTATGCTATAAACCAGCACTGCTCAGTCTTGTTTCAGCCTCCTGCTGCCTTCTGTAAAATCAACTCTACTGCCTTTAGGCTGCTTTAAGGCTTTGGCAGCAGAAAGCCCACCAGGACTCAAAGCCTGTCACGAAATCCCAACAGCAAGACCCAATTTTCTAGCATGTCTTGTCATACTGCACGTCCTTTCCTAAGCACGATTCTGTGAGCTGTTTAATAATAAGGTTTTCCTGCACCTCTAAGGAGAGGAAAGAGCTCTTATTCCAAGTATGATCATTATGAGGCATATACGTATTATCCTGTTTATGCAGAAAACAGTGATTTTATAGTTTAGTAAAAGCTGTTTATCAAGCGCCTTAACACCATTAAGTTATATTCATAATTATAAGGGGAGGAAAAAAAGGCAGAAAAAATAATACATAAATACTATGCAGTAGTATCCTACTGCATACCAAATAGCAATTCAATACAAAAAAAAAAAAAAAAAGATTTCTCAGACTTCTTTCTGGAAGCCACTTTTTCAAAGACTTTCTCTTCTTCAAATCCAGCCAGCACTATGGCTTTACGACAATGTGGCATAGCTGCTGCATTTTCCAAAAACCAGTGTGTTCCCATTAGACTGTTTCTGATCTGCCTATAGCCACAAGCTACACTTAATATTGTTTATTTTCTGTAATTTGTGAGATCATGTTTTACCCTCAAGTACATTTCATATAAGTATTGCTCTACCCACAGTTGATTCAAAACAGCTAAAGGAAGTAGGAGCAGGACAGCAAAGTATGCAGTAATAGGCAACAGGCCTGGAGAGAAAGTTTAGAGAAGATTGTAATTCAGAGAGTAGCTGTTTCTGTATAAGTAGAAATCACCTACAGGCAATTTTCCTTGTTTCTAGGAACCTATTAACTTTGATATTTATGAAACTCTTAAGCTGCTCCTTTGGAAACAATCATTGCAAATGTTCCTCCAGGTGGTTATGAAGCATTTTTTTTTCTCTAGAAAGCTTCTTTAGAAATAATGAAAAAAAATTTAAGACATTTAGTTCTTGGAAATATACCATCAAGGCAGCTAAAAGAACATTGACAGTTTGCTTCACATTTCAGTCCACATTTTCCAGGAACTCCCTACTAGGAAACTTTATTAAATGTAATAGGAAATTTAATTTAGGAAGAGTGTTGTTTTCACTGTATTTTTCTTCCCCAAAAGTTTTCCTAGATGGATGCTTTCATAACAGTACTTTTTTGTTTGTTTGCTTTGTTTCTATGTAACTTGGAATCATAAACCAGTTTTCAACTAGTGTACATCAATAGAAATACAGAACTCCAACTGAGCTATGCTGAATTTCACTATTTTAGAACCTAGTCCCCTTTCTTTTCCCTAGGCCACAGTAACCTCCTACATTATCAACTTTCATCTTTTCTGTGCTGCTCAAAAACCTACATATTTTACATTATTTAGATTAAGCACCAAGAAAGTACCTCTCTGATTATGAACATAATTACAGATCCACTTTTCTTCCACAATTCTAAAATTAAATGGACACTTGCTTTTGATAAAAAAAAAACCTTTGGAACTTCAGAGCTCTGTACTGCACTGTACATCTGTGTACATTGTTATCCCTTTCCCTTCATTTCTCCTTTTGAAGAATATTAAGACATCCACACTACTGGGAGCTTTGACAAATACTGTTGCAAGATACAGCTGAGATAACTACTTATGAACCTGAAGCAATTGCTAAATCTAGCTAAAAGCTATAGAAACAAACCATAGGTTTTGATGATGCTTATTCTTGATTTTGCTAGGGAAAAAACCCAAACAGCCCCCCAAAAATTCAAAGTAAACATGTTCTAATTGCATCCTAATTTACATAATTAAATAGCTCTCCAGGGGTTTCACTGCCAGTCTAAGATAACAACCATGCAATCTGGCTCTTGCACTGAATAACCACTTCTGATTATTGTTTTTATACATAGTCAGGATTAGGCAAATATCTTTCTCAATACAAGCCTGGAAAAGCTAAAATTCAGAAGGACTAAAGGCCTTTAAATATTCAATATAGAAAAATGTAGATTTGTCTGCCCCAGACTTTAAAACATGGCAATGAGCACCTCCCCTGTTTAATGCTTAATTTAGACTGTTTAACAACACTTTTGGTATTCTTTAAGTTTCACTGTCTGAGATAAGAGAGACCAAAACTTCTTTCCCTGCCCGTTTTCCTGAACGGCCTCAGAGAAACCCAACAGAAAATGGAATGGAATGAAACTGGTCTGTAGTCCTAGAGAAGAAAACAGGTTTGAAATTTAACGGTGGCAAACAGAAGATGCAGACAAATAGGTATTTGTCTCCCAAGCACCAGCCACAAGACAAGCAAATTAAAAAACCATCTGAGCCATGTGGATGCAAACGCAAAAGTGTGTGTATATAGTCTTAGCAAAATTGTGTGGCCTAGTCAGAAATGTTACAATTGTGGGTAAGAAAACACCCCAAACCAGTGAAGCACTTTGTAGAATGATCCTGAATTACCACAAAGAGAGAAAAAAGGGAACGAGGGTTTTCTGAGTGCAGGCCTGACTGAAAAGAGAGGCTTGGGCTACAGCCAAAGGAGCTGTTTCCTATTGTCTTTTTTCCTGCTACATTCAGGAAAACAGGACCTAAGTTTAATCCTACTTTGATTACAAAGAATGTACACAAAGATATATCACTTTGTATAAACATTTCTGACATGAATAAACTAGAGGAGCTGAAATACTGGCCAACCAATAAAGTAAAAAGTTATGTAACTCCTTTTGTATATACTGAGAAAAAAATACACAGGAAAAAAATCCAGCAAAATTCTGAAATATATCAGACTTTCAGCATTCAGAATTTGTAATCTAAGTAGTTTTTTAACTTAAAGAACTAAACATAAAAAATGAATATAAGGAAACATACTATTTCACAATATACAGACAAAACTTCCTGAAAATAGTGTGGAGAACTCCACACTATTTTCCATAGATAATGGAAAACATTATCTACTCATCACATTACCTTGAAACTCAGAGATCTCTATTACATTCCAAGCTAACCCCACATTCCTGTATTAGCCTAGCTAGATCACTGAAACACAAAATTCCCTGCACTTACCTTCATGGGTCCTTCTGAAAGCACTGCCTGAGGTGCCACTCTGTTCTCCCCTGTATTCCACACCTCTGAGAGCTCTGTGCTGTGAAGCAGTACAGAATTCTTTGATTCTACACAAGTCAGACACCTTGAGGTTCTCAGCCTCCAAAGAACTTCTGAAGCATTTTCCTGCATTCATGTATTTTTGATGCCTCAAACAAACAAGAGCTGATAATGTGCACACAGAAGGATTTCCATTGCTTAAGCAAGGCAGCAGCTGAGCAAGACAAAGACCTGGTCCTGTACCCTTGACTCACACAGGGAACCAAAATTCTCTCCTAATGCTTACTTTTGCAGGGAAGGATTTCACTGGAAGTTCTAAATGTACGCCCCTCTCAATTCTGTTTCAGAGCAGAGAAAGCAGAGACTGCAGACTCTTTCAGAAAAGGGAAATCTAGTTCTTGTTTATATGAAGTTGCTCCCAGCTTAATTGATCTGGGCCAGAAACCCCTGGCATGAAAAAAGAACATTTACCTGGTGCATTTCTGCTATCCAGCCTACCAGAGTACTTGCTTACATATGGTAACTATAGAGAAAGGCATTACCAATTTTAACTTATTTTCTCAAATAATATTCAGTTACTGGCAGCAGGTTTAGTACAGTGGTACACAGCACAACTGAGAAGAACGGGGTGGGTAAAAAGTGCTCTTGTAATGGAAGAAAAATGCATCTCTCGTCTGTTAATCTTGCTGATACCTCACAATCTCTTGTATTGAGAGTTGTGCTGGTGTGTCACGTCATCCCAGTCAGCTGGGCAGCAGTGAGCAGCTGGCTTCCCACACTGACCCATTTATCTTACCCAGATGCAGGCTCGTCTCTCTGAGAGGCCGGTCCTTGTCCATGAAAGCGGAGCAAGAGAGACATCCAGCGGCTGCACCATTTAAGTGCATTTTTAAACGGAGCTGGAGACAAACTCAACCACCTTCGTAGCTAGTTCATGACCCTGCGTGTGTAAGAAAACATTTATGAGCCAACTACCAGACATACGGAAACAGAGAAAAGAATATTCCAGTGGCTGAAGCACTACTTCCGTCTCTGCTGTGTATTTTTCATGCAACCTACAGACTTCCTCACTGCATTCTCCAAGTCCCACCCATAATTCTCCCTTTTTCTCTGAGGCTTAATTTCACTATTTTGTTTCTGAACTCTACATGTGAATTGGGATAGCTCTATTAACTTCCATGAAGCTATAATGTTCTGGGTCAACCCAGTATCTCATTCCAATGCTTTGCCCTTCAGACATGTACTTTTCATGTCTACTATCTTCTATTCAAATATTTTCTTTAACCTTAACTCTTATTTGTACTACTTATTTTTATCTGCATAGTAAATTGAGCTCCCAGTTAATACTGATGTAAAATTCCAGAGAATCAGTTGTAAATCCTAGTATTAAGTGGTTTGATCTTTATGTAAGAGAAAGAAGAAACAAATTATTACCTTTACTAGTAGAAATTAGTAATACCTACAGTATTTGTCATTAAAATTTCCATGTCTTTACTGCCATAACTAAACTATTTCTTGTATTAAAAATATAGCATATTTGCAAATATAATTCAGCTCAAAAGGGCTTATAAACTCAAAAATCTGAAGACAAGATGAAGAAATAAAAGGGAAACACAGGGATGGGTTTTTTTTACTAAGTATTAGCCATACTACATTAGAAGTAATTAAATTGGAAAAATCAACTTTGTCACTGCTACATATTAAGTAATGAATTTTTTTAAGGGCTTGACCCTTACAAACTTGAAGGATCTGTATGAAAAGAGTAGGGAATGGGTTAAGTCTTCCATATTTAGTGAAGAAGTGAAGGCAGGCAATTGCTGACTTCACTGGTAACAATGCAGGATGAGGTGTTAGGAATACAGTTAAGGGATGTATTTAAAGAGCTTTTAAAGAGAAAACTGTACACAGTTGATAGGGTAAAATCAGATCATATGATGGGATGAGCCAAAATTACCAGGATATGCTACTTATGAAAAGACTGACATACCCAGTAATTATTAGTAATTAATAACAGACAGGAATCAATGCTGGAACCTGGACTGGTGATCTCTTTTTCTTGCTCTTTTTCTCTCTTTAATTAATCTCTTCCTTCCTCTCTTCCCTTTCACCCCACCCCTTTATCCCAAACCCACACCATGTGCTTATACAGTAGGTCAGGCACCAACAGACTGATCTCCCTGCCAAGTGTGCAATTCACTAATAAAACTTTCTGATTGTTTGCAGACCCTCTGACTTACGTCATTCCTTTTGCCCACCAGCATTTACGAATCTCAGGTGCTTCCTTACTCCTAAGGGTGGGACATCACATCCATACAGGTGGGGAACCACACGTGTACTGAAGTCTAAGCAACTCCTCAGTGACTCAAACCCCTGGATGTCAGTGAGCTGTCACACCCAAAGCAAGCCAGCCCTGCAAAGAGCTGTTTGGCACAGGCACAGAAGGATGTGGTTTGTCTGAGCAATCGCAGCACTTGCATTCCTGCCACTTCCTCCACAGCAAATCCATCACAGATGATTTTACAGCAACACTTTGCAACACACTGAGCTACAGCCCATTTAGCACAAATCTGCCTCCCCTCGAATTAGCTTTGATCAGTGTTAAATTCGCTGCCCAGATGTTACACTCAAATGACCTAAAGTTGAGGATTTGTCCATCTGCCGGCTCCTGAACAGTGGCCTCTGAAAAGAGAGACACCTCTTTATCTGTCTTTACTCATGAAAATCGTTAAGTCTTCCCTAATTGCTGTACTCTGGAGATCTAAAGTCCCTCAGATTACTGCTCCATTGCAGAAAAAAGTGACACTGGCTGGACACAATACTCACTTCTTATGAACTTTATTTCTATACTTACTCCTTTGGAGGAGGGCAGTAAAAAGCATGTGAATTTTCTTCAATTAGAAGAATTATTAATTATCAGGAGGGTAATTGGTGGAATTTTCATCTGCATATCACAACAGTTAGACGGATACCAGACAGTAAAGAAATTATTATTACTTCCTAGTTATCCCCCCAAAATATTTTTTTTAATTTAAAGTTAAATCAACAACTGATTAATTAATCAATTATTTAATCACTTAGGTCTTAAACATATTAAAAAATGTATTATAATATGCCTACATGAAAAGTAAATACTTTTCCTTAGTTTTCTTCTGCTTTGTGCTAAGAATTCACTGAAAAACAACTTAAAAATGGTGATCTATATTTGGTATGAGGTCACCCTGATTTTGTGCAAGCATTAAAAAAAATACCACTCCTCAGAGAGGATTCATTCTCTGAAAGAACTTGGGTCCTATTCTATTGGGAAATGTACTACTGGGTTTTTACACCACATATTCTTTGCACTGAGGACCTTGTTTCAATCAACAACCCCCAAACATGGTGATAAAGTAGCTGTTATTGTCACTCCATTCTCCATACAGAAAATGGTAGGAAAAAAGATACATCCATAGTTTCATCAACAATTTACAGCTGAAACATTGCAATAACTCAGATCCCTGGAATTGATGTTTTGTACTTTTCCAACAAATATTCTGCCATTAGAGGTCAAGGAACAACACAAATGATGGCTGAGACAGCCAAACTAAACCTTAAACTAAACCTGAAACTGTGTTATGTTATCAAAGCCCCAGCATCAGAGTTCAAATCAACTTTGTTGCAAAGTTCCTCTGTTAAGAACTTATCATAGAATCATACAATGGTTTGGGACAGGACCTTAAAGACCATTTAGTTCCAAACCCCTCTGCCATGGGCAGGGATGCCACCCACTAGACCAGGTTGCTCAGAGCCCCATCCAACCTGGCACTGAACACTCCCAGGGATGGGGCATCCACAGCTTCCCTGGGAGACCTGTGCCAGTGCCTCACTAGCCTGTGGGTAAAGAATTTCTTCCTAACATCTAATCTAAATCCCTCCTCTTCTAGTTTAAAACTGTTCCCCCTTGTCCTATCACTGTCTACCCGAGTAAAAAGTTGCTCTCCCTCTTTTTTATAGGCTCCCTCTAAGCACTGGAGGGCACAACGACGTTTCCCTGGAGCATTCTTTTCTCCAGGCTGAACAACCACCGCGCTCTCAGCCTGTCTGCACAGGAAAGGTGCTCCAGCCCTCTGAGCATCATTGCGGTTCTCTTCTGGACTTTCTTCCTAAATGTTTTTGTTACTTTTAGGCAACCTTTCCTTCACTGCCCTTCAGGGACAGCGCACCGAGGCACCGAGGTGGCAGTGCCTGCCTTGCAGAGAAGGCTGCAAGCAGAGCACTGACCACGAGAAGGCGGCAGAACACAACCTCCTGGAAACGCTTCCCTGCCGGCCGGGGAGACTCCTGGATGCAATCCAATTCAGGAATCTGGCAACCTCAAGATAGAGGGCTTCCTGTAGCGAAGTGAGGAGGAGAAAAGCACGGCACATTGCTGATTTACCGGGATACGGACAGGCGCATCCACGTAAACCACAGCAAAGAGAACCTTGGGTGTGAGGGTGAGCGGCAGGCAGAGCTGGTGGGGCGGCTTTGCTGCTCCGTCAGCCTGGGGCTTACAGAGGAGTCTTAGAGGCTCTTAACACTGCTACGTGGCACAAACTCTAAAATGCTGTCTCCTTTTTACTGGTCCTTTTCTCTGGCAAAATGACATCAACTTTGAGAGGAAAACTGCCTACCTGAGAACTGAGTAAAATCTGGAGAGAGGCTTCTAGCAGTTGACCAGCTAACAAACCACGGTCAGAACTGAAGGGATCATACCATAAAATTAATAAAGAAAACAGCAGGGGATAATTATTGTTCTTTATTCTTTAATATCATTAGCTTCTCATTGTGTCATACAACACAAGTCTGATCCCACTGAGGTTTCTGAAGCACGTCACTGAACGTGCAGGTTCCTCTTGATATCTGACTCTGAGATGAGCCTGTTTCCTTATACCCCAGGTGAAGTGAGCTCCACAGTATCACAGGGGTTTAGCAGGTATCCATCGGCATTGCATAAGGACAGCACTGTGTGCTTGGGCAGTAACAGCACAGTAAGAACTTGGGACTGGAAAACCAGAAGTGATACGGGTGAGTGCGGTCTCAGGTATGCAGTGCAAGATGCCTGCAGACATACAGCAGGATTTGGTTGTCTCTCATTAACTTTATTTAATGACACAATTAATCTATACTGAAGAAAAACATGTACCACAGAAACATGATATACAAACACAAAAATAAGCAAATCAAGCTGCCGGAAGGAATGGTTAAAATGCAGATGACTTGAGCAGTGGCCTGAAGCCAGGACAGCTACTTAACTATTCCACACCCAGATGGAGAGCAGGATGTGATTTTATCCAGCTGCTACATTCACAAATATCTATTTTCCTCTGTAAGAAATGAGAAGGTGCACACCTAGCTATGAGAACTCTAAGTAGAAAGCACTGGATAAGGAGTAAAATCTTACTGTATTACACATGGAAAAAGGAAGGCAAGGAACCTCCATACCTGAGGGAACTAAAGTTCAGGGAAAGTCGTGAGATACCCAGGCAAGGAGTGCACAGGCTGTGCAGTGAAGAAGATAGTCCAGGAGGGCTGGTTTATAGCACAAAGAAAGCCAGATTTGAGGCCAATGCATGGAAGGGACACACATCTGTGCAGCACCACAGGCCACTTGCACCATCTCCTGTGGCAGCAGTGCCCATGGCACAGTGGAGGAAAGGACCTGAGATGACTGCACCGAAAATCAACAGTATCATACAGAAAATTTCAGGTTGGTTAGGTTTTTTTTCTCTCTACCAGTGAATAAACTCACATCCACTCCATTCTAGCACAGCCTGCTCTTCCAGAATTTAGAAGGAATGTGATTCCTGTTCAGTCTGCTACAGAAAAAAGGGATCTGAATGGGAATCCACAGGCACTCAGAGTTAAATCTCTGTTCTGAGCAAAACAACCACATGTAACCCAGAAATTCCCAGAAGAGTTAGTTATATGCTCTTTCCTGCTGCTCTGCACTAGAACAAGGTGTATTTTCACAAACATTTCAGTAACAGTGCTGGCTTTAACAACTTGGTCCCTCCGGTTTACTCTCACACCACAAACTTACTTGTGCCAGGACAACTGCTGGTACAGGCACACACTGAACTGTATTGAGGAAAATAAACCTCTCCTACCCCTTTTCCTCCCCCCAAAAAAAGGTTTTTAGAAAGAATTAATTAGCTTCCCAATCTAATTCACTGTGCAGTCACATCAACTGTTACACTGGCACAAGTGCATATGTAGGTGACGGTGGCAGCAGGCAGGAATGAGTGACACGCAGATGACACTACTGTGAGAAAGAAGGGCTTGTGAAACCACATTCTCGTGGAGGCTGAGCCTGATCATTAATCACTGAGGAAGCACATTTAACTTTGGCACCAGTCAAACTACTCAGCTCTTAACATTTTAACCTGAGCACCTCGCCAAAACTCAGGTGATTTTTCCAGTTAGAAGATACTGGTATAGAATTTAACTCCAAAATAGTGCTGCTTATCTAAGTTCAAAAATAATAATTAGTTTTAACTGTTAGTTCTAATAACTGGTATTAATTTTTAATTTTCAAGGCATTCCACTTCCACCTTGTTCACTGGGCTTTTCACCCAATCACTCACAGTACAGCTGCAAAGGTTGCTGGATTGGCCTTTGCCGCAGCGGAGGAACGGGAGGGAGCAGCCAGGGAAGGAGTGGGACTCTTCTGATGTAGCTCTGCTGTTGAAAGCACAGGAACTTTCCTCAGTGCCAGACTGTTCTCAGGAGGCGTCTGACACTGTTTCCACGCTGTGCTCCACACCACAGTTTCAGCCTCTCAGATGTGCCAACTCCAGGTACTCAGCCTCCCTGAGTACTTGCACTGCAGCTGAAGGGTGAGAAACCTCCCACACAGAGAAGGCAGAAACAAGGACTGACTTTACTCTTTGTTTGTTTTTTTTTTCCCCCCCCTCCCAATTTACTTATCAGCTCTACTTTCAAGATAAAACTAACAAGCCCTTTTACAGGGTCAGATCTTTTCCAGCTGTGCAAGAATCAAACAAATGAGATGGCTGAACGTGTCCCCTGCTGGTAAAGCAGGATGCTGCTCTGAGAGCTCTTGCTCAGCTTCTCTTTACTCTTACCCAAGATAAGCTTCCTACTCACTCTGTGGTTTTTCTGTTTAAGTTCCCAAACCCAGCTCCTTCTTCATACGTGCTTCCCCCTCTCAAGATGACTTAATATTGCCCATTAGTACAATTTGTTCAAATATCCAATTTGCTAATTTTTTCCCAGAACTGATGACATGCTTAAGTATCTTTTAAAACACAGTATCATTTCTTTAACATAAAATTACAAGGAATAAAGGGCATCAGTAAAACCTCCTGATTTCAGGAAAGCACCTCACTAGTTAATAACAGAATATTTAAGCACACACCAAACATATCTCTTTAGCCCAGCTGCTTCTTCCCTTTGCATGCAGTCACATATGAAACAGCTTAAAATGGTCATAGGACAGGAGATTTTATACAAATAATTGAAAAAAAAAAAACCTTAGGGAGAATAAGCAGTTCTAGTTTTTCCCCTTGCATATTGTACACTTTGGTCTCAAAAAGATATAAGCTCCATGCCTATCAAGAGGGGATAAGACATTTATGGTCCTATATTGCATAATGCCTGCAGATTTGAAGGTAGGTAGTTACAGATATTTTACAGAAACATTCTCTCTCTTCACAGTTTTGTCAGTTCATATTTCAAATCAGTTTTTAAAGACTTCATTTAGCTGCAGAAAACACAGTGGCTGCTAGAATGAAGCAATACTCAATATATGTGTTGTAAGGTAATTCCAGAGATGTGCACTGTAAAACTTACACAATTTGCTCAATACCACATAAATTAATCCTGTATGACCTGAAGAGAGAAGGCTGGAAAGTGCATTTATTTAGGCTTATTTCTGCTTCAAAAAAAAAAAAAAAACAACCCCAAAACATCTTCAGGATGGCATTATACAAATGAAGTTATACTGAACCCTTGTGTCCCACAGTGCTTCTGCTTTCTCTGCTCAGTGTTTATTTTAATTTCTGAGTGCATCAGACTGGCATTCCACTTGTAGGTGTAGTAAGAGAAAACCAAACTCGAACTCCCTTTGTACAATGTACAACTTGCAAGCCTGGATGCCTACATAAAGCCAACTAAAGGTCAGAGCAGAGGAGCTGTAATTAAACTTGTCATTTAGAAGAAACTCAGGCCTCACTCCAGAAATGTATCAATGAAATTGCTTAGCTTTCAGTTGCTTGAGTCCTGTACAGAAGGTCAGCAGTACTTTCCTAGATAGGATCCTAAATATGGATTGGGATTCCAAGTAGTTTACAGCAGATTCACCTGCATTTCTAGCAGGACTGTTTCTCTCTTTACTTCACTCCATGCAGCAGTACCCAGTCATGGGATTGCTCAGTGCCCATGCAGCCCCCTGCCCATATCACAGCTGCACCTGCAGCTGTATTAGGCAGTTTTAAAGCTTTGTACTAAATGATTTAGGAGAATTATAGTTGTTGCCTCAAGTAAAAGCACCTCTAGCAGATAGGCCTTCACATTTCCATCAGTATTGATAAGATGGACTCTTGTCTGCTCTGGCTGAAATTACAGGGAATTCTCCAGTTTAAAAGTTTTGCCAGTCTTGGCAAGAAGGTGTAGTAACAAAGGCTAAACACCTGAGCTGGCCTGATCTGGTTTTTTAGCCCTAAAGGTTGATTTTCCATGTAGGAATGAGGCTGATGTCCCATCAGGATGAGGGAAGCGTGCAGTGTCACAGCACGCACAGGATCAGGGTGCCGTGTAACCATGTGTGTGGTGCCTGCTCAGGGGACAACGCGTCACATCCCAGAACTGCCAGCACAGCACCTTCCCACAAGCGTGAAATTGTCTGCTTTGGAGGGGGGAAAACGAAGAAAGACAAGATTCCCTGATTATCATATTATGTTCCTCATCCTGTCAAGTGACCCACCAGGCTGTGGTGAAGCATGTGAGGCTGGATAAATCCCACCACGTTGTATAATTTGGTGGTAGCAGAAGTAGGCACGTTTGCCAAATGACTGAGCAGATCTGGCATTTAAAAACATGTCAACTTCGCCTCTGGACAATCTTAGAGAAAAAGCAAACAAAACTAACCCAGACTCTTCCATCATCCTGATTACAATCTTTCGTGATTATTTTACTCCAAATTTTTGTCTGCAACGTGATTTTTCCCTCTCTGTCTTCCTCAGACCTCAGCTGTGGGAATTTTCCCATCTCCAGTGCCAGTGGTGGGAAAGCAAGAGCAAAACTGCTCTTCTGGGTCACATGATCTGTCACAGAGACCCTGACCCCAACCCCAGGTGGGATTTTTTAGTGTGAATCTGAGAAGGCAACACATTTTAAGCCACAGCCACTCGCACATGATCACAAAAGTCTGAAGGGAACACATTCTCCATCTCATGAGCAAAGCACTGGGCATGCTCGTGCATCCTCCTCCTGCCTAGTAAATACCTGCCCATCTAAATTTCATCTCAAATATTTGGGGGGGGTGCAGCCTAAACTCATACTGAGCGTGTGATTTAAATGAACTTTGCAATTTCCTGTTCGAGTCCATCAAATTGTATTGCAACACCATTTCTGTTTAAGTGATTTGCAGCCCTCTTCATCTCTAGTAATTCTGGTTTCCAAAGAACAGATGGCAAACTAATAGAGGAATGCACAGTCACAAATACACGGAGCATTCACTGCCTGTACACAGTGAATCAGTATATGATTCACCCACTTTCATAAAACAGTTGTGACCTTTCATCCAACTACTTCCTCAAACAAAATTCAGAGGAGTATTAATAACATATGGAAACCAGGAACCAACAAACTGGAGGAATAAGAATAGCCCATCTCATGATTTTTTTTTTCTACTGTGCTAATCCTTACTACATGCTCTGCATTTCTCAAACATTTCTGTCATCTCTTTCTACCCTTTGACTCCTTAACCAGATCCACTAAAGCATAGGTTGCTGTCTGTTATGAAATGAGTGAAGGCAGAGAATACCTGAAGGCCTCACAAAGGGATAAGTTTTTGAAAAACATTATAAAAATAAACAATATAATATGAATAATATGCCAATCTGCAGATAATCTTGTTCTATATTTTAAAAGTAACAACATATATGTATGACTTTCCTTTCTGTCCCTTACAGTGTAAAGCTGATAACAAGCAACCTTGAGCACCAAGACTGAACTTTATCAACAAACACAACTTATCGAGAATTAGAGAAGGCAAAGTTAACGTGCTACAGTATTGCACCACAGATGTTTTTGCCACCACATGTGAAAAATCTCAGGCATAAAATTAAACACAACCAAAATACTTCCAGGAAGCTACTAGGAATATCTCACTCTATTAGGCATTTTGAAATAATTCATTTAGTATCAGAGGAAAAGGCCTACTTGGTCTCTAGAAACACAAGGTGATACACACCAAGAGGAAAACTTATTTTAAATGTTATGCAAAGCTTTGGCAGAAAGATTAAAGCAGCACCTTCTCCAAATCCCAATCCAGCAGAGTTGAGATAGAGGAGAAACATCAGAGCCCCACTGGATTCTACCTGGACATCCCACATGTGAAAGAAATATATGGTAAATCTGGGAAGCAAAGGATAAATATATTTTCAGGGGACACCATCCTGCAAATATTCTGCAAACAGTGAAAAATGGTGCCTTTTCCTCACAGAATGTAAGACACTGTCATCTGGTGCTTCACTGCTTTTTTTCTTTTTTCTTCTAAATCAGATCAGTTATTTCTTAGTAGCTTGCTCTGGTCAGGGATCACAGTGTTCTAGGGACCACATAATTGGTACCCCAAACTCCAGAAGAGGTGGATCCTTGGAACACCATGGAGCTTGCTGGTTGCTACCAGGTTGTGAGAGTTTGTATCTGGGAGAGACAGTGGAGCCCAGGGAGTGTCAGAAATGTGGAAAAGGCTGACTACTTATCAGGGATAGTTTGCAGCAGTTAAAGATCCAAATTTCCAAGGAAGTAGCCAGAAGCCTGTCTTGCAGGCCTCTGAGGGGTCACTTCAGAGCCACAGCGTGGCATCTCCCTTTTCCCATGGGAATGTGGTGGCAGTTTGCACCACCCAATGCCAATGCTTCCACACATTAGACAACACAGGGGGTCAAAACAGTCAACCAAGGAACCAGTACCACCAGTAGTGGATATTGGATTTGTATTACAAAAAGTCTTATAAACCCCATAAGGAGTTGTGTCTCATTACCCTTGGCACTGTACCAGCAAGTAACAAAGAGCTCCCATCCCAAACACATCACGTCCACTACTGACAAGATGCCACAGGAGGATGAAACACAGGAACAAGATGGGGATGGATAAGCACAAAAATAGCTTGAAGAAAAGCAGAAGTCCAGAAGTTCCCCTTTTCCTAACGGTTGATTTATATCTTCTGGCAGTGTGGCACAAATGCAGATGAGTGAAAGCGGCTGTATTCACCCTTAATGAGAAATTTGCCTTTGCCTCACTTGGGACTCTGTTTCCCCATTGCTTTATCAACAGAAGATCAGCACAGTTCAAGCAGCTCAGATGTTCAAAGCTCTGATACAAACTCTGAAAGACAAGGAATGTTTGGCAGTTGGTGGAATGCTGCAACAGGCAGGTAGAAGATGCAATGTGGTAGAATACTCAGGCCTGCAGTAAAGTTTAACCACACTATCAAACACAGCTGTACCAGTCACATGCTGGGGATTTCCCAGCTGCAGACTCCCAAAGCACATGAGTTTCAAACAATTCAGTCACTATGTAATCAGCAACCACGTGACAATTTCATTTTCTCTTTCAAAACATCCAAACAAGTCTGGATTCAGAAAGACTCTGTGGCTCAGCCACTGTGACTCTTTCTTAGTACTTTTTCTGCATTTATCATGTCAAACATAACACTGCTACTACAGCAGGACTGTAGTGGTTTATCACAGAAAGTCCTTCTGTGATCTTCATTCAGGAAGGAAATAAGTGTTCATATGTACTCACGGGACTCTAAAGATTTCCTCAGCAACTTGATCTGGAAAAATCACATCAAGACCACAGGTTAAATGTGTGACACTCAGGCATTATTAAGTTTGTAGTCTCTATCACTGGAGAACATGACATTAAGTATGTATAAGAAGATGACCACTTTAACAGAGTATGAAATAGGTAAGAATTAGGAAAATAAAAGCCTGCATTTAAAAGCCTTTGTATGTCCTAATTCAGCTTGGCTATTGTTCCTCTCCTCCCTAATTTAGAAACCAGACTGAAAGCGCATGAAAAAAGAGGTACAGTTCAATTTTGTCAACTGTTTTTTCCTCTGCTCATTATCTATGAGTATTCTGGACAGGAAAACATACTGAAAGAAGTAATTATTTACTTCTAGTTTCCTCTTTGTCTGTGCTAACTGGCAGGTTTAATCAGGAATATTACTAAAATAATTATTACTAAAATGATGTTTAAGAGGTTTAATTGCAATGTATGTGTATTAAGGAAACAGTTTTTCCTGGGAGTACAGGAGATAGGAGAACCTACAGTGATGATTATATTTCAGGAAGGAAAGAGGAAATCAGCGGGGAAAACTGTGCTCAGGGCCCTGCCCTGGGAAGGCATTTGATTTAAAACACTAAGGCAAGGAGGTATGTCCAAGGCACATTTTTGGGTTATCACCTCTGAACAGCTGTTGTTTCAGAATGCTGACTAAATTTGAATTCTCACTGCAAAATATGCAGTGTGCTCTACTCCTGGGAGCAGCCTTTAACATCACTTACAAACCAGCTGGATGCTATAGCTCCCTCAACACCCTTTTGTATCATCTCATTTAATTTACTACATGCTATTCTAAAAAAAGAAAAATATACACTGGTTTGGAACAAATTGCTGACACATCCTCCAGATACGTGGGAGTCTGAGCCACAGAGGCAAAATGCACTAAACAGAAAGGAGGGTCTGCTGTATGAAAAGAAAAGAAAAAATAATTAGTTTTGGCTTCTGCTGGTACAATCATAGATCATTCATGGTATACCACTGAGGAAGGCATGCTGGTGAAAATTTTGCATAGAGAACATAATGTTGTGATGAAATGTATCTGAAATCTCACTTTTGCGGCATCACTTCTGGAACAGATGACATTGTCCTCAGAGTAAGTATGGTCAGAGGGATAACAGACAAACAAGTGCATGACTTGGGAAGACCTCTTTAACAGGGCTTTTTTGAAAATACATTCCCTGTGGTAACCTTACCTCTTATGGAAACTCAAAAAGTGGACAGTGCAAGTGTTTTTACCTCTTTTTCATTGGAGGTAAGTTGGAGTAGGCAGGAGGATGTTACAGTAGCAACACCTGAGGAATTTGGCAAGAAAGCAAATCCAGTCACGCTCACTCTCCGACAAACTTGAACTAGCATGGCGCAGCGTTAAAAGATGACTTCTTCAGTCCTTTACGTACTGAGATTGGAAGAGGTAATCAGCCAGAGAACATGAAATTATCAACAATGCAAGAGAATGATGCCATTATTATTAGTGAACACTGCACAATGATGTACCTGATTCAAATGCTGAAAAACCCAACAAACCACACCAACAAGGTATAATGAGTAGACGAGGTGAGGGCAACACTGTTGCATAAAACCATGAGCGTGACACATGTGCTGCAGCTGTCAGTAACCTGCAAATTCAGAATCCAATCAGAGTAATTAAAATTATGGTTGAAATTGATGTAGGAAAGTCAGAAGTGAGAAGTTTTTTTAAGAAGAAATCTTAGGATGGTCATGAACTTGTAATTCCACAGTTGAGGGAAGGATAATTTTGCCTAAAAACACTGTTTTCTTTCACTGTTCAAGTGCAAGCAGAAGTTTGTAATAAAAAGCGCTATATAATAATGAAGGTAAACAGTAACAATCCATATGAGTTAGAAGTTACAAAGGGAAAAACAACAACAATTTAAAAACATCAGCAGAAAGTCCACAGCTGACAGCACCAATGTAACAATAAGAATTAAAAAACCCTCAAACTTATCAAGCCTACAATACCCTAGCAGCTATAGAAACCCTTTGCCAGATGGAAATGATAAAACTTTTAATAGCGATGCAGAAGAGACAGACATATTTAGAAATATTTCTATTCCATATTTGGACAGCTGTTCTTATGTCATGTGATGAAGCTGAACTATTTTCCAGTCCCCTGGTAACCAAGCAGGATGTTATACAACATGCACTAGAAATCAACATTTTAAAGTCAGTCAATTCACCTACCTCACACCTAAGAACTAAGACAGAGAAGAATTGAGAGCTAATCATGTTTATTTTATTAATTAAGGCGTTCCAGGGAAATCCCATTTGACTGGAAAAGTGCTAATGTTGTGCCAATAAGAACAGGCCAGCAGGATGACTCAGAGCTAAGGGACAGTGCATATGACCTTATTTCCAGGTAATAAAGCTGTTATACATTTAATAAAGAATGGAAGTGACGGAATATAATTTATATCACCCCAGTGAACCCAGTTTTGTGGCAAGCAGATCTTGTAAAACAAGTCTTTGCATTGTTTGATGAGACAAGTATTTGGATGATGAAAGTAATTGTATATTTGCAATATATCTGTGGAGAGCAGTTGACTTGATAGTGTATGACATTCTTATTATGAACATTGGCATAATACTATCAGTAAAATGTATTAAATTAACTGAAAACTGAAAGATCTAACAAAGTAATAAAGAATGGAGACTTGCAACATAAACTTTAGGGCTTTCGTGAGACAAAAATAAATACATGCATCCATGATAACAAGATTTGTGCGATCAATAAAATTGTGAGGATGAAAGATGAAGATAGTAATGCATAACAATTTGAATCACTTAATAAACTAAGCCAGTTCTAATTAAACATGGCTTAATACAGCAAACTGCAAGGGGAGTAGAAATAACAGCTCCACCACCAGACAAGTCTTCTTCCTGGAAAACATATGGTCTGAAAAGTACCAAGAAATACAGGTGACAAACAGCTGACATTGTAGCTAAAAAACCAAACTAAAAATCAGTCCTAATACGTTCCTTGTATATGTAGATAAAAAGCAAAACCAGCTTTTTCACTGGTGAAACGTGCTGTGAATCACCACACCAAGTCTCACAGTTTAGAAATAATGCTTTCAAAATAGAAATAAAACATAAAAAAAGCACACAAAATTATTTGAAGAGGAAATTCTCTTACAGTGACATGTTTGAAGGAAAGATTCACTTGTTAACATTATTAACTAGCATGACTTAATAGAACAGAAAATGCTGGTTCCTAATGGTTACTTAGTGTAAACACAAAGTTCATGTAGAAACATGGCCTATTAAACAAGAAGTTATTTACAGCTGAAATTACCATGGGAATTCTCAATGGCATCTTCAGTTCTTGAGGTCTTCAAGGCTGGATACCTTTTTGAGCCCTATCAGTCAGCGTGTATTTGCCTGCTTACTACTGCAGCTGAACATAAAATACTCTGTACAGAGGTAACTGGGTAATAATGACCTATGATACAGATAGCAAATTAACCTAGTAGTTTCTTCCTGCCTTTTTCCCCACATGGATACTGGAAATATATTTTTCTCTGTTTGAAGAATTGAGCTGTCACCACTTCACTGTGGTGAATATTTTGGAATATTCTATGTTAACATCTCTCAGAATTCACTAAAGATTTTCAGATCCTCACACTTATTTCAGAACAGTTATTCCCTGGAAAGGTAAGGGTTTTGTTAAAAGTAAAGGCTGCAGGTAGAGGGAAGTGGAAATCCTAAGCCTGATCCCATTGACATTGATATGTTATTTGCCATCAATTTGCAGCAGCAAGATCTGGAGCAGAGTGTTCATAACCCTATGGAAATTGTTCTAATTTTGCAGTTCTTAATTCTACACACAATTTCTTCAGGAGCAACTGCTTGGGTCTGTGCATGGTTTAATAATAACAGTCGGACCTTCCGCTTTTCCAGAAATAACCATGTCATAAGCTGCTGCTTCCTTGTTTTATGTATTTACAAATACCAACAAGCCTATATAAAGCCTCTTCATGATTTGTTCATATACAGTAGTCTTCCTTTTGATATATTTTTAGATCAATTGCATTTAAACAATACTTCCTCAACCTACTGAACTTTACTCAGGGACAGATGATCAAGAGAAATGCAAACACTGTGCTGTTTGAAGGATGACAGCCAACTTTTTCCACAGCACTTGCTGAAAGGGTAGGGTACTATGAAGGACAAACAGTTTAGCGTGACTCCAAAGTGGTGCAGCACCCAGTTCATGCTTACAAACTCTGCACGTGCCCTTTGAGCAGCCTCCAGAACAAGATAGGTGTGAATTTATCAATGTGCAAGAAGCAGCAGCTTACACGATCTCTCATGTAAGATGTACATGTACAAGACAATACATGATCTTTCAGTTTTCCAATAAACAGCGCCACTTTGAAGAAAACAAGGGCTTCAAGCCTCTTCGCAAATAATTTTCTCAAAGGGAGAATTGTAATAAATAAGATGACTCACCAAGGAAAAGCTGCATCTGTACGCTCCTTTCTTTCTTTGCTACAAGGTTTGATAAAGCTGGAAAACACCTGGAGAGGCAATTTTCCTATGGCTAGGCTGTTGTGTGCTTTCAAGCATATCACCATAGAATCTCAGGAATGGCAAAACTACCCTTTTCTGAATTTTCCAGTGTAGAGGATGTAAACAGGCCCAACTTCTGGTTACTGGCTCCAGTACAGGAAACCTTTCTGTCAGATTCTGCCATTTGCCCCAGAGTAAGAGGTGTAGCTAAGTACAGCCCTACCTGCAAGCCTTGGTTTGTAAAGCTTGACCGCTAAAGCTGCAGAGTGGACAAAAGTAAAAAAAAAAATTGTGCAGATATCAGGACTTTTTTATTGGTTAAAGTACAAAGTAAATCGGTCCCAGTTACAGTACTGAGCACTGTTGCATGAAGATTTCCCCTCACAGGGTATAAAGTACACCAAAAAAAATTCATAGTGGTTTTGAAAAACCACTTTCAGCTCCCTCGTGTGCTGTGAAAACTCTCCTGTTCTGATTCTGTTCTGATCCCATGCAGTCAATGCATGTTCTACTGTGCAGAGCACTGGTGTAGGGAGAGGACCTGTTAGCATGTCCTACTCTATAATTCTTTACGAGAAAATTTTGTTTTAAAATATGGATTAGTCAACAATCAGTCAGAATATCAAAGAGAAAAGCACTTGGGACAACTGCAGTTTGCAATGATTATACCTGAGATGAGAATGCACTGTGCAATAGAATTTACACATGCACATGTTGCTACATACCAGTAAGAAAAAAATGCCACAATTTCATCAGATACCAGTAAATAAAATCTTTACAATGTTGAAAAAACATTACAATGTTCATTTGTGTGCTTTCTAAGTGGAAATTGTTGAGATATTGTTATGGATCGAGTGAGAGCTTTAGAGAAGCCCTGCTTTAGGTTCAGATTTTTGGCAGCAGCTTTACAGATCCAGAAGGCCCATGTAGACAACAGAGAAAGCCAAATCCTACACATCAGTGCAAAACATAATCAAGTTATGTCTGCTTTGTAGGAACAAGACATTCTTGTAGAACTGATTGTTTTGCAACTCTTGTCCTGCTGGCAGAACCAGTGCTACATGCAGGTGGAATATTCTGCAGCTAGAAGCACAAAGACACTGAGAATGGAGACAAGACACAAATGGGCTTTGAGACAGAGTGTGGTACACAACGTGAAATGAGATGGAAAATGACTGACACACAGACAGCAGGACAGGGACATAAACAGGACAGGAAACAAAAAGTTAAAGATATACATAAAGGTAAAAGAGTGGTGATGCACAAGTTGTGCGTTGGGGCAGATTTAACAGGAATCTGAAGCTAAGAAAGTTGAGGCTTATAGTCTGAAATTGGAAGGTGAAATGCTGGTGCAGGTAACGTTTTTTTCAGCTGTTAAACCTGTGTTAGGTGACATTCACTCCCTTACAACTGAAATGAATAACTACTGTAAATGCCTGAAGGCACCACAAATTGTCTTTCAGGATCCTGCAGAGCCCTGTCCTACATGTGGTCTGGATCTTAAAAGAAATAATTTGAAGAGGGTTGTGTCCTGTGAAACTCCAGCAACTAACAAAAAAACCAAAACCAAAACCAAACAAACAAAAAACCCCCCCAAAAAACAAACAAACAACAACAAAAACAAAACAGAACAAAAAAACCCAAAAAACCAACCAACCAACCAAAAAACCAAACAAAAAACAAACAAACAAACAAAAAACCCAAACCAAAACAAAAACCAACCAAAAAAAACCCCAAAAACAAAAAAAAACCTCTGGGAGTTTTGCGAGAAAAACGGCCATTTCCAAATTGCTCTCTGTTCTGACTGCCCCTTCAGAACTTTTGCAAAATGGATAGGACAGTTTTTCCAGTTACTCACAAGGAATAGGTCCCACCCCATGTCAGCCTGCTGTAAACCAGTAACACGGCTTGCATGAGTTAGGATCACGGAATCAAGCCTACAGAGACTAACTAGGCTGTTCCTATCCACAAATCTGAAACTATTTGCTGGCCTCCAGACTAATATTTTATATTCTCTCCTGACTCAGGCTACCTTTCAGCCCTGGATCCCACTGAATCTCAATCCACCCCTCTGTGATGTGGGTCACTGCTGAGCCTTCCCTCTCTCATCACAGTGCCATGCTTTAAGATAAATGAAGAATGCAGCCTTTGTGGCAGCACTGAGTGAACAACACTTGTCAGGAAAATATCCCAAATCTCATTAAAAAGAGATAAAGCCATCTGGATCCTAAGACAGTCACTTTGAAAAAAACCCCAGAAAATTATTCTGAAACCAATTTACGCAGAGAAAGACACAGGAAAACAACTTTGCTGCCAACAAATGTTGTAGCCCTTATCATCTATTACCACATGAACAAAGCACTCAATGACTGACTCCAGTACCATTGCCAATTATTATGACAACATACAGTATAACCATATTATGTTTACAATATAATACATGTGAGTATTCGATAGAGCCTGGCAGGACTTCAGTCACTGCCTCTTTTATGCTTTAAAAATCAAATTTTTAAACTGAGTTTGCTGTATAACATGTTCCCTAATTACATACTTTACTGTATAGAAAACAAAAAAGGATATTGAAAGTGATTTCAGGCAAACCTCTGAACATTTAGTGAGATAAACCCTTTTTATTCATACACATTGCACCACTAACAGCCAACATAATGCCTTTATTCTATAAACATGCCCCATCTCATTCCCATTGACATCAGAGGCAAGTTTTCCAAAAGTTTCAGCTTCAACTGAAACTCAAGAACAAAATGTTCAGGGCCTAGATTTAAAAGGGTTCCATCTTCACCTTTTATGCTACAATTGTAAAGGTAAACAGGATCATTTAAACATCTGCTTCATTTGTGAATGACATCAGAAAACGAGTTTGCCAAACGATCTGATTTATATTTCCCAAATCAAGTGCCAGATAGAAGCAGGAGGTTGCCTTGGAAAATATGAACTAAAGATATGCTCAGACTCAAATATCCAGTTACTAAAAGGCCCCACTGTCAGTCCACAACCAATATCCTGGTCAATTTTCTGGGTGGGCTACCTATTTTACATATAAATCAGGACAGAGGGGCAGAGATACTTAAAATAACAATGTGCATGCTAGTTTAAGTGCATCAGGCGTAAGCAAAAGCACACAAATATGACTATAATGATTCTCAGGCAAGCCTGAGTTCAGAATTAACATGGTTCACCAGCCAAACTTTGGAGCAGGTTGTTCAAAGAGGTTGCATATGCTTCATCCTTGGCAGTATTCCAGACCTGACTAGATAAAGCTCTGAGTATGTACATATGGATGCCATAATCTGAACTTCAGTTACTAACACTGGCTTGTTCCACTACTGAAAGGTGCTTAAAATCACATGCCACCCCTGGCAGCTCCAAATCACAGCCCTGGTTACACAGGGGGCAGACTGGAAGCAAGCAACAATTGCAGAGATGCTTTCTTAAATGTGATGCTTAGCTTGGAAATCTTTGTGCTGGCACAGTGGACTGAGTGGAGCTGTTTTGCAAATACCTGAAGAACATCTGGAATCTCTCAGAGACTTCTCTGATTACTGTAGGGCAATCCATTTTCATGCTTCAGTATGATTTATACAATCTAAGATCCATGCATATACTTAACAGGAAAATTTGGATTATATGCCCTTATATTTCTACAGCTCTATTTAAAGAGAAAACCATTCAAACAATTCCAGTATCAGGCTAGAGAGAAACTGTTAGGGTAATGCATTAAGTATCTGCCTCAAGACATATTTAATATTTTCCCTTGTGACCTTGGCAGAGAAACTAGGTTTGTGATAAGCTGTTAGTACAAAGAAAGACTGTGTTCCACACCAAAGGGGAGCAGAGAACTCTGCAGTAACAGAAACAGAAAGAAATTAGATAAAGTGCATGGTCACCCATATAGGAGTAGGAATTCCTGTGACAAGCTGGAAATTACAAATGAGGAGAAAGAAAAGGGCATATTTAGTGCATCAGAGGATGACTCTGAGCAATCACGGTGATGTGGCACAAAGAACAGTAGGATATTCTGGGTGAGATGTTGCCAGGAAAGACAGTGTTAGAATACAAAGTACTAATCAGAATGAAACATAATGCAAGATCTTGCCACTCACAATCAAGAAAAATGAAGTCAAAATAGTGCAATTACAGAGAAGTTTGACACAGTAATAAAAATAAGATAAACACTAAAGATACAGATAAATTGACTCTTATGAAAGAAAAGTCTGATCTAACTATTAAAAAGCTGACAAAATTCAGTACTTTGAATATTTCTTTTACAATAACCTTTACGTGGAAATTATTACAATTTAAAATGACCAGCATTATGTACTACTGTGTTTCTCTAGACATCAGTTTTGGCATATTTTTCTTCTGGATATCTTTTTTTTCATCTTCAGTTCCAGGACTATGGATAGCAACAACCTTGAAATTAATTTCAACAGGAATTCTCACAAAGACAGATAAACTTATATTTTTCTCCAAGAGTGACAGGAAATTTTACCAGAAATATCAGTTACCAAGGAGAAACAGAAATGTCAGTTTTCTTCCTGAACTCTGTGCAACTATGAATTTGTACTGCTGGAGTCAGGAATCCTAATGTCATTCTACAGGCAAGACCACTCAAAAAAACTCAAACCCAACAATTGCACCCACTAACATCACAGACTTTGTTTTCAAGACTGGCAGTAAATGTACACTTGTTGTTAAAGTCAGACAATGTTAAGCATTACACAGCACTCTGCCTGTTCAATTAATCCTCATGGCTCTCCTGGCAGGTAGTTTAGAGACCTCCTAAGGCCACAAAAGTAAATCAGCTGGGATGAAAACACAGCAATGTCCATCTCTCAGGTTGTTCACCATTAGACCATGCTCCTCTTGTAAGAAGGGATCCTGGCAAATTCCAGGCTTTATGGGAAAGAGGCTCTATTTAAACATTTAAAACTTTAAAGCACTTACTGGAATAGAAAAAAGGAAATGGAAATAGAAAAGATGAGAAATCCAAGTTAATCCAAGAAATGTGATAGCAATTGATCACAGTGCAGTCTGGAAAGAAAATGTAATCAATACAGAGGGGAAGAAATCAAATAAAACAGATTCAGCTCCAGTGACTGAAACACAGATGCTCAGATTGCAGCGAGGGGTGACTAATTTGTCCTCATCCCTACCGTATGATGAAAACTAGAAAGCTAAACATTAAGAAATGTCATCTAACGACAATATATATCTTTCTTACAACTGTGTCAAAGTGGCAAAATGCAAGTCTGAAATTGCTATTAGAATTGCTATTCAGATCTTAGGAATATGCCTTACTCACCAAACACTGCTTAGTCACTGCAAGGGAGTGTTTTGGTGCATCTGTGCTCCTGGGAAATGATGTTAGCATGAAAATTCCATTTACATTTAATGTATTTTCCAGTACTGATATTTTGATGACAAATTGATATTTTTGGTGACAATTCCAATTTGTTCCAGGTATTAGGAATGTAACATTGTTAACGATAATAATGCCAACATCTGTAAAGGTTATGATGCTACCAATCTAGAATGAAAGTACCACATAGACAAGTATCCTAAGTACTAAGCAAATACTATTTTCATCCAGGAAATATATTATCATGATTTTTTAGAATATTATTTTGTACCTAAGAAGTAGCTGAAGCCAGGTCAGTATGGTCCTGTTCATACCAAGAGGACAGCAGTTCTACCATGCTATGAAAATCAGAATATTTCATTAGAGAATTTGAGCTTGAGTTTGGGGGGTTTTTTGGGTTTGATTTGGGGTTTTTTTTAAAGAAAGCTAGGGAGTTCTCACTCTGCATTTTGGAAAGCTGAAGCATCATAATCAAGAGCTCAAAAGTCAAGCTCCCTTATTGATATTTTACAGTATCTTACTCCATGTGTAGCTACAGTGACTTACTGCTAACACTTTCACAGCACATTATTACTTAGATAAAAGCAAGAATGCAAAGTCTACTTCAAAGGGTTTAGAGAGAAGTTCAGAAACAAATCTTGAAAATATTTTTGAATCTTGAAAAACTTTCTGAGTTTCCTCATTCTGCCTTCTACTTCTAAGATTGTTCAGTCTCTCACAGGATTATCTTTGAGGGAATTACTTGAATACAGACCCTACCTCTGTGTCCTATACTTGCTTTCTGGAATTAATATAGCTGGTATAATTTTTTCAAAAATATTCACTAGGTTACATCTTCAACTTATCTGTCCCTGAAGAAGAACCATATCCCAATTTCTTTCCTTTTTCTCCTCAGATGGGTCAATATGACACAGGGGGTCACTTGACCCCCTGCCTTTCATAGGCAACTGAGTCATTCTAAGGATTAAGAACACACACATAAATGCACATCTGATCTTTAAACACCAAGGTCAAATCAAACTCTTTTCTCTTTCGGGTACCTTTAACTCTGAGAATATGAAACATTTTTCTTTCCAACTTACGTTTTACTGAGTTTTAGTTCTAATTTCTTTTTAATATAAAGGATTCCCTTCTTGAGTTCCATTTTTTTATAAAAGTTTTCTTAACATTTTCCCTCAGAATTTAAACTCTCCTTTCTTCCCAAGGTTTAGATGACATTATAAAAGGAATACTGTTTCTTTAAAGCTGACATAGTGAGAACGAGCAGGCCGTCTTAGATCGCAGGCCATTTCATTTCTCATAAGCATGCTATCATTAGCTACCTTTAGGAGAGTGAACTGTATTGATTGGTTCAAATCAAACCTGTGACCTGGTGGCAGTATTAGATGTTTGTTACAGAGCATCATCTCGTCATTAATCTTTCATTAGGCAGCATGATCCGAGAAGCAGCAGCAGTCACACCACGCTTACTCTCTCGAGTGATGCCACCACAGAGCTCTCCCTTATTGGATCACAGCAATTACTGGCCTTACATCGCAGATCCTGAAAGCTTTATCAAATTTCCTCCCAGGGATGGCAAGCTTACAAATAATCATGTGCTGTTTCTTGGGTGAGGACATCACAAAATTACACCAGAATGCAGTAAACCCAAGTCATTTGCAATTAAACATGTGACCCTCGTTTCTGAGATGATACATCTTCATTTACAGCATATGAAGTCTTTTACAGAAATCCCAAATACATCAAATTAAGGTGTCTTTAAAAGTTCCAGTCAAAGAATAGGTAGGTAAGTGCCAAATCACATTTCTGCCTGGGAGAAATGAAGCAGAATCTCTGGTATCTGGATTGCTGGCATGTCAGTGCTGTGATTTAAAGAGCTGGGGAACAACTGCAGGCAAACAGCAGGAGAAAGATGCATCCATTCCCAAGGACCTAAGCACTGCTGGAAGACAGCCCAAGAGGGGGACATCAGTTCTTATTTTCAGCTCACAGCACATCATAACAAGGCTGGGAGGGGCGAAAGTTGGAAACTGTGCACCTCTAACAATACATGCAAATATTGAAAAGATTAAAATTTTAGTGCCTCTGAGTGAAGATCCTTTACATACTGCAACTGGCTTATAAGTCCAGGGATCCTGTACTTCCTCAGGTTTACAAGTATGATGATTGTGTGTCTAAGCTATTTTCTGCAGCCATGTAAAAGTAGCATTAAAATCTGTACACAAGACATCCCATTAACCTCAGCAACCATTAAAATAAAAAGGCCTAGCAAAGGGCAAAAATAACTCTCTATTTGAAGAGAACTTAAAAATGCATACTGCAGACAGGTTCTTACTCATGCAGTTTAAAAATTGTTCTGGCTAAATCACAAAGATTTGATCAGAGATATAGAGAAGTGACAAGCACAGCACATACAGACATAATGCAACCACCCCACTATTGCTGCAGGCAAGGTGGTGAACCCCTTCTTGTTCCACACATGTTATACCCCCCACAAACATCACCCATGGCCACTCCCCTGGCAAGCCCAAGAGCTGTCCACCATCAGTATGGCTGTGAAAGGACTGGCAGCCTACACAGAGTATCAAAATTAACTTCTTTTCCCACATGAAAAAGACATGTCCAAGATAGGCAGATTCAGGTAAAATACAGGACACATAGGTGTGGCTCTAAGTTGTGGGTTCATCTCATCATGGGCAGTACAGAATGTCAGTGTCACACTTACTACACAAACTCCAGTGGTTCAGAGTTTGGAATTTGCTCTTAAAAGGTAATGTGAGCTTTAGGAAACTGAAGTGCCTCCTTTTTTATTATGCTGTTGGGTTGGGCACTTAGTTAAGTATTTATCTCCTCTTATGTTCAGCAGGGAACAACTATCATTGTTCTCTCAAGTCCCTCCTGCCAAGCACACAATTTGGAGAAGCAAAATGATACTACCCTAATTCACATGACATACTCCATAAGATCTTGCATGATAAAAATCAGTCCCTTACAGTCTCTTACACCTGGGTTGTGATAACAGCAAAAACCGGCAAAATGAGCTGACGCAGATTTCTGTAAGAGGCAGATTCATTGTACAAATCTGGACCTGGTATTTATGACAAAAATCAGCCTTCAAGTGTCACACTAACTTCAAAATACTTCATCATGTTGTGGTTCTTCAGTGGAGAACATGAACCTTTGAAAGAGTTGAACTGTAATGCGCTGTTTTAGCTCATGCACTCCTGTTCTCTGCAGCTACCAGACAAATTGTGGGTAAGATACCAGTATTCTGAGGGTAAAAAAAAAGCAAGCTCTGCTGAAAAATTTCTCAAATGTGAACATGCCATTCCGATGGACAATTTGAGACTGCTATGAGAGGAGGAAAATACATGAGCACTTTCAAGAGAAAATGAAAAAGAACAAGGTATGATCATGTATCTTTAGTTGCATGTATGAATTTTTTTAAATACTGAAATTTAATTATTTCTAATAGAAAACTATGCATCTTTCATAGCCTTCCATTTACATTACAGAATTAAACATTTTAGCAACAATAGCTGATTACAACAAATTCTCCAAACTCTAGCAATACAGTTGTCAGGCTAACGTGCCTTAGGCAAGACTGTAAGCCAACAGATAGAATTCCTGGGTGACAGCCCTATGTCTTGACAAAATGCAGTAATCACAATGTTAATAAGCCTAAAAGCCTAATTAATATTGAAACACATGAGTATGAAGAATTTTAACCAGTGCAGCCATCTTAGAAGCTAGCCAGAGGTTACTTCAGCCCTAAATGAAAGGTGAGCATCCACAGGGCAAATGGTAACAGCTGTGTCACACACGTGTTCTGGTTGGGGAACATATTCCAACTCAAACTGCAGAAATCATTTAGGCAGCTATGTAGACACAATTCAGGGACACAGAGGTTAACAACCTTGGAAAGGATCTTTGCTGACCACAAATGGCTTCTTTCCAAGACACCTCTGGATCACAGCTTTCCACTGCACCTTCCCCAAATACTGAATTTCTAATACCAATCGCTGAAACACAGAGTCAGTGGATGCTTCTAATCCAAGTTTTTATTGACACTAATGAAGCCATGAAAGCCAGAGGCAGCTGATATTTTTCAACCATTTCACCCAACAAGTCAGAAATGGGTTATGTACAACAGTAAAGCATAATGTGACATATGAAATATGCCTGACATAACTGAGTTACCAGTAAGCCAGTCCACATAAAGCCATTTGTATTGGCAAAAAGGACTGGCATAGCAGGATGCAGCTTCACAAGGTACCCAGCTCCACAATTCTCAACTAACCTGCAAGAAGCTCGATGGATTTTTAAGCACCTTCCTGATCCAAACAGTTTGGCTAATAGCAATAGTTCTGTCCACAGTACAGAGGCAAAACGAAACCCTGCACATGGAGCAATGTGTAAGTTGTCTCACCACAAGATTTTACGAGACAACCTGTGTGGAATATTTTCTAGTTTGGAATATATGAAGCTGTGAATGTTGATCTTTGAACTCAGAAGCTTCCTGCACAAGGAGGTCTTGAAAATAAAGACATAATAGCTGCACTTTTTAAAGTGAAATAACTGTGTATCTCCATACCTCCCTCAGGCTCTTGCCTGCTTGGCTGGAAAACAAAATTAAATGAAGCAGCTCATCTGCTTCTCAACAAGATGACATGAATTCTTTTCATTCTAAGAAAACATTTTACATTTGAAATATCATGTCTTCTGACAACAACAAAAATAACCCTACCAGAATCTTCACTGCACCAATCCCAATTTCATCCATTTCAGCAACTATTACTTCTCTTGCCTTTCATTATTCCTTACCCCCAAATGACAAGTCCTTATGTTTCTATTTTATGTAGTGGCTTCTGACTTTGCTTGACCACCTAGAAATGCTCCAAGGAGCTGAGATACATAAAATAAAATGAAATTAACTTAACAGAAACTAGATCTTTCTTATATAAAGACAATCAGTTGAAAAATTCAAAATGATACTGAGGATATTCCTTGAAGTTTTGGAATAAACAGTGTGGCTTCATTAAAAAATTAAGACACTGTAGTCAGAAATGCTACTGTCTTGAGTGTTAGACCTTACTTTGCTCAGACAGTATCATTGATATCATTCTGTTGGATTAATAAATATAGCTGAATATATTTGCTGAATTTTATCAGAGGCCTGGCAGCAAGTTCATTGCAAAAAGGAAATCTTTTGGAAAGCCTGTGTAATGACACCCTTCTCAATATATAATCAGGGCAGAAAACAAAAAATGTGACAAAAAAACCACTGGATAAGAGCTCAGAGAAAGACCTGATCTAGGCTTATATAAGGATGATAGATATTCACATGAAGGAGACTGTAATTTATTTCTCATTTGATGGAGTGAATTTAATCTCACAACTGTAATACCAAACCTCAACAAGTAGTCCAGTAAAATTCTTGTATTTGATTCTATGCAGAACTCTTATTTACAAATTTTGATCTTGCCTTCTTCATGTCTATTAGAGAACAACCCCTGTTTCCAGTTCTTTTCAGAAAATTCCAAACTCTCAAAGGCTCAAACCAGAAATGAAACAAGGAGGGAAAATTAACTTGTGTGAGGGAACTTCCATTAACTCACAGTTCTCATCAGATTACTACAGAAATTGGGTTCCTAGACTTATCCAGCCTGGTCACTGGCTTTTTAAATCTTATTTGGGTGATGCAATACTTAAGTGTTGTAAAGGATTAAATTGTTAAGCACTGACAGAGCAGAGCATTTAAGCAAGTAAGCCTGATGAAGTAAGCAACTAAATACGAGTTGTGACTTCCATGAAGAAAGTCACTCTAGAGGAAGTTTAGCAGAGGTTTCTACAGCCAACTTTCAGACATACAGGATTAGAGGAGGAGGATAACCCAGAGAAGGCAAAAATATATTTAATGTGTTATTCAATTAGGTAAAGCAGGTTATAAAAACCTGTTTAGTACATTCACCTATGAAAACCTGAAAACACTCCTGTCAAGAGCAGTAGCAACTTTAAATGTTATTAACAGAGCAAGGCCTGATTTAAAATACCCATATTGCATCTTACATGGTGAAGTACTGTGCTACAGAGTAACTGAGGATAATGGGACCTGATCAATTCATAGACAGAACATTTTTCCACAGGCAAATCAGAGTTGAACAGAGGAAATAATTCACCAGTACTAAAGGATGATAAAGCAGATGTTTGTACTGTAGACATCAGCATTCATTTGGAACCCGGACTGTTTAGTTTAGAACACATGGTATAGGAATGATCGGTAGGGAGAGGAAATACTGTGAACAAGTTTACATATATCTCATTCCAAAAGCAGGCTTTCTGCTTCGTGAAATGAGCTTAACTTCATGTTTAATGCCAAAACCCACCAAAATAATTCACAAGCCTCTCTCTGAATAATTTTTACATTTTTGCTGGGCTTGCCACAAAATCATGCAATTTCATTAACTGTACTATTTCAACATCAGAAATACATACTCTGCATGTTTGTATACATTACTTAGCACTCATTTTCCAGACATCCTCATCAGTAATAACAGTAACATCTTCTTAAAATATTTGCAAGCATGGATGAGCATTGCTCACATGCAGAGTGCATAACAAAACATGAAACTAAATGTATTTTGCGGGGGTTTTGGATTTTACCAAGAGCTTCTGGCACAGCATAACTCCATTCTGTGCTGTCCTTCCAGATCACAGATGTGAGAAAAACAAAACACATTCCCATTTACATTTCAGTCTGTGGTATACCATACCTAGCATGGAATTTCTCTGAAAGCAACATTCACTTAGGTAGAGCATTATTTACTAATCAAGTGTTTGGGAATGCATTAAGTCATTCCTATACGATCAACGGTCTACTTTCCAAGGATTGTAGAACGTATATTCTTCAGAGATTAAGAATTACCTACCACAGTGAGTCACACAAAATCCCAATACTTGTTTTCTTTCCAAACAGCCTTACTAGAACACAAGACCGAAAACTAAATATTTACTGTAAATGACTGTTGTTTTTGTAAGATGCTCTGCCATTCTATAAAATAATCATTTGTAAGAAATGTTTCATTTGCACATGACAATATGCGGCAACACCCACTACAAGGAAATAAATCCATTATCTGTGCCAGGTAGTTTTTAATAACTTCCCTGGATTCTTTTTCTTCATGATAGAACCCTTGATTAGAAATCATATAAAAAATATTGAACGGGAGAAATAAATCTAATTTACAACCAATAGAAAACATCATACGCATAAAATAAATTACTTGTTACCAAACTGTTTGATTGGAGCTCATCTAGAGCACCAGCTTGGTAAAGAGTGGATATCAATACAGTGGTTTTTAAAAAACCCAAATAACCTGTTATGGAAAATACCATGAGTTCAACATTAGTTTGTGAAAAACCTGTCAGAAGAGATAAGGTTTTAGATTAGCATGGTGCATTACTGGATGGTTACCCTGAGCAGTTCTGTACATATTTTGAGATGGACTTGACTAAGCAATTAGACTTTATAATTATGAATAATATATAACACACTATGTCAAGGAAAAATATTTAAATCCTGAATTGGTATCATCAATGGAACAGAACTGCCTGATTTCATGTGAAAAATTAACATTGTCAGGTAAAAGAGACGGCCACTTGAACAGTAACTAAAAGTAGAAATGCAGAACTGTATCGAGCCCTTCCATGAACATTCCTGCTGACCTAGGAGGAAGATTTATCTGTGCAGGATTAATATTTGAAGAAAATGTCTGTTCAGCATTCAGAGCAATAAAAGAACAGGCACTGTGCATCCCATACAGGGAACAACAAGAATCCAGAAATCCTATTTTCCCAGGGCATAGTTATATTCACTTTTGTCAACAGGACCTCCCAGTGCACATAACCAAGAGGTAAAATAAGATTCTTGATGGTGGCCATGGACATAGATGCTCAGCTATGAGGGGAAGAGAAAGACCACTTTCACATGAGAAACTAACAGAAATTCTGCACACCAATAGCTCCCAGAAGAGCATTCTCATGAAGCCAAACTGCTGTGTGCATTTGAGGTTTTTTGAGCCACTGATAGGTATATTTAGATTAAATGATACTTAAGACTAGAAAACTCCAGGTCACTTAGTATTCTAGCAAGCCTCTTTTTTCTACTATAAATAGTGATGTTCAAATTCTTACTTGTTGAGAATAAGTGAATTTAAGAGTGTAACTAAATCCCTCATGAATTTAAGGGAAACAGTAAAGATTAATTCACTATGGCCCATTTTTGTTTTACATCCTATACTGCTTGCTATGTGACTTCCCTACCACAAAACATCTACAGAGCTGTCTATAGTTGGTCCACACATGACTAAATCTGGGTATGTGCAAAAATAATTCTGTAATTAGAATGTCCAGAATTACACAAGATGTATGCATCATAAGGTCCTTTTTAAAGTTACTTTACAACCTCTTGTATACATCATCACTTAGAATTTTAAAAGCGTGAATTGCAACTAACTTACTTTTTGGTTTCATGTGAGATGTGTTCCTACTGGCATACCATGTTTTTTCATAAGAGAAAGCTTTTATACTCCTTTAGTCTGAGTGGCTTTTATCTTACACCAACAGAAACAATAAAATCAAAGAGAAAGAGAAGTTTCTCCAAGAGCTGTCCTCATAAAGGAAAGAATTATGTTAACTCACAGTAATTATAAATGCAGTCATAACACTGGCTGCAATATAATCTAGACATGCCTGTTCTAGCTTTGGAATAATTTCCTGGGATGCTTGCAGAGATCTAGGTGGGGCAGCACAGAGCTCAGAAATGACTGGCAAAATGGTCTATTTTGAGGAGCTGGAAGCTCAATGGAATTGAAAGCTTTACAACAACAATACTTTACAATAATTACACAGTTTTAATCCTTACAGAAGATTAACAAATCAAATGTATAACTACACTTCCTCTTAGTCTTCATTGTGCTTGGATGACCAGTGCCCTCACTTCTCTAGGTTTTGCCTTTATGTTTACTGGAATTAATACTTCAATTCTTCAAAAGGCCCACACATGGATGAGACTGGAATGTCAGATCAACCGTTACTATTTGATCTAAGAGACACACTCTCCTGCAGGCTCCTTTGAAATTTCACATTAGATTCAGTTTTGTTGTAATCTTAGCTCAAGTAGCAAGTTGAATATTGACCTTAATTTAAGTCCTATCTATACATTAAAAAACCCCAACCATCAAGCTTGATATGGCACTGGAAAATTAAAGGACAGGTAAAGATCAATTTACACAACTCATCAGTTGCTCACACCACCAATTCCTAGTGTGGCTACTTGCTTACAACACTCATATGCTATTAGTGTTTCACAGATATTCACAATTACTTCCACCTCTCCAGCACAAACAATCCACTAATAATTCAGACAGCAGCAAAATCCACTGTAATAAAAGAACCAGGAAATGTGCACCTGAGTTCACCCTGCCACAAAAAAATGAGTGGATTTCTTGTATGGATACATTATCCCACCACCACCTTGCATTGTGGTGCCTCTTTGGGCTGACAGGAGGACATAAGTTACACAGCAGAAAAAACCCCAGCAACATTGTCTAGAGTGAAGTTCACAGTGGTTGTTGTCCTTATCCTGTGGTTTCTCTCAACATCCACATCAACTCAGATCCACTGCTCTCCTATGCCAGCAGCGGTAGAACAATGTAAGGGAAGTGGCCTGTACCTTCCCCAGTGAGGGTCAAGGTCATGTACAACCATCAGCACAACTCAGGGCAGTCCTCCAAATTCCCTGATTTTGCTCCTGATGCAGTCCTTATAAATTATTCCAGGATAGCTGGCTGTCTGCACACAAAAGCTCAAATAACTCCTGTGCTCAGGCCTTGTACAGGGGCCAGGAACACGGGGGGTGTTGTAGTGGCTATGAAGAGACGAGACACAGGAACAGTGCACAGGGAGGAAGACAAGACCTTTTTGCTCTCTTGCCTCATGTGCAGGTATCAGGGGACAAGGCAGATTAAAAAAAGGCTCCTAAACATAGAATCAGTGTACAAGATCAGGCTTACATGTTAATAAAAACAAAAAAACCCCAAATGAACCAACAAAACAAAGCATTTTTCTCTCTGTTACGGTTATTTATATGTTACCTATTTCTTTTTTTCCTCAGGTAGGAAATGAGACTTCAAGCAAGAAAAACTCTGATACCTAAGAAGATTAAAGACATTCCATCAAAATTTTCCTTCTAAAAACTTAATCTGTGAGTAGAGACATCAATACAATATCCTAAGACATGCTTTGTTATCTAATTGCCTCTTACAAAGAATTAAAGCAACATTACTGCGCAGAACAAAAATGCACTCTACAATCTACTTTAATACATTTCTTTTCCTAGGCTTAAAGACAACAGCAACATTAATCAAAGAGATTGTAAGTATTTCTGCTACAGAAAAAGTAGCCCATCCTCCCTAAGAGATGCACATTTATATAATGGTTCCTTATACTGACTTTTATTTGTATACTACTCTGACCTGTTTTCCATTCCATCCTGTGAAATTACTGATGGATACACAAGGCGAAATGGGAGAAAAGGCAGAAGACACCTCACAGAATGAAAAACTCCAAAACGGAAAAAATGATGCTCTGATCGTGTTCATAATTCTTCTTTGTATGACTTTCAAAACATGCTTCATCCATTCTGAGAATCACAGTCTATTTAGGAGGTATGAACCTCACCAAACCTGCACCAACCCTCAAAGTGACAGTGCTTTGCCATGATACAAATGGGTGCCCAAGTAATTAGTTTGCAGAATTACAAAAAACGGTCACTTCCCCACTATACCGTGCATGCTATTCATAAATGTTAAGGTAATTTAGATAAGGTAACAGTAAGGTAGTCTAAAAACACACAACCAACTGACACTTTATCTCCTCAGTAAGACAATACTGTCCCGCAAATATTTGTTAAGACATTTTGAACTTTGTCCATTGTTGTATGACATTTATATACAGGAAGTGATAGACATTTTGCTCCCAAAATAAGCAGTAACACTGTAGCATGGGTACTTTCCCCAAATTTCACAGCTAAGAAAGGAACACTACTGGTTACTACTTTGCTTTTCTACAGTTCACTATTTCAAGTAAGTTTTGAAGGTGTTCTTTGAACAGGCAGTGCTTTAACTGCAGTGCTGTAGGGCACTTCCGGATAAGCAGGAGGAAGCAGGAGAAGCGAAATGAGTATTACTTTCTGCAAAAGCTGAGTCATAGTTACAAACCTTTATGCAATACCCCGCCCTTTGTGCCCTCCTGCTTACAGGCTGCAGCAACCTTCAGCAGGCTACAAGTCGAAAGTCATGTTCAAAAACCAAACGATGAAATCAGCAACTTTTGTAAGATGTCACATGAACCTGTGACCATGACTTTGGGAAAGTTCCAAGTTTAGCAAGCATTGCATCTACTCTTCTAATAATGTGACAAGGAGTTCTTGTTTGCATGGCTTATTTATAATACTGTGTAGGATTGGGGGATTCAGCCTGAAAATAAAAATGAGGTATTCCTGGGAACTGACTAACAGTGACAACGGCCACTAATGGTTCTCCATTATTTTGTGTGGGTAAGTAGTAGGAACTGCAGGGAATTAATCAACATTGGCTTATTATGTCATACAACGACCAACTAATCCAAGTCAATGGAGAGATTTGTACTGCTTTCAATAGCACTTGGATCAAACAAGCCACGATGCAAAAACAACCCAACCCCAAAACAACTGATATCAAACCCTTGGGTACATGCTAAATAAGTATGACTGAAGTTCCCAAACTGACAAAATGTCTGCGAATAGCCAGATTCCCAGACTTGTGAGCACTCACAAATAGAGTTAACTGCCAGTAAATCTGGCAGCTGTTTCAGCTTCACATTGGTCAGAGTTTATACACCCAAGCTTTGCAAACAGTGCCAGAAACCCTTATTGGAGACCTGTTAGTGCATCTACTAATACCTAGGGTCTAATCACCCAACAAACTGATGCTGTTTAACATGCTTTTGCCTTTCTGCAGAGGGTTAACATCACCAAACAGAGAGGAAAAAATGTATGAACAAACCTAAACAAGAAGCAGCCTCAACCCTTGCTAAATGAACACACCCTCTGTGCAGCTGAACTGCACTGACAAAGCTATACAAGCACCTAAATGCCAACTGCGTTTTGAACTATGATATCTCTAGTTCAGTGTACAGCATCAAGTAGATATTACATATTTATGGCCAGTTTATATTCTTACCAAATTTAGCCAAATGGAATAGGGTAAGCCTATTGCACATTTTTAGAAAAGGATGGAGGCAAAGAACCAGAACTTCCCAGTTTCAAAAATGTTTAAGTTTGTACTACACAATATGAGCCTGTATATTGTCTGTATATTCCAACTGTGCCTCAAAGACCCAAACTAGACACACTGCCATGACATATGGCTACCATGAGCTTATTTTTAACTTTGGGATCTCTCCATGTGCACAATGAGATGGAATAGGCATCCAGAGTGTACTTCAGAAAAGGACTGATTCGATCTCCAGTGTCAGATGTAGTAAGGGTTCTTCATAAACCACAAAGCTTTTGAGAAAAGGTATCTGGAGATATCCAAAAAGGGTACTAGTGGCTTTCAGCATGTTGTCTGTATATTGTTTCACACAATGAAAACAAAAGGAGACCTTGAAGAAGGGATAGAAAGTATTTCTTTCTCTGTGTGACTACTCTCCTTTAATTTACTTCAGTTCTGAGAGAAATGCTCTGTGACGAATCTAAGTATTTAGCAAAACCAGGCAAAGACCATGCGAGTCATCTTCCCAATCACATAAACCCAAAACTCCTGTGACTGAATGATTCAAGAGTTAACGTTACAACACATTAAAGGGAAAGTTTACAGGAATTAACTGTCCAAATTGTAGGTCTTATTTTTAATAAGAGTATCATCATAATAAAGTATTAGTTACAAAATGCTAGAGAACACAATTAACCAGAAACTGCCAAGCTCATCTTTGAGAAACATTG
>VZTE01001498.1:299316-314939 GCA_013397775.1 Eulacestoma nigropectus
GCCGCGCTCTGCCCCGCACACCCCGCACCGCCGGGCGCCCTCCCCAGTGAGGGGCTGCCCGGGAACGCGGCCCCGCCGGGCCGGGCCCCAGCTGCCGGGGTGCGGGGCTGAGCCGCAGCCCGGGGTGCGCCTGCCCCGGCTCTCCCGCGCGGTGCGGCCGCGGCTGATGCTCCCCGCGCGTGGTCCGCGGCGGTTCTCTCCATCACCGCTCCCGGCTCTGTCGCTGCGCTTCCCCAGAGCGCTTCCCCGGGGAGAAGGGAAACACCGGGTCCTGCGCAGGGCAGCCGCAGCGCACGGACAGCGTCTGGCCGCCTCCGTGGGGCAAACCGCAAACGCACATCACTAGTAAAGCGGTGCTAATTTACAAAGAAAGGTTGCCTTGGTGTATTCCCTGTATGTTCCCACGCGAAACACAAGAGAACCAAATGCTAGAAGTAAAGGCTTTCTACTGATGTGTTAGGCATGAACTATTTTACATAATAAAACACAGTTTTAGCTCAGCCAAGAGCTGAAGGCTTCTAACTACAGGTGTTGTCCATAGTAGGTTATCTCTGGGTCGGTCTGAAATAAAGCCCCTCACTCATTATAAGGTCGAGATGATGCTGTACCATCATATTTAGATCATGGCTCGTAGGGAAGTCTGGGGGGGTACTTAGTCACCTATGGCATGACCTTGTATTCCCACTCAATTTAGTAACAACAGTTGGTTTCTTACAGGACATGGCAGATTTAATTTATTAACAGTTTCTAGGATAAGTGGAGAGAAGTCAGAAAAGGCATGAGATGAGAAGTCAGCAGATGAAGGGGAAATGCTCAGAGGGATGGAGCTCCCAGACAAATGTAAGTCTTGTCTCCCTCTCAAGTAGAACATTAATGTAAATGCAGTTACTTATCAATAGAGATGTTTATTACATTGCCCTGGGTGATTTTTTTTTTCCTGATTAAAATCATATGGTTACGATATTCAATTCAGCTTTTGCCTTTTGCTTAGTTTTGAGCCTTTTTGTTGAACAGCACAGTGGAATCTGTAAGAATACTAAAACTCTTGTGTTCTGAAAATGATGTTTCAGCCACATGGGAAAAAAAAATATCTTCCCTTTACATTCAGATGGTATATCCTATTCATCAGGATGGCATGTGGGAATATTGATATATGTTTGAGCATGTAAAATTGTGGTAGGCAAATACCAGAGGAACTTGCCTCTGTATGTTCCAGAAACAAAGAAGTGCTGCAGCTTCGCCCTGAGATAGCCAGTGTGTCACAGATGTTTGTCCCCTTGTCTTTAAACTCTGGAACAAATTCTGCTCTCATTGGCCCTTTGTCTGCTTTTAGCTGGGACAAGCTATGCTATAAGAACTTTTGGCTTATTGAAGAGCTTTTGGCTTTTTGCATTATGATCCAAACATAAGCTGAAAGGGTGTTGGGGTTTTTTTTCCTAGCTGATCTTGGTTTAGTATTAACTAAACCAAGAAAGAGGTAAAATTAATAAAATATCAGAGGAGGTTGGCTCTGAAATACAATCTAATTAAGGTGTCAATTTAAATGAATCACTGCTGTTGAAACTAAATAATGAATGTGAAAAGCTGTTTATGTGTGAAAGATATCTGAAGTTTTCTTGGAAAAGTAATTGCTTAAAAAGTCAGTATTTTTCATTTTTGCTCTTATAAATAATCAGGAAGGCTACCAATGTTATGTTTCAGTGAATCTAAGTTTGTTTGTCACGTAAGCTTCCTTGTGAGTAATTATTATCATAATTTCATATCACTCATTAAATGAAAGTTGTTTTTTCCCCTAAATCCCCTAACCTACTTCTATCATGCCAACAGGAGCATTCAGAAACTGGCACTGAGGTGCAGCTCTGATAAAAGTTTTCTGTTTCCCTGTGACTCATTTGACATTAACATAATTATGCTACAGGAGTCAAAGTGATTTTCCAACTATGAGTAATGCACAGCACAAGACCGAATGTTTACAAGACACTGAGGCATATCAGCCAGCTGAAGTAACCAGCTGCTGATAACAGCTGAACTAAGTTGGGGAATTAAAAAGTCTTATAACACAATTACCCTTCTTTGGCACTCAGAGTCACGCACGGCTGGGAGGTGTCGTGTGCCCTGCGGGGAAGGATCCAGAAGCAGGGCTGTAACCAGGAGAAGACCGAACCCGTGGGTAGTTCACACAACAAGTTCTTCATAGTTTTCTTCCCACTTGCATATTTATGGCAGAGTCGTGCTCAAAGGGGAGCAGTGATCTTTTCAAGAAGCGGCTGTATTTACCAGAGTTCATTTCAAAACACAAGTGACACACATCCTCTCAGCCAGGAAAACAAGACCAAAATGAAACAACAACAAAAAAAAAATGAGATCATCTCACAAGTGCTTTGAACCATGTGTATGGGAATAGCACAAAAGAAGAAAACCAGTAAGGATAAGGCAAAATTAAGTGCTGTTACCACAATGAGATATCTTTTCTCTGTAATTAAAGTATCTGTGCAGGCTAGTGGTAAAAAGTACGGAGAAGAATTACAATGAATATGTTCTGGATAAATAGCAGAAACAGTAACTACAGAATGTATTAGCTATATGAAAAAAAAATAAAACAAAATCTTAGTGGTCAAGACTTGTTTCAAATGTTTCTTGAAATTTTTAGAAATTACTGACTTCTCAGGATTTTTAAAAGTAATTTGAGAAATAGGTTATTTTTTTCTGACTTGGTTTGTTCGTTTGTGTACAAGTAGATTCTTGAATGAAACCAGGTCAGTTTGTATTTATAAGTTTGTCAACTTTGGCTGGATATCTTTCTGATGAGGCCTAATTCGGCAATGTGCTGAGCACACAGAACATCACTGGTTTTAAACGTCCTGCAAGGATTAGCTGTGAAGGTAGAAAGCTAATTTTGAAATACCAACTCAAACCTACTACAATTCGCTAGAGTAGTAGAATGAAAAATAACCTGTTAACAACTTCCTTATAAAATACCACAGTAATACAAGTAGGGAAGAGGGTCAAATGCAGAAAACAGTGCTGATAGCAGAACTGTTAGCAGAAAGAATGTATTCCAGGAGACATATTTGAAGAATTCAGAAGAAAATTGCGCGTCACACTGCCTTCTTTATTTCACAAGAAAATCTGCTGAGGTCAGATGCTTGGCATGCTCTGATTATCGTCACTGACTCTCAGAGCTGAATGAGGACCAGAAATGGGGAAAAAAAGTTTTTCATGGCTGAGAAAGGCTGGAGGAAGAAAGGTTTGCCACAGTACCTTGTACTTTCAAAATTCCCCATTTGCCATGGGAGTCAGGACTTGGAGGTTTTCTGTTTTCTCTGCTATGGTTTTCATGCTGCATGACAATGGGCAAACTCTAAATCTGTTTCCTCCAGTTTGGCCACATCTTACTAAGGGATGGCTTGATGGAGATGGCTTTGCATTCCGGCTGCTACTACAATGACCAGCATTAATGTATTTAACACATGTTGATAAAATCAGCCAGCAGAACCCAAACAAAACATAAACAGAACAATCCAAGCCCTATCAACAGAAATAAATTCCCACAGCAAAATTTAGCAGTCTTAAATTTAATCTGATTTGCTATAAGCTCATCCAGGACTGCAGTTTTATAACTACAAATATCCATCTCCGTAGCATGCTGTGCCACTGGGTTTAGATCTGTTTTTACTGCTTTTAATTACCAGTATCCCTAACTACCAAAGCTCAGCCCTCAGCTCAGGTTGCTGAAATGTATTCCAGTATTACCAGAGCAGGTTCCTGTACTTCAGATGTTATTCCTTAGAGTAACACATAACAGGAGGCGTTTGTAACACAGTTCTGCTCAGCTCCATACCTACCTGGAGTCCCCTAATAAAGCAGTCTTGAGAGCAACACCTCTGCAATACTCTGCATTTCTACCTCTGCCTTTCCCACTTGGCTCTGGAAGAATTGTCTTCTTTTAATGATGTTCAGAGCAGCTGTACCCATGCCCCACTTTTTTTCTTCTTGGGGGAACTACCATTCATTTGTAATATTTATTTCGCATTCTGCGGTGAACATACAACCTGTGCAAATTCCAAGCATTTAAGCTTTGTTCCTTGTCAAAGCTTTGCAAATTAACTTAAAATAGCAGAGTGAAATAGGTACCAAGGGGCATTTTCTGGAAGTAACTGATAATATCTTGCAAGCACTGCTTGCCCTTACTGGTTGGTTGGGTTTTGTTGCTGTTAGCTTGTTGCTCAAGCTGAGCTCCCAAAACAAAACATTCACAATTATTCAGTACAGAAAGTCGTTATGGTTGTAGAAAGTATATAAGAGTAAACAGGTCTATCACGATTTGGCTTATTTTCTAAAATATAAGAAAATTAGGTGATAGTCATTTTTTTATGAGTTTTCAGAGTGTATTTATATATTGTAACAAGGCCCAATATTCCTGTAATGAAAATAGCTATTTTGGTGATAACTGATAATATGTTACTCTGAAGCAGCAGCAGAAAACAGTTGGAAGTACATACCCGTGCCAACAGCAATGAAAATAATTTCATCTCATTCTTACCTGGCTCTCAGTAACCCTCTCCCCAAGGGTTTCTTCTGTGATGTCTTGTGTCAGGTCCCTCATGTGACTCAGTACTTTTTAGAAATGTTATATATTGTAGTAGATATACTTAGAAATATTAAATCTCTTAATATATTAATATTAATGTCTCCATTTAAATATGTGTTAGATACAGATTTTATTTTTAAAATTTGTTTCATAGAATAACTTCTCCTAGGAAAAATTATTTTGTCAAGGCATACATTTTAACGCTGAAAAACTAGACATTGGATTTTGTGCTATATTAAAGCCCAGTCCTGTTGACACCTATGCATGTGCTTAAATTTAAGCACATGAGTAGTACCGGACTCACTGGGATTACGTGCACAATTAAAATTAAGCATGTATGAAACACTTTCAGGTCGGGATTTCCAAATTGTTTCACTTGATTAAAGTAAAAAACCAAACTAATAACCACTCATTCACATAACAAAATTGCACTGGTATTTATGTTAAGGGACTTACTGTCATTTGATAGGCAAAGTAGCTTGTAAAAGAAATTTATACTCAGCAAAATGAAACCCCCCAACACTATGATTACCTGCCTGAGTGGCTGTCTTTTCTAGTAGGAAAGAGAAATTCCCTCTGTAACACTTTGAGTATCAGCTGGGATGAATATTGTTATTTTAGAATAAGGTGGTGCGTTTCGAAGAAGAGCTGAACTTTTTTTTTTACTGTGTACATTTTACTTTTCTGTCAACACGAGTTTGATGTTTTCAGAAAAACTCTAAACAGTATTTTACTTTGGTATGGAAGTACACATTTTCTTTACAAGTAATACTGAACTTCGCTAAATCGTTCATTAAAATGTTCGTGTGAGAGTTCTGTCACACTACAGGTCCAAAATAGGTGGTTATGGAAGCATTGAGACTTTCTGCTGTCTGAGCATTTCCCCACTGCTTTATAAAAGAGGGTTGTCCCTGGTCATGGTGCACTTGGATCATCACAGGAGAAAAGAAATTGTTTTCTCACACCTTGTTAATAATTGCTGTTCTTAACTGTATAATGTAAACTTACTGAAGAGGCTCAGGAGCCACTGGAGTTCCCATAAAACCTCAGCCACCCAAAATCCAGTCACAGCAATACCTGACTCTACATCCCCTGTCTTACATGACTTGAGTCTCATCTGGGAGACTTCAGGCCCTTGAAGTGGCTCCTAAATCAACCACCAAGGTGTGCAGGGAGCAGCTCAGCCTCCCCAGCAGGAGATGGGGGCCACTTGCCCCTCGTGTTGTAGGGAGGCATCTCTGTCCTCCTGAGAGACACAAACCTGAAATCTCTGCCTGCTTTGGTCTCTTCTTTTTAGTTTGGCAAGGCATCACTCCTCTCTTGCAACCGCTGGTGGAAGGATGAGGTGCTGCTGCTTCCTTTAAGCATCCAGTAGGGATATGTAAAAGCCAGGTACAATTCCAGTGGCTGCCTGACGAGGTTTAATCTCTCATTTCCGTTGATCTGGGAGGTTACCTGAGCTATCAGGCTCTAAAAAGGGATAGGAGCACCTTCCATGCTCCTTTCTGAGGCTGTACAGAAAATAGAGAGGACAGTTGGCTCAGGAGAAGGAGACTCTTCTTTCTGGTTCTCACTCCCAGGACTGCTCCAAGATTTTACACAAGATTTTTTTAAGAGCAGAAATATAGCCCTGTTCTCAGTCCTTTAAAGCAAGTGCCTGGAAAGGCACCTGGTCTTTGAAAGACAGGCATGACTACACCATGTAGCTGCTCACTCCCACTGCATAGGATAGGCACCATCAGAGAACACATACTTCAGAGGACCTAGGGAAAGATTTAGTATCAGGAACCCACTGGACATTGTCCTGAGGAAGGCCCCTAACAGTGTAGCAGGTGTATTTGAGCACCCATGCAGAAATGAAACTTTGTGTGCATAGGAACATGAAGGTTGCTCACTGCAGCACATGTGGGATCTGGGTGCCGGGGTGTTTGATAGCCCTGGGAAAGGGTTTTGTGTAAAGGAGCTTGGGATTTGCTTGCCTTGGGTTACAACAGCTTGTCTATTCTAAAGCTCCCGTTCTGATCCATTATGGGAGAGTTTGAATAGGAGGAGGAGGAGGAGTCTCTCAGGAGTAGCTCACAGAAGGCATATTTCCAGTGTAAAACAAACAAACTATAAATATTCCAGTATAAGGAAGGGATGTGTACTGGGTGAACTTTGAGATGTGCTCCAAAAATATGCTGCTGACCTCCCACTTGACATGATCTGTTTCCCTATTAAACTGTAATATAATTAGGGCTTGCTCTAACCCTGCCACTGATTTAATGCTTACATCGATGGAAATGTGGCCTCAGAGATCACAGTGAGAAAAAGGTATACATGTAAAGTCTAAAATAATCCAGGCCATAGTAAAAGGAAGGATAGCCAAGAGAAAATGCTTATCTCTCCTACCTGGCAGGATATTTAGATGTGTTATCACATAAGTGTATATGGATGGTAGGCCAAAGGTCTTTGAGAACTTGTACTCAAAGCTCAACTCTTCTCATTAGTGCAGGTGAACTGCAGCTGAACTGGAGTCCGAGAATTCACATAAGGAAGTGAAAAGGGAATTGGGGACAAAATGAACTGAAATTGAGAGCTGGGGACAAAGACTCTAGTACTGACCAAAGGGGGGATTCAGAAAATAGGTGATGACTATTCTGATAGGCAATCAGCAGTCACCATGATGATAATAGCTGGTGACTATTAGCTCATTTCGTCTCATCTCCTATGTCTGCTGAATTTCACGCAACAAAACTCCTGGTGAGCTCTGGGAGATAAGCAGCAGGTGCTGGGAGAGACACGGACGGGTCTTGGCTACGGTAGAACATAGAAGAAGGGTGATCATAACCCCCTGGGTTTCGCAGGAGTCCCTCTAGGGTAGGCACATCCACAAATAGGTGAGACACAATGAACAGATTTTGTCATGAAACCAAAGGATGCTGAAGTCCCTCTGTTACACAGTTCAGAGGAATGAGTTTAGAGAGAAGGTCCATTAGACGTCTGTCCTACCAATACCCTGTGGTAGGAACACCCATGATGAGGGAGGACCTACATCAGTGTTCTGGGACATCCTGAGGGGCAGGACTGTGGCCAGCAATGCTGCTTTTACAGCACCTGGTTTATTTGTAAAAATATGTACAACAGGCATTTTAAAATAGGAAAAAGGCAGCTGTTTGAACATATATTCAAGTTGGTGATGAAACCTACAAACGCTTAGACATCTGCGTGAATATTTTAAGTATGCAGAGCACTCATGGAAAAATGAATTTATATATTACATTACATTACATTACATGTAAATTATATTATATTATATTATATTATATTATATTATATTATATCATATTATATTGTATTATATTTATAGTGACCTTTAATAATTGTAAACCAACCCTCAGCAACTTGGGGTTTAATGCCCCTGCTCTGCAAAGAAAACAGTGTGCACCTTGCACTTGCAGTGAGAGCCTTTTTTCCCTGAAAGCACTCGCTGCATAACACGTGGCTGATTTACAGCCTGAGTTCAAGAGTTTGCACAGACCACTAAGGAAATTTTGGAGAAGATTTTGGAACCCAAACATCCACTTTTACACAAAGCACAAATCACCTGTAAAAAAAGACCTGGTGAATTTAAGTGTTGCCTGCTAGGCTACGTGTTCTCTCTGCTATATACAGATACTTTAATCACAAAATAAGTCATCAACAAAAAATATCAAACTAGACCATCCCAAGTCAAATCTTGGGGTGATAAAATTAAATTAGTTACGCCAGTTTATATCTGTGAGGAATTCATGGCTTGTCTTGGGTACTCTATCATATCTGTACTTTTTGCTCCAGCCATGAAGCTGATGATATACCTGATATTTTTTCTGATACAATGTGGGACGTCTTGGCTTATGCAAGGGCAAGAAATATTTCTTCACTAACAAGGAAACTACCTTCCCCTCCAGAAAATCTCTTCAAAATGGGATGGTAGAGCATGTTTTCCTTTGATCAGCTTTGATTTATGAGGGAAAAAAATCCGATACATTTAAATAATATTGAACTACACTTTCCCTTTGTGGGAAATAATTAAAGATCTACCAAGATTCTAAACAATTGGGTTTTTTAGAAAAATAACAGTAATTGTTCTTCTTCAAAAATCTGCAATTAATTAATTCATCAGCCCGTACATTTGAGAAAATGTTTTGTCTCTCTGACAAGAGACCGTAATATTGTACCTTGCCAGGTGCTCTCATCCCAAATGTGTTAGAAGAAATACAATTCCACAGAAACAAGAAATAACACTTATAGAGGCTATGTGAGATCTTCGTTAATAGCAAGTCTTAAGTTAGGCAAGGCTTTTAGACAGAGAATATTTAGCCAAGTATTTAATTGCTGTGCTGAGTCTGGGCTTCTATTTGGCAGTTGAAACATTGTCATCATTTTTAGAGCTCAGTATGAAACTCTTGTATATATAATAAAACTCTTGTATATATAATAAAAACACATCCAGAATCTTTACTGGGGCTGCTAAATACTACTGCCGCACACACATTCAATAGTAAGAATAGATAATAATAGATAATAATGCATCAAGAGAGCATCCAGCAAAAAAAGGCCTGTTAGAGTGCTAATTAAAATTAGACATGACAATAAAATACAGCAGCATTATCCATTATTTCCATTTGGGAATCTCAGCTACTTCACCCTAAACCATAAAATATTATCCATTTCAGCAGTCTGGGAAACAGAACAAAGGGAAGATGATCAGGTTTTCTGAACTCAAAAAGATGGTGAATAAGGAGAATTCTCATTTCCCAGCTATCCTCATCTAGGTATTATTTCCAGTGTAGGACTAAAGCCCAGCTCCACAGAAGGAGGCTGTGCATGGTGAAAATAAATTCCCATCTCTTCCACTTAACCATCTAACCTGCAACGTGGAGTTGAGCACTGCTGTGATCAGGACATTCATGGCCCCAAACTTCCCTTCTAAACTTGGGCTAGGGCTTGAGCTGGTCTTTTAATAAAACCCCTTCAGCAAGAACACTTGGTCTGGAGAGACAGACCTGAGTTAGGTTCTCACATCTGGCTGAGTGGGGTGAAACTTGTGCCTCCTCTTTCTGAGGAGAAATGATCCAACCACACACTGATCATCTGTGCTGTTTGGGAAGTCTTACTCTCGATGTCTCTCACTCAAGCTGTGTTATCCTGAAGTTTTGGGGCAATTAGACAGTAAACCAGATGGTGCCTGGCTTTCTAGCCCTGTGGTGAGGACATGCCATGGACAAGGGGCATCCTGCAGTCTGCTTTTCTCTCTCTGTAGCCATTCTGCTTCAAAGAGTCACTGCAGAGAAGATGGACCCTACCCCACCATGGATTGCATTCCCCATGGGACTGACGTCACTTGGGAAGCCCAGGTGTGTGTAGTGACACCCTGCATCTTCCCCCATTGCCGAGGTGGCCTCAGCAGCAGCCTCACGTGCCCACAGAGCAATCAGGATTTGGTTTCAGGGGGTGCTTTTGTGATTGCAATCGAAGCAGTCTCATTTTAAAACTGTGCGCAGCTCTATTGGTTTCATTTTATTTACACTTTGTTCTCATTATCTGGGCAAGTTACTGTACTGTCAAAGCCAAAAAAATAAACCAAGAAAGATAAGAGGCTGAATGAACATTATGATCATTCATGTGCTCCTTTCATGGCAAGGCACATGTGAAGTAGGTGAGAGGACAAATGATAAGCACAGTGAAAGCTGCAGTGGCAGCCTTGTTTTAACCTTCTGTAGGTTGCAATCTGGGCCATACAGTGTTTTTATTTGAAATGGTATTTATGTAGGAATCAATGTTTAATAATTAGAAATGTAGATTTGTAATTATTATGACAAATTGTAATTTATGTATTTACCAGACAGATGAGAAGAGCTGTTTAAAGTATCATAAATTATATTAAATTCCAGAGTATTCTTTATATATATATGCACAGTTCCAAGGGCAATCAATAGGAACAGCTGGTTTTTATAGGGAGTATGTGTGTGTGTGTTTGTACTTGTGTGTAGTAGCATGATTCATTCCATAATATGTCCAAAATGTTTGTAACTTAGCATGTTAAAAATAGATATATTCTCTCTCTTGCTTCCTCTCATCCTTGGTGTTCACCTGGAAGACAAGGGCACAAACCATAATTACATTAGTCCACCCATGGAGAGCATACACCTTGAGCAAGTAATTCCTAGCCTTTCTTCCAAGTTATTCAAGAGGAGAGTTTTGTATGCTGAGAACCAGTGTGACTAAAAGCTGATTTTTCATAGTCCCTGGGGGCTAAATTTATCTCTCATTGAAGTCAATGGGAATCTTTCCATTGACGTAAATAACAGTTGGGTCAGTGATCACTTTTTTACATGTGAAGACATTGATGAAGTTCAGAATGAGCCTGTAACTGATCTCAAACAAAATCTGGGATGCTTTTACAAGGTGGAAAGGGTGGGGAGAGGGAGATGAAGGGCGGGATCTGTGAACACATAGCTTTTCTTGCCATTAAATGGATGAGACTATAAAGGCACTTTAAGGAGATGTAATTTACACTTGCCAGAGGGCAGTTAATATACCTGATCTATCATTTCGCTTGTTCAGTGAAACCAGTGAGTTTGCTTTTTCAGTCTGGTTTAAGATGTGATTCTTCCATATGTGGGATCTCTTGTTGTTGTTGTTTATTACCTGGATGTATCCATAGAGATAAGAAATTTTGATTGCAGGTTATTGTGCTTGGCCAGCTTCTAGGCTGGTGCACAAAGTCCATCTGATAAAAGAAAACCTTCAGCAAAGGGGAACTATAGATATACTCAACTGGGCCAGTGTCAGGGCTGTCTCTCAGCTAGAGAGAAGGGATGTTTGTATAACTTGCCCCTCCACCCCACGCTTCTGAAACACTGTCTATAATAACTACAACCTGACAATCTTCTGGAACTTTAATTTAGTAAAGCTGCACTAAAATTCGTGGTAATGTTGTGCACCAGAATCTGGTCCTGAAATGTACGTGTTGCACCCAGTGGCAATTTTGTTATCAGTGCCTCCATCTCATTAAGGGAGAAACAAAAAGAAAAATGACAGAAAGCAAAAGAGAAATTGAAAATGACTCATTTAAATGTAGGAAGCTTCCAGGCAGAACCGGAAGGACCAATGGGAGAAAAATTGCTGGGAAAAAAAGGAACAGAAAAAAGAGGGTGATGAAATCCAAGGATACAGGGAGGGAAAAGAGAGAAGTGAGAAGAGTAGAAAGAGGGAAGTGGCAAAAGAAAAGGAGAAGCTGCTGTTTTAAAGAAATGGGAAAGGTGACTTACAGAAACAAAGCAAAAGAGAGTGGGGAATGTGATCTTAAAAGGAGAGAATAAATGAAGAGTAAATAGATTTAGAGGGATTGTGATGGGAAAAGGCAGTAAGGAAAGAAAGATCAGCTGAGGAGAGAAAAACAAGGAGCAAATTAGTTTTATCTTCAGTGTTGAAGAATAAAAGCAGTTAAAACAGAGCACTTATTTCCTTCCACAAAACATATATCCATCTATTTGAGAGGTATTAAATGTAAGAGAGTAGCAGGGTTTGCCATACAGTCTCAATGAGAGTCATTCCTCGAGCCCTGTGGTTTTTAACTCCCATTTTTGGACCTTTTATGTCCATAGAGATCCAACCCTTCCAGAGTGAATTTTGTCCTTGCTACTGTGGGTTTGGAGTGTTTTTATTCACTTTTTGGATAAACCCTTGGAAGTAGCCCACTCAAAGAGTCCTCAGACAGCAGCTGAAAAACTCTGGGCTGGGTAGAGATGGCTGATGCTACTTCTACTGCTGTTTGCTCCCATAGTTCAAGCAGTAGCAACCTACATGCTGGAAAAACTAGTCCCAAGTTTCAACCCTTGTGTTAGTCTGGTCAGATGACAAAATTATCTCAAAATCAGTGCATGTTTTAGTGAACAGGGGAGTCTTACCACATAGATTCAGACCTCAATGTACCACATAGCAAAAATTATGATGGTGAGTTTCCATCAGAAGTAGAGAATAGTATTTTAGACAGAGTCAGAAAACCTGATTCTCTGCTGATTTTACCACATGATAACTCCGAATTATGGAAACCTCTTTCTCTTATATGTGCTGTGCAGGGAAAAATTTGTCTTGTCAGGGTTACAGTAATTTCAAAACTAAAAACAATTCAAACCACAAAACACACAGAGAGGCAGGTTTTACTCATGTTATCACTACACATTTGATTTATTTACGTCTCATTATATTTTCATCAGACTGAACAGGTTTGATGGAACTGCATGACCGTAGCCAACATAGGATCTGGATGGGACATGGAGATTTTAATTGTGTTGCTCTGACTGATGTCCTGCAGTGGCATAAATGTTAGGACAGAAGAAAGCTTCTGCTATGAGATTGGGAGTCTGTTCCCCTGTATGATGCTATCTGTAGATCTTTTTAGTAATGACACACCCATATTTTAGTTTTAATCAAATATCCCCAGTGTGTGAAGTAGTGTCAAGGGATGTGAAGGCAGGACTTGCTCAGAAAGAGGTTGAGGAAAAAGTTCTTCTCTCTACACTGGAGACTCCTGGAGGGCTGCAAGGACCACGCCGTGGAGTGGTATTCAGTCTGATTTCTCTGCAGAGGGAAAAGAACCCGGGACATCACCCAGTCAGTCTGAGTGATGAGCTGCTGTACTTGGCTTAAGGGGAAACAGAAATTAAGAACATGGACGTTACCTCTGTTAAAAAAATGCTGTTTCAGGGGAACTGTTCCCTGCAGTTTGTGACAAAAGAGAGAAATGGATTGGAAAAGGATCGGTAACTATTCAGGGGGAGGCAAACGAAAGATATTTTATGAGATGGAAGATTAAACTGCGGGAGCATCAGAGCATCTGGTGGCTGTTTAACTTACTGCTAGTCTTAATTATTAATTTTTTATTTTTTTTTTTTAACTGGAGTGTGATCCTATGTCTTTACTGAGATTAATTTAGCTTTGGTTTCAAAAGGGATCAGGATAAAACCTATACGACACAGTGGAGCTGTGTTTGTTTTTCATTGTGGTTTCATTTTCTTTTTTCACTTAAGAATTTCAAGCCAGGACACGTTTCAGTGGCCTGATCTCAAATGCGCACAGGAACAGTTTCTCTGTTTGCTTTGCAGGGAGGAGCTGGCTCACTTCAGGAGAAGTTCAAGAACGAACGCAACTGATTTGCTGTCAGTTTTTAGTGCTGGCTGCAGCTCATGGGCAGAAATGGGACCAGCAGTGGTGAGGTAGCATTGTGTAGCAAACAAGTAGGTGTCAGTGACCATCAACAACTGGATAACAACACTTGGATTTCCAAGGTACTTCTACCCACATGGAAGGAGGGAGCTGCTTTTGTTCCATTATTCTGCAACACTGCTCTGCTTACCTGAAAATACTCTAAATACATTCCCACTTCTGATACAGCTACCTAAATAAGGACAGACAGTTGCTAAATTTCTGTCATAATTGCAGCAGGCACCTGTTCTTGGCCACTAAAACCGATGTTGCTAACACATTTCCACAGTAACTTCGTGCTTAAAATTTTCCAACCAACTATCTTTTGGGAAGAAATTTTCCACATTTGGCTTCTGCTTGAGAGGAATATTTTTTTTCTTCTAGGCTTGAGAAAAACGATGCCAGCTGTCCTTGAGCACAGCATGATTTATAAAATTATGCCTCTGAAGTAAAAAGAACTCTTAGGCTGTACCAAGGTGAAATAAAAAGCTTGCTCTAGACCCTTCTGAAGAGCAAAGTTCTTGCCTGGCATTGTACTTGGCATTGATTTACCTAGATTAATAAAAATACAGCAATAAATATGTTTTGATAGGGCTAAGAATGCTTTATCTATAGGCGAGTGAAAAATAAAAGCTTGCAGCTCATAGGAGCTGTAAATGGAGAGCTGCCAGGTAGGTCAGGGGAGTTCGCTCCTGCCCTCACAAAGCGCACTTCATTGTTTGCAGAGAACAGGGTGCGACTGCACCTTCCACAGGAGGGAAGCCAACGTCACTGCTCCAGACTCCTTCCCTTCCCCACCAGATCAGTATTTTTCTTTCAAGAACAGGCAACTAAATGCAAAATAGGAGTGTTAATTTTGCAAAGTTACTGGCACTGAGACATGAAAAAAGCTAAGTTTACTACTCCTATCTGTGTGACCAATATGTACATACATATATGTATGTATATATATGCATGCACGTACACACACATATACATCCAGGTAACCACATGCACACAGAAGGGAGATACAGAGGGACTTTCAAACTACTATCAGAAATCTGTATCCTTGAGAAAATGCTCCAAGTAATTAAAATATCCCAGAATATACCACTCGAGACATATTACCTATTAGCAAAACTGACCTATTGAACATTATAAAATTAATGAACCATTTGGAGCACTTGACTGGGATATACATTTTATATGTGAAGGTATACAATTTATATTGGTTTAGTTACAATATCCTCAAGCATGAATGACCTGGTCTTTCCATGCCAAGTACAGAGACTTGAAGACTGTCTTAATAACAAGTTTGCATGTATTGTATATGAAATATTATTGTACTGGATAATCCTGTTTATCTGTCTCTATAAGCTTTCTGTGTCTCCCCTGGGTAAACGGGTTTTTTTGGTGTTTTTTTTTTTTTTTTTTTTTTTTTTTTTTTTTTTTTTTTTTTTTTTTTTTTCTTTAACATCTTATCTTCTAGCACTTTGAGGGCTGTTAGAAGGTGATTTCTGTCTGTTAACAAACCGGGGGGAAAAAAAGAACTAAACAAAAACCCCTTCACCACAGCCACAACCGTATTTCCCTCTCTGCTGTAGGAACTCCCTGTTTTTTCATGAGATCATAGGGAAATAGCGTGCTGCTGTGTTCTAAGAAAAGTTTAAAAAAATACCCCAACAAAACAAACAAAAACCCCAAACCGTATTATTTTTAGCTTTCTATAATTTCATTAAACGGGCCTTTCCTCCTCAGAGTAAAAACCGAATCCTTCTTCTTTATGTGAAATGAACTTTTAGCTGTCATCTGAAGTAGCAGG
>VZTE01001498.1:316184-356973 GCA_013397775.1 Eulacestoma nigropectus
GGCGGGATGCCCGAGCAGCGCGGCCGCGCCCGGTGCTCTGGGCAGCCGGCGGCGGCACCGCGGGGACGGGGACGGGAGAGCCGGAGCGGGACAGCCCAGGCGATGACAAACCCGCAGCGCCGCGCAAAGGGTTATCTCTGATATTCCCATAAACCGAGGGGGAACTTCTCGTGACAGCCAGGGATATTCACTTTCCTTTCTGTCTCCGTGTCTTGACCTGAAGTAGATCTGTTGCTAAACTGTTGCCTAAGCAAATCAGGCGTGACACAACAGTCAACTTCTTCCAGAGAACGAGTTTCTTGTTGGAAATCAATTTTCCTCCTAGTAACTGCATTTGAGAAGCTGCAAGGCAGCAGAAAATGGTTCGGGAGCGATGTGGGATGTCAGAAAGCTTAAGGTCAACTAGCGTGCACAGAGGTTGTGAACTGTAATTGCTCTTAATGCTGTTTAAGATTAACCTCCGTGGTTATCAGGGTTTATTGCATCAGCACCAGAGGAAAAGGAATTCGTATGAAGAAATATAACCAAGAAGCACAGTCGGCCGTCTGCTGTTAAGCAAGAAAAAACTGAAAGTAGTCACTTTCAATATTAATATTAAACAAGAATGTCCTTAAATAATAGAAGTGCACAGCTAGGAAGCATGTTCTGATTTTAAAATCTTGGCAGATGAGATGTAAAAGCTCACTGTAGATGAAAAGAATCATCTGCAAAACAACAGACAAAAAGCAGGGGGAGAACGAATAAATAGAGTTGTTTGAACCTACCTGAATTGGGAGGGTACCATGAATAGTAAAACTGTTCTTTTTGGAGAATTCCAAAAGTAAGGCTAAAGTAACGAAGCATTAACTCAGCCCGGGAACAAGCTGTGCCGGCAACAGTGCAGGGCTCAGAAGTGTTCAGCACCTCCAGTGGCAGTAACTCCAGAACAGGTCCACGTGCGTGCTCTAACAGAGTAAACAGAGATTGTATCAGAAAAGCCACGATGGGATCACGATTCAAGGCTTGATACTCTTATTCCTACTGTTTCCCCAGCCTTTACAAACCCAGAGGAAATGAGATAGTGCTCTGGATGGCTTATAGACAGAGGGACAATTTGTACAAAAATTGGGACAAGGAAGGGCAACTTGTTGCATTTTTAAAACTGTAAAATCTAATTTTCTTGTTTGTAAAACATTTCCAAAACCAGATTTTTTCCTCAAAACCTGGAAAAACATCTACCTTGCTGTTATAAAAAGGGAACATATTCAGCTTACTGAGAAACTTTGACATAACGCTGATTATTTCTGTCCTTTGTATGGTGGTGGCTCCTAACAATCCCAGAGGCACTGTTCAGAAGCTCTGCCCCAGGAAAGAGCCCCAGGAAAGCAAACCAGTGGCCAACAGCTCTGCAAAATGGGACTTGGCTCACAGCAAAAATCCTTACAGAAGCCTCAGCCCCCTGGTGGGCCTTCCCTCCCCAATCAGAGGTGCCTTTCAGGATGATTAGGAGGGCAGTGAGCTGTCCGGGGAGGAGAGCAGCAAGTTTCTACGGTCAAGGACACTTTCTCCTGCTCTGGGCACCCGACCACTCCTCTTTTTCACACTAGTGACAGGCGGGTGAGAGGACCTGAAGCCATTATTGTAGGGTTTTGTTGGTGCTCGTGGTACACTTAGCACTAACTACTAGAAATCCACAATTAACACAATTTGTCAGGCACATTCTTGGTTTCCTCTGGTGCTGCTGCTGACCTTAATTAAAAGTTCACCTAAACTGAAAAATAATTGAATAAACCACCAGAGCTTGAAAATTATTAGCCTAACTAATTATTTTGGAGGCTGGAAAAATAATTTTACTGTTACTTGAAGACTCCTGGTTGGATTGAATTATACAGAATTAACTTCGTTGAATGAAGCCGTCACCAGCATTCAGGGAGACTGAGTCAGTGAAAATAACTGAAATTTCTGCTGGCAGTGAGGGGTTCAGTGTCATCTGGAATTAGCCTGTTTAAATTAGTTGAATGGTTGAATGTTGGTAAATGGTAAATAACACTGGGGGGACTTTAGCTGGAAATTAATAGGACAGTTTCTGACTTGCTGGAAAAGAGTAACTGCTAGCCTTCTGAGATTATAGGATTAAACTGTATCAGTACTTTAAATGTGACTCATGAGCAGGGGCTTTCTGAAGAGAATTACATAAATTTCCCAAGGTCTTTCTGAATAACAAATTGTTCCAAATAATTTCCCCATCTTGAATAACTATGGGTGAAATCCTGGTCCCATTGAGGTCAACAGAAAAAGTCCTTTTGATTTCACTGGGGTCAGGATTTCACCCTGAGACTCTGGGAAATGTTCAGCTCCTCTGTGGTGACTGGGTGAGGAAGAAGTGAGGAAGACTCTGCAGTTGGACATGGTATTTTCCAGTAACAGGCAATTCACTCTCCTCCAATTTTTATGTTTACCTCACTTAGTGATGAACCAGGTTCTATTCTCATTTGCACCAGTGTGGATTTACAGTGTATTTTTAGATATCTCTGAGCAAATTCTATCTTCTTGTCCAGGCATGTGACCCCAAACATTTCTTGCTGGGTTCCAGAAGTAACATACAGGGAACTGTGCAGTTCTGGGTTTACCATGTGGAAATTTAGTTTACCCACACTGCTACCCCAAGGCAACTGTTTGCTTACCTGCACTAAGTTAATTACAGCTGACTTCTCTGTAATTATTGTGGTTCTAATCCAGAGTAGATAACACACACTGTAATTATCCATACAGCTATTAAAAAAAAACCAAAACAACAACAACAACATCTACACACCATAGAAAGCTGGAAAATCAACATAGTAAAATCCAGTTTAACACAAGTCGCTTTATGAACAAGGGAATCTGTTTTTCTGTGGATTTACACCTTTTCTCACTTGGACCACACACAAAAGGTACTCAGTTTTCTTCCAGAAAGTTTCTTCCCTCTTATCTCACCTCTGCTGGGTGAGAGATGGGCTGTGACTTGCAGGGATGTGTGCATCAGCTAGCCCGCCGTGTTTGGATGACTGACTGCTGAGTTTTGCCTCTTTCTCCCTCAGTGGAGCCACCAGTTTTCACAAAGCACATAAGGGCTTCTCTCCCTTCAAAACTGGCTAAAAGAAATAATAAGAATGACTAAAAAGAGAGAAGTAGAGAGCACTGTTGGATAGGTTCATTTTCTTCAGAAATCTACTAGAAATGAGGTTTCTCCATAGGTTTGCATTTGCATAATTCCCCTAAATTCTCTTCAGTCACACTGTTTTATGGCAGCAGAAGATCCAGCCATAAATATTTAAGACTTTCAAGCTCTCGTAGAGGGCACATAAGGACAGTTTCAAATTTTACAAGAGCAAAGGAATGAAACAAACGGCTTCACATTTTTCATGAGTCAATCCCTCCAACTCAGCCTGTGCTGTGGAGCCCCAGAGCATGTAAAGACTTTTGCCTTTGTGCCAGCTCTTATCGTTAACTATTTTTCAGGAGTTTATAGGCAGATCTACAACTGTGCGTAAAACTGAGTGTGATAATTTTGTGACAGATCCTCTTGTGGTTAGCAAGCTTCAGCTTCTAGTAGAACACATTGGGCTAAATGTAGCTGAGATCAAGGTATGCCCTGTCCATTTGAAGCTGGAATTTGTGGTGATACAGCTCTGAATATGAAGATATTCTTACTCTCCTTTTATGCTTTAAATAATAACACTACTTATTTGCTTTCTGATTTTTGTTCTCATTTTCTTTCTCTTCCTATTCCTTCAATTCTCATTTGCCACAAACTACCAGTTTAAAACTTAACAGTATACACACTTACACACAATTTTTTTGATATTAAGTTCCAGAAAGACCTAGAAATTCATGCCATATGCTGATACTATTCTTACTTTTAAATACTAACTTTGAATTAACATGAAGTTGAGGGGTTTTTGAGTGTCCAAATCCTTAACTGCTCGTGTCTGTTGAGAGATTGGGGTCGACTAGGAATGCGAACTAAAGCAATATAAGAACTACAGTATTATTCACAATATGAAATATACCTCTGAGAGATATTATTTGCCTTTCTAAAGTTGTTGAAAGACTATTATTTTTATCTCTTTTTTATCTTTCAGCAAAATGATGGTCCAACACTCAGGCCAGGTATCTGCATTAGAAGTCAGCGCCTCCGCAATTGTTCCCACTTTGTCCCCTGCAGGGTCACTGGGGTTTGATGATTTCACAAATTTAACCCCTCTGGTGAAGGAGGAACTGAGGTTTGCCATTCAGAACAAGCGTCAGTTCCACAGGATGTCTTCCACATTGGACACGGTGACTGTTTCTGAAAGGCCAATTGAAACATCAGTGATGAAAACAGAGGTAGGGCTCTTTAAATAGAATTTTGGTGTGAATGATTAATTCTCTAACCAAGTTTTGCCAAAAGACCAGTAATTGTTTCAGCTATAGACAACCTTCTGTACCATACTTGTTTCCTTTAAGCCAGCTGCTTGGCTCTGTTGAGTTCTTCGGGGACATCCTCTGGTATTTCTCATAGTTGGATATTTTATTTTCAGTTATGGACTACAGACAATGTTTTACAGTGATTAGAGCAAGTGCTAATCTGGTTTCCCTGCCTAATGGTAGCTGAACTTGGAATAAGTCACTGCTGAATTTCTGTTTCCCTGAGGACAGTCCAGCAGAACCTGTGGGGGTTAGACTAAGACGTGGACCTGCTATGTCCACACTGTTTTTGCTTAAAAATAATATTATCCATGACAAACATTACTTTTTGAAAATGGAGAAATAGCTTCAGTTAAGGAAAGAGTTACACCTTGGTCTGATCCTCCACAGGAAACAGAAGGAAGTGTGCTAATATTCCCTCTTCGGTGCTGCCTTTATTTCACTCACTCTCGCTGCCTCCCTCATGACACATCCTCCACTCCGCTCACTGTGCCCTTCCTCCATTTCCTCACTGGGAAATGGAGGAGAGATGGAGCTGTGGGAGTCAGCTTGGGGAGACAGTCAGCAAGTTTTTTGAGTAGCACTGATTTAAAATGAGCCATCATATAGATTACATACAACCCAACTCCAGTCAGGTTTTTATTGACAATTCTGATGAAGCTACTACCCTTCTACTGTAGGGCAAGCAAGGTCAGAATCACATTTTTGTGTAACTTGTGATGTGAGCACTGACAGCACTATCCATGTTGATTTTAAAAATCCAGATATTATCAAAATACAAGTCTCCTATTTACAAAATCTTATGGATTGTGTGTATCTGTTTTTGTGGGACAGTTTTCTCCTGAAGAGGATGAAAGAAAAAAGAGAAGAAGGGAAAGGAATAAAATTGCCGCGGCCAAGTGCCGAAACAAAAAGAAGGAAAAAACAGAATGTTTGCAAAAAGTAAGTGACTGGCTAGAATTCTTAATCTGTCATCCTGCCAAGATCCAAACAGCTAGCATAGGGTACTGTCATAGTAGGAAATACAGAAAGATGTCACCCAAAACTCTGTAAACCCTCCAAAACATTAGTTACAAAAATTAAACGTGCCATATATTAAATCCAAACCTGGTTGAAACTGGCATAAAGTGAAAGCATGGTAGGAGTGGAAAGAGATTACTGTTTCAGTGACCAGTCTTGTCTATGGGGATAATGTTAATTTGAATGTGTACAGTGAACACAAAAAGAAGTAAAATCGTATTTCGTAAAATATTCACTGTGAAGAGCCTGCAAACACCTACAAGTAATTTCTGACTTCTTTATGAACAGAGTGGTATGGTAGCTTGAATTCTCTGTTCTAGAACCCCAATCATGCCTTCACCTCCTGTGCTGTGATATAGAACTGTATTTCAGCAGCACCAGGCCTGTATCTAGGTATACAGGCCTGTATATTCCTATATCTAGGGGCAGGGAAAAAAAGCTGTGTTTGTACTTTGTTAGCTTAACATGTGTTTATAGATATGTGACCTGATGTTCCAGAGAGTTAAGAAGAAGTGTAGATAATTTTGGGTCAATTTTTTGACCCAAAAAGCTCAGAATAATTTTGCAGAAGATAGCAATAATGCTTTGGGTATCTGTACTGTGAGTGAATACACATTTGAATTTGGCTTTTCAACTTCCATTACATTGTCTAGAGGCCAAAGGAGGTAACTCTCAATCTGGTTTTCAGATTATTACCGTCTGGGGAATCTATAGTTTCATCATTACAGCACACTAAGTACGTGTGATTCCTTTCTCTGCCAGCCATATGCTTTCCCACCAATAAAAGACCTCGACTATTAGAGAAAGACTGCAACTTTCTATTTGAACTTCTCAGTGTAAAAGTTGTGTCTGTCCTTTGTGCTAGGAATCGGAGAAGCTGGAAACGATCAATGCGGAATTGAAAGCCCAGATAGAGGAGCTGAAGAATGAGAAGCAGCATTTGATATACATGCTAAATCTGCACAGGCCCACGTGTATAGTCCGTGCACAGAACGGAAGGACACCTGAAGATGAAAGAAATCTTTTTATTCAACAGATCAAAGAAGGCACATTACAAGGTTAAGTGACACGGCAAACATGGAAATATTTATAATGTTTTTAACAGCTACCAGAATCCATGGGGGAGTCTGACATAATGTGTAGGATTCTATTAGTCAAGAGCCTTTAGGAAGGGCAGATTGCTTTTGTAAGCGGAAAGAATCATTTTGGCTTGACAGCGATTCTTGCCCTTGGAAGATCTGGTCTCAATCAAATTGAAGAGCCTTCTGCCTCAGATATAGGGTTTGCACCTGTCATACTTGCTGTTCCTAGGAGCTACAGACAACAGCTTCCGAAGTTTTAGCTCTCTGCTAGTATACAGTATCTGCACTCACGAGGTTTGTGCTAGAACACTATGACTTCCAGTGATGCATGTGGTACAGACAGCTGTGCTGGATGGACACTACTTTTCCTTGTTGCTGGTAGGGAAAGAAGACTGAGTATTTTTGAATTTCCAGGAGGATGGTTTCTGGCAGAATGTACTGATGTGTGATTTTGCATTCTAACCTAACACACACACACAAAAAACCCCTCTAGTTCCAACTAAGTTTTGTTGTGTTTTTCACAGCACTCAGGTGGGTTTTTTCTGCAACTCATCTCAGTGTCTGAATTTGAAGACTCTAGTAAGTGTGACAAAGAAATGTTTCTTGCAAAACATCTGTGTAGCCTAGCTTGTATTTTATGAGCTATCACCCCAGATATTACCCCTTGGGGACTACAATTTTTCCTTGAATTGCTGAAGAGCAGCTTGTACCATCACTTAGTGGCTTGGTGAATTGGACACACTGGAAAGAGGAAACTAACTGTGCAGGGGTATTGATGGAGGTTTTGCTCAAGTAAAGAACTGCAGGAGTGAATCCCAGACTCCTGAATCTTGAAGAAAATAAATATTTTTTTAATTCATCTAGGATCTAATCCTACAAGCCTTAATTCATGCTATTACCCCTCAGTCACTGAAGAGTTTCCATGGATTTCAGTGGGTCTGCTCATGCAGATAGCTCTTACAGGGATAAGAGCTTGACAAAGGTTTTTGCATCCCGGTCAGGATTACTTCCTTTTGTCAGGTGATTCAGAGGGAAAAATTATGATTGCAGCTATTTTTGTTTTACATTTGAGTGGCATCTACAGTCGATCAAAAGTGTTACTTAGAATCTAAAGAAGGCAAAAGTTTTGATGTAGTGATAATTGTTTTTATTTTTTATTAAATACTAACCTTGGATGTTTTTGAACTGCTAGAAGAGATGCTGGACAAAACAGTTGGAGCTATGAGTGTTTAAATTCTAACATTTCTGTGAAATTCTCAGATTGTTTATTTCTATAAAATATACCCTTACAATTTTTTGTAAAAGAAAATATTATCCTTATTTATCACTAATATCATAATGAGTAGAGTTAATAAATACTGCGAGCAAGATAAAACTGAAAACACAAGTGTTGCGCTGTCTTTTTACTTTTTTCTCTTGGTGTTTAATATTATATATTCCTAAACTTCACCAGTTGTATTTGAGACACCGCTATTAAAAATACTTATCCTTCATCTTTTTTGAAGATGAGGCACTGAGTGTCTTGAATAATTGGGTGTAGATATTGTACCTTCCAAAATTCTGTATCTCCATCAGTGGTGTCTGACTGTTCAATGTCACAATTTAAGCAAAGCAGAATACAAGTGGAGCTTACAGTGCATAATATTTTACACCAGTTCCGCAGTGCTGAAATTGTGTGTTTGTTCTAAAGGCTAAACTTGAAGATACCTCAGCCATGAGCTTTTTACCCTGCAAGTCTTGCATGAGTCCATCACATATTGTACCTGATCCTTACATGATTGTTATATTCTGCAACAGAACTACTTACTACCATTTCCTAAGGTCTGGATATATTGTAATGTCCTGTATCACATGTTAAAGGTATGTACTTCATGTATCTGGAAAGTGAATGTATTACAAAGATGACATATGAGGTCCAATTCTGTCTTAAGAATCCATGATCTTTCTATATATTGGAAGGAAGTTCCATTGACTTCAGTGAGAGTTTTGTTTGGGTCCTGTAAGCAGAGTTCGGAGCCTCTGTGGCAACTTCTCTGGCTTAAAGGGCAATTTCTACATGTAATTGGGCCAGCTGTTTATCAGGCAACAGATATACATGAAGTGTGGTACAATAAACTTGTCAAACAATGTTCATTATTTGACTTCTTTAATGCGGAAATACAAAACCAAGGCATCACTCCGGTGTCGTACACCTTGGCTTTGCTTTTTGCCTCTCAAATACCAGCAGACAGGGCTGTTTGTCTCATAATTGGTTATAAAGTGTTACCCCAGAGACTATAATGACAGAATTCATGTGTCTCCCTTAGGGAATTTGTATGGTTGCTTCTAACCATATCACCGGTGACGCAGGCGTCATGCTTTTGTTGCTTGATCGTATTTACTCGGCATGCCAAATGTTAATATGGTACCACTACCATTGTCAGAAGATAATCTATTTTTATTTCTTTTCATGTGCAGTCATAGCTGTTCTGTATTGCTTTTGTATGTGTGTGTGTGTGTGTGTGCGTGCTCCTGCACGCTGCTCTGGAAATGACGGTACTCAGGGTCACTTCACTGTGCCCAGGAAAAGAGTGTTTGAACAGCTAGACAGGAATGGGATGTTGCATGAGTTTTCTCAAAGTATACTTTATTCAGGAGAGCCCTTGAAATGCATTAAAAAGCAGTTTGTTTTCTATTCTCAAGTTTGTTTTGATACTTTAATAAAAAAGAATTAATATATATTTATTCACGTGTCATTTAATTCATTCTATGTTTCAAGGTCCAAGAGCAACATCGTTTTCTTAAAACAACATTGAGATATTAAAAAGCAAACACTCTTTACAGGTTTGCAACAATAAGCGTCTTATAAAGTGAAACTGGTACTGTTCACTGCTTGTGAAGGTATAAACAAAATTTTGTTATTGCAAGGTTGATTGTGAATTCCAGGCTAATTTCTTATTTGTGGCCTAGAGGTTAGATTAAAGGACTGGAAAATAGGACTCCTAAACATTTCCTAAACTTGTAGCCAACCAGCTGATAGTTATTTCAACTTTCTGATTCCCTGACAAGTTTAATGCTTTTGCTACTGTGAAGCTTTAATATTTCTGGATTGGTTTCTATAATTGTATGGCAGATGCTAAAGAAGTGATTAGGGCTTTGGTGTTTTTCTCTTGTCTCTGTATTGGTGTGTCTGGGGAGAAACATGAGGAAAGATGAACAAAATGTTCCCTCCTGCTTTTCCAAAACTGAGTATCTACACACCCAGACAGAAGTCCCTGTGTTTTGACAGCCGGTGATGTGGACAAAAAACTTTTGGCTTCAATCCACTGCAAGCAGTCATAACTTATAATACACAGGCCAGATAGAAGGCCAGGAGCTCCAGGGATCAGGAAATCCATTGCTCTATTGCAAAATCCAGTTAAAAATATCATCTGAGAGGAAGATCCAGGCTACTATGAGCTTGGCAATGTTGGATGCTTACTTTCCTTGTTAGTCCATCCATTTACAGTTCTGCAGTCCCCATAAGCATATTCACCCTTTCATGTATTCTCCTACAGCTGCTATCAAACTTAGCTTTTGAATACCCAGTTCAACACTACATTGGCAAACTTCAAAATCATCTGCCTGTCCTGGTTTAGAAAATCTTATCAAAAAAATTAGGGCTATGGTTTCCTGAGCTGGTATTGTATACTGTGTTTTTTATATGGTTCGAGCTGAAACCATGAAACCACCATTGGTTTCTGACATATTCCTAATAGCATAGTTGGTATTCCTTGAGCAATTATATGCCATACCTTCTCCTCAGGTCTTGTTCTAGATGCTAAATCTCTGCTTACAGGCCCATGTAGACCTTAAAGCATGCTGGGATTTACACTGTACTTTGACAAGGAGAATCTTCTATTTCTTTTGTAGCTCTCTCCCTGATATAAATGATTAAATAGCGATTTTGAAGGTAGGTAGAGATAATGATTTACACAAGGCTGGAAATGTTTAATGAAAATGACTGGCAACAAATTTAAATTTACAATAACTTTTTACCTGTGCTCATTAGGATTTGAAGTTATTGATTAAAGGGATAGTTTTGCTAAAGAAACTGGATGATTTATAGCAATGAAAACAAAAGCGTACAATTGTTTCTCAGTAGCAAAAAAGTTTTGAAAACAGAATCTATTTCCTTTTAGGAAATTCTCAAATCCAGGATGATGACTGTATCTCACATCCATTTTCCTTGGCGGCTTTGGTTTCCCTGCCTCCTCCCCTTCCGCACAATTCTGGTCTAGGTACAAGTCGCACTCACGCTGGCCATTGCCACGTTTCCATGTTTGCCCAGTGCCCCCAGCTGGAGACCCTGAGAATCATCCCGGGATTAAATGTGCAATAATATTAATTAACATAATTACTTTCCAACAGTCTTCATTAGTTTGTAATTAAACCAATATAATATTTTCATTTCTATAATAGATGCCGTTCCTTTTTAAGTGTAGTGAAAATAATGGTGACAATATTTTTTAAAAATCCTGTTATTTAAAATTCATTTCCTTAATGGACGATCTGAGTCAGAACTGCTGACTCTAGGGATAAAAATAGTTATTTGCTAATTTTCAGTGCTATTAGATCTTCAAAGCCATCACAGTGAAAAAGAGAATATACTGGAATCTGTTCTTAATACAGCATCAACTGGCTGCAAATATTTACTATTGCTGACAGTGATCCATGAACCAAAAAAACTCCCAACCTAATGATTTTCAGACCCCAGTGTAAGTGGACTAGAGCTGACACGCAGAAAAAATTATTAGACCTATGAAATGAATAAATAGAAAATGGGGACAAACTGAGAATTAAAGCTGGAATACTTATCCTCTTTTGAGAATTTAGCATCTTTATATTTGTAAACTCTGCCGAAATAATGGGTTCACGACCATGCCCACTTAGTGGGAATGCCCACGCAGCAAATAGCAGCGTGGAATGGCAATATTTTATATAAGCTAGCTCAGTGCTGGGAACATCCCAGCGATGACAGCAAGAATCTCAGCACAGGCTGATTGATGCCAGCGGGAGGATGAGCTCTCCATGCGGCCGGAGCTCGGGCTGCTGCTGGCATCTGAGGTGGCTCCTCAGAGCCAGCTCGGGTCTCGTTCTGTTTCCCAGGTTAGCACGTCACGTAGCTGCCGGCATTCCAGCTAAACATCTCCACCAGCTCACTCCAAGGGCCCACCCAGCCCTGATCTACAGCTCTGATCAAAAGCAGCTGTCCAAGGAAGAATAAGAACAGGGCAAGTATGCTTCCCCTGGGTGCTTTCCCACACCAACTATTTTCAGCTGGTGAGTCACACAAGCTTTCCATGAATTCTTTAGGTAGTACCCTTCCACAAATCTTTCTGTCAAGTGTTTGACCAGTTTCTCATCCACAGTACCAGCATCTGCAGTAACTTCTGGCAGCAAGTTCTGTAGGGCTATCACCACTTAGAAGAGGAAAACAGTTCCTTTTTGTTTGACTCTGTTTCCAGTAACTCTACTTGTCCTAGCCTATGCAGTCTTTTTTTTCTTTTTTTTTTTTTTATTTTGGCAGCCATTTTACATCCTTGATTATTCCTGTTACCCAGTTTTTCTGGGAAAATTGTGGCTTTTCCTAACATAAAAGAAACCCTTTCCCTAATCCCTTCCTCACCCTTTAACATAAAAGAACTGTAACTACATGTAGTATTCAAGTTGCGGTTAAGCCATGGATTGGAACAGAAGGACCTTGATGTTCACTGTCCCTTTCCTAAGAACTCTAGAAATGAGGTTTGCAGTTTTGATGACTGCCAAGCATTAAGTTTCACATGATGCAACAATCTGTCATAATCCCAAGACGTCCTTCCTGAGCAGCAATGATAAACTCAAGCCCAACATTTCATATATGATGCCAGGATTGTTTTTTCCCATATACATTATCCCATGTTTACTTCCATTGAATTTTATCTGTCATTTCAATTTCCAAAATGTAAATATAAAGTCTTCCTGCCAGTCTTCTGAAACTGCCTTTCTCCTGTCTGTCCTGAGTAAAATTGTACCATCACCAACCTTCTTGCTATATTACTCACAGTCTCACCAGATCATTAATGAAACTGTTGAGCTGTGCAGGTCCCAGTAAAGGTTCCTGTGGAACATCACTGGATGACCTGCCCCTCATGGGAGAGCTCATAGCTAGTTTTACTCTCTTTTCTACCTTTTGATCAAGTTTTTATGCACACATTTTCATTTTATGCACACATGTGCATTTTCTCCATTCATAACTATTCAGTTTCTTCAAATAATTATGTATTGAGTGAACTTACTGAAATCTCTTTAGAGGTGTCACAAAATACACTTACTGAATCTCCCTGATCCACGCATCTGCCAACCCCTTCCAAGAACTCCAGATGTGTCTGTAAGCTGGAATTTAATTTTACAAGATGCATTCTGACTCTCTTCAAGTAGACTGTATTTATCTAGGTACCTACTGATGGATAGTTCCTTTGTCTTAATTCCCATTAACTTGCCTGTTCAGATTACAGGCCTATAGTTCCTTGGATTCCCCTGGAACCTTTCATAAAGTTTGGTGACGCATTTGCCATACTCCAGTCCTCAGATACCAAGAATGATTAAGGCAGAGTGACAATGAGAGTTACGCATCATTTTTAGTATTTCAGCAGTTTTCTTTTTCCATTTTGTTTCAGCCTTTTACTGAAAACTCACTTGGTTAGTCCTGATTCTTCTCTAAGACTTGACCCACAGTCACTTCAGTTTCAGACAGATCCTCTGCTTGTTTGCTCCCATTTGCCTTGTCCTGGATAGGGTCCTGGCTGGGGAATGATCTCTATTTCTTCAGCTCCTCAGCCCTCTGAGTGTTCCCTTTGTACCCTGATCATCAGCTCTCACTAGATTTTCTAACAGGTTAATTATTACTAATACATCTGAGGGGCAATTTAGTATTCTTTTCAGTGCCTTTAGCCTTTCTATTCCCCCAGCTTCCCTCTGACAGGCTTCTGCCCTAAGTGCCATCTCCTGAATGTCCCCTGCAATGGGGTCTTCATCATCCTCAATCACATTTGAGGCTTTCAGAGTCTGTCAGCTACTCCAAGATTTTCTGTGGCATTAAAGAGTCATTATACATCTAATTATCAGATTTTAATTCCTGCCATGCTGTGTGACTTAAATACACAAACTACCCGATGCCTCAATTCCTCCATCTGAAAGACAAGGATAATAACCAATACCATCCTTTCTGCCCTTCTTTCATCCATCTTCATCAAGAAAAATAAAATCCCTTACTTTTGAAGACTGGGTCTTTTAAACAAGCCTTATGAAGATTCACAAATTTTGTTAAGTCATTAGAAAGCTCCTGAGCAGAAGAGTAAATTTTATTGCCATGGGATTACCACTCACAGTCAAGTGAAATCATCCAAAACACCAGTAATTAATGGTACTCCACTCAAGCCCAGGAAAACATACAGTGTTTTCATACAAGGGATCTTTTTGGTTAGGGGGGGTTGTTTGTTTTCTTTTATTATTCTTTTTTGTTTGTTTGAGTTTGGGAATTTGGGTGAGGGGTTTCTTTTGTTTATGCGTTTTACACTTTTTATCTTTAACAGCAATATTGACACCACAAATGTAAACAATCTATGAATCAAATATGCATTAAAAGAGAAAAGAATCCTCTGAATTAAACAAATAGAACATCAGTTACCCAGTTACAGGCTATTTTGTAACCTAATTGGAAAATGTACATTTGGCCAATTTTCCTGCCTCCAAAGGATTTATTTTACATGCAGAATTGCCTACGTGTAGAACTTAAAGATTTCAGACAGCGTTCTCCTGGATGCCCAGAAGACACTTCTGTGAGGGAAGAGCACATGTGCCTTGGATGCTGTTACCCAAACCAATTCCACAGTCCAAACTCTCAATCAATTGACAATTGCTTGGTTGAGAGGTGAGATGAGAACAGGATAAATTAGTCGGGAAAAAGTAAGTAAACAATAATCCCTCTGCTGAATGAAGCGCAGCTACTTTTCACTGACTAAAACCAGGGGTCCTTTCTCACCTGGCTTGGAGAAGCACAGCCCTTCGATGCTGGCATGGTGAGAACTTCCCCTCTTTTTTCAGTCTCCTACAACCATCAAAACACAGGGATCACACAGGGCTTGTAAATCCCACATTTGTAGCTAACCCCCATGGGTTTATCACACATTCTCCAAGCCCCAGGTCTGATGGTGTGGGATCCTCATTCCTCATGACTGTTGAAAAAGACTTAGAAAAATTACTTGTGTATACTAATTTCAGAAATTAATTAGTTTTCAGAAACTAATAGAAAATAAAATAAATTTAGTGTATTAGACTGTTCACATTTCGTGTTTAGAAACGAATGTTCTGCTTTGTCTGTTTGTGCATGGGTGTGTGTGGGGTGTCTTTGTTTGAATGTCTGGGCTTGGCCATACCACATTTCCCTGTTGGCAGTAAAGCTAACTATGGACAGAGGAAAGGGTGCTTAGAGAAACCAGTTATCTGTGCTAATTCTGAAGGGTTTACCAATATTGTGTTCAAAGAAAGAAATCCTTAAAATTAGTAACAAAAGAAAGGAGAGATCAATTTTTAAAAATTACCCACCTTTCAATTAATAGCATGCCTCTCTGCACCTAGCAAAAAGCACCAAGAAGCACTCTATTTTACATTTATCTGCTGTTACTTTTATCTGAGTTTATTCAAAGCATTTTTGACCCTCCTACCCTCTGTGCACTGACACTTCCCGTCTTTCTAGGAGTCGATACTCAAATGAACAGAATGTTACAAAACTGGTTTATAGCACACAGCAAAATAGTTCCCTTAAAGAGAAGGGAAACTATTCTACAGGAAGCTAAAGCAAATATAAATTGCACAAACACTTATTCAAAAGGAGGAAATGCTACCAAAACCTGGCCACACAAACCTAGTACACGGTCCATGGACAGTGATAAGTGCATCAGAGAAGGACATAGAACATAGACAGAGGACCATTTTCTCTCTCTCCCCAAAAATCTAGTGCCATTTAAAAGCATTTAGAGATTGGTGGGTTTTTTCAGGCACTTTGAGATGCATTTAATTGTCTCATTATCCAAATTGCTTGCATAGTGTCCCACCAGCATTCCAACTGCTGGGACAGTTGTTTAACAATTTCCTAAAGCACAGGAAAGATCATTCCGGACACTAATAGCTCAGAAACAGCAACGCAAATAGTGTATCCTGGGAACTGGATTCCCTCTGGAAGCCGACCTGTCACAAGCAAAAGTAGAAAAAATTAAATTCTTTCGCAACCGACCCCTTCACTCGGAATATTCATAGACACTGAATGCACTGTAGGATCCTATTCTCTTTGCCAGCCTCTAGTTCTGCTGCTCACAGACATTTAATCAGTGTTGTAGCTGCCGAGAGGCTATCCAGTTATGTCTGGCATTCCAGACCGCTCTTTAAGTAGTAAAGCATTAGTGTACTACTCCTGTGCACGCAAATGAAAGAAGGATATGAATGCAGTGGCTGGACAAGACATCCTACCAAAAAAAACCTGCCAGAGTTGATAAAGAGCCTTGAGTCTTAAAGAGAGATTTCGACATCCACAGCTCCCACACTACCATGTGCCATCTTACGTAGTCATTGTGGAAAAACCACTGGAGTGTGAATTTTTTAAGCAAGCCTTCTAAACAAACACAGAGCTCCCATGGCATAGCTCCATGCCCCTCCCTGGAAGTGTTCAAGGCCAGGCTGGCCAAGTCCTTCAGCAACCTGGTCTAGTGGAAGGTATCCCTGTCCATGGCAGGAGGACTGGAACTAGGTGGTCTTTAATGTCCCTTCCAATCCAAACTGTTCTATGGTTCCCTGAAATGTGTATGTAGTCAAAAGAAAAGCCAGGTTAGATCCTGATGGTCAGACAGGAAGGCAGATTCCCACTCAGAGCACATGAGTAGAGCTATGGGTGCGTGCAACAACAAAGAATGAAAACACAAGTGATGAATCTGATGTTTGTGCATGGGCAGAAACTGAACAGAAATTTGGGGTTAGGCAGCAGAGAGTTGGAATTATGGCTTAAATCCTTTTGGGGATTTAAGTGCCACCAAGGTGCTTTAGTGCTTGGACTAAAACTCAAGCGCTAAAGAGTATTTTTAAGTATGGGTAAGCGTATGCATTAGTAAGGGAACAGAAGTTAATGCCCAGTTTCCTTTAAAATGAATTCTGTGTAAAACACTTGGTTAATGTTTTTACATCACCCTAGTAACATGATCAACATTACCATAGAAGCATCTTATATGGAAAGACAGATCACTCTAACCTCATGAAAAGGTAATTCTACTTCTATGACTCATGGCCGTAAATCCACACTTGTGGAGTGAAATGGACAGACACCAACCATCCTGAGCTCCCAATGATGTCAGGTTAGTTGGCTATTCAGTATATGTAAATTTGGAAAAAAAAAAACCAAACAAAAACAAATCCACAGTATGTCATACGTAAATTTATAACCCTCCAAAGTTCAGCCTGTTCTGAGCAATTAACACAAAACTACTGCCAGAGCTGTGATATATTAGAATAAATAACTCTTTAAAGAGATACAGATGTTAAATGTGTATGTGCCTTGGACAGTCATGTTAAACATTTAAAAATAACCTCAGTGGTTATTGGTGTGTTTAGATTTTATAAGATCTAGGGCTGGCAGAGGACTCTGTGGTTCTTGTTCCGTACCACACCACATGTGTGATCTGGATTAAATTTCAGAGGGAGGTCTCTTTTTGTCCCTTCCAGACTTTTACTTAGTAAGAGTGCAGCAAGCTAAATTCAGAAGCAGGGTAGGCACATGCATCTCCAAAAACTGCATGGGTCAAATTTAACAGTGACTAAATATTGGTACAAACTACAAGGCTAGTGTCCAAGAGATGTAAATCATTGACTTCAGTGGTTATTCTTGAAAGTATGTAAGATGGGAATCAACCTAAGATAACAAACTGTTCACAGATAGGTGCTGAGCAGAGTGACCTGCACAAATTTAACATGTACAGGCTTATAAAATGAGTACAGTATTATCTGACTGATGGAAAAGAGCAGCAATATCCATGGCAATAGCAGCCTCAATAACAAGCATTGTGACCGTGGGCTGTTAAGTTTTTCCTTTCAAACTCTCTATTGTATATGTCTCTACCCTCCTCAGCAGATAAACTACAGTTTTAAGCAGAAAAACAAATTCTCTCTCATCCCAACAGTGTCACAAAAGCTGTTCTGGCAGAGAAAGATGAAGGCCAAGAGTGAAATAAAACATTTCTTTTGCATTTTGTCTTTCTGTATAAGCAGAACTTGGAAGTATTAGAGTAAAGGGTGAAAGAAATTAGAAAACTACTTTTTTCCCTCTCTGGCTCTTTTTCAGCTCTAGCTTTATTGTAGCCTCCCCTCCTACTCTGGGGCCCTACCTCCCTGCTCAAAACACAAACCACCCACATGTCTATCAACCAATTCTCTTTCCTGCAGCTCCCAAGATTCCCAGCTCAGCCTAGTGTGTAACCAGTTCCTCCAAACTCAGTCACATTTCCCAGTGGTGCTGCCCTCAGCACGTGCTCCGTAGGTTCTGCAGGAAGGCTGAATGCATGGTTACCAGCAATTATTCCAAAAGCACCTAATGTCCAGCCTGTGGTGACATGGATAACTAACAGAAGAGTTTAGGATTTAACAGTTCTCCCCAAAAATATAGGTTATCTTCCATCACTTCTTCCTCTTAAGCATGTCCAGTACACTTGTTTGCATGCTTGCTGAAGGCTGAATTAGCTGCAGTTATTGCATTTTATCACATGTTCCTCTTTTAGGAATAATTTACACACAATGAGAAACTTACACCATGATATAAGTCATTGTTAAGCTTGTCTCAGTCTTCATTGTAATAAGCACTGCTTGGAAACCACACATAAATTTGTGGCTTTCTTATGCCACCAAACAGCAGACAAATACAAAGTAATGGGCCATTCTTTGAAGTGCTAAAATCCTGTCTAGAAGTAATTAAACATGGTACAAAGAGTTGCTTCAATTCCCAATTTATGACTGAGGACCAAGGAGTTCGATCACAAGGTAGTTTTCCCATTTTAAATGGACAGGAAGCCCAGCCCATGAAGCTTGTTGGGAGATCTGTAGTAATCCACACAGTCTTATTCAGTGGAACATTTCATAGCTAAGAGTGAAAACTGTTTTGTTTTTAAACAGAAAAGAAAAAAGACCCTTAAAAAAAAAAAGTAATTAGCAAAAGAGTCTGTTTCAAACTTCTGGCACTAAAAACCTACTGCTATTGTTTCAGTAAACTCTAACTGCCACATAGCTGTTCCCACTGGACATGGGTGAACAAACCCCTGTAATGTAAGGCTTCACCAGGAGCAAGCAGCCCACTGAGTTTGAGCTCAGCTTCTTAAGCCTTGGAAAAGACAGAAAGCTTCCTATTACCTCATCTTTCATCTATCTGTTAAGAAACAAACTGAAGCAAAATTATGCCCTTCAGGCTTTCAAACAAATTCTGACCAATCTGGGCTTTAATTGGAGTATCTGTGGTTTAGTTCATCTCACAGAAGAAGGTGTCATATTCTTGCTAATATGTATCAGAACCTATCTCTTGATTGTAAGTTTTTAGATGTTTACACACAGCTAGAGAGCCCAAATCATAGATTTTGATCAGTAAACAGTTGGTTCACAGAATCACAGAATGGTTTGGGTTGGGAGGGACCTTAAAGACCATCTCGTTCCAAAGCCCCTGCCATGGGCAGAAACATTTCCCACGAGACCAGGTTGCTCAGAGCCCCATCCAACCTGGCCTTGAACACTTCCAGGGATGGGATATCCACAGCTTCTCTGGGCAATCTGTTCCAGTGCCTTACCACCCTCACAGTAAAGAACTTCCTTCTAATATCTCATCTAATGCTATCTTCTTTCATGGAATCATAGAATCATCAAGGTTGAAAGAGACCTTCAAGGTCATCCAGTCCACCCAGCACCACCACTGTAACCACCAAACCACATCAACCAGTGCCAGATCTAGACACCTCCTGAACACTTCCAGGCATGGTGACTCCACCATCTCCCTAGGAGACCTATTCCAATGCCTGACCACCCTAACTGAGAAATTTTTTTCTAATATTTCATCTGAATCTCCCCTTTTTTAAGTTTAAGGCCATTCCCTCTTGCCCTCTCAGTGTAGGTACAGCAGAAGAGGCTGATCCCCACCTCAGTACACCCTCCTTTACTGAACACTCTACTCGAGTTTAAAGCCATTGCCCCTTGTCCTATCACTGTCTGCCCCAGTACAACACCCCTCTCCAGCTGTCTTGCAGCCCGCCTTTGAGAAGGGGGAATGTGAGAGCCAGGGCCTTCTCTTCTCCAGGCTGAACAGCCCCACCTCTCTCAGTCTGTCTGCATAGCAGAGGATCCCAGATTTGTCAGGCACAACTTGCCCTTAGTGAAGCCACGCTGGCTGTTGCAGATCACCTTATTTTCCATGTGCTTTAGTACAGCTTCCAGGAGGATCTGCTCCACGATCTTGTCAGGCACACAGGTCAGACAGACTGGCCTGTAGTCCCCTGGATCTTCCCTTGTATAAATCGGGGTTATGTTTCCCTTTTTCCAGGCAGTGGGAACGATTGGATTGCCATGATTTCTCAAGTATGATAGATAGTGCTTAACCACTTCCTGGAGGATGTGCAGATGCATCTCATCAGCTCCCACAGACTTGTGCACCTTCAGGTTCCTTAGATGGTCTTGAACCAGAACTTCTCCTAGAGCAGGCAGTTCCTCATTCTCCCAGTCCCTGAAAACCTGGATTAGTTTTCCATAAAAAGCTCAAAGGTAGACATTTCTTCATAAAGCAAGGCAAGAGGATTCTCTTTTACTCTACTCTTGTGAATCTCCATTCACCTAATACAGCAAACCAGAGAACATTATTTTACCAGAATAAAAAACAAGACAAATGATGACAAATATCCCCTGCAGAGACATGTCAGAAATACTTATTAGGTTGAATGATTCAAGAAACTGAAGTTTGGCTCCGGGGTTTATATCCTACTGTCCTGAGCTGGTAAAGATGGGAAATTGTGCCAAAAAGCTATGAGACTATTTAAGATTTAAGGCAGAGGAAAATATATTCATCTGTTTTTTAAACAGGAACAGACATAAACAGCAATGTAATCAGCAGACAGAAATATGAGAGAAAAGTATTAAAAGAGAAAAATAATTTCAGGCCCCCCTCAGAAATTAACATTCCCAGAAGATGATTCTGAGATCCTTCCCTGAAATACCCTCACTTCTGATAAATCACAGATCAGAATACACAGTCTGTGGAAGAAGACAGTTTCTTGCATCTCCTTTGACTTTTTTAAGGAAAACAGCCACCATCCACAGGAATGAAGATAGTGAAAGGAAGTATTAGGGACTACGGACAATTAAAGGGAGAGAACACAATGTGGAATCACTTCTTTTCATAGGCAACCTGAGTGATGAAGGTTTCTCCCCCTAGTAAGACAGATTTCATAAATGACACTGATGCCTCATTTCAAGAGATAGAACAAAAGGCAAAATTCAGTCCTTGCAATCTAGTCTTCTACTAATCCTCTAACAGGTGGCTTGGTTCTGGTACATAATTTGGTCACTCAAACCCAGAAATGCCTAATTCATACAAAGACCTTTTAACTCACATATATGCGTAGCGCTTCCACTGCTTCAACAGAAGTTGTAAGCATGCAATGAGCAGCACAACACTGAGTCACAAAGCTGTGGGCTATTTAATTTCTAGTAAGGAGAGTGAGAAATAAGATAGAACGCAAATGTAGGGTTTCTCTCACAGTCTCCTTCTATGAAATGTGCTATTTCCAGCATGGGTTTCTCAATCAAACCATGGGCAGATCAGCTCGTGTGAACAGCTCAAGGACTGTAACGAGATACTTGCTGGTTGCATAGTAGGCAACACCAAGCAGAAGTGAAACAAGCTTTCAAATGCACTTTATTCACAGCAGCCCCATTCCTTCTCCCCCACTGACTAAAGATAGGACAGGGCATTAACACTTAATATCGAAGTGTAAGTAGCCTTTCCATTTCCTCTTCCATCCTCCAAACAACAAGCACAATTCTTTGAAACATTACGTGTTTTGCTTCTTAGATGAACTCAGCACTGTGTCAGCAAATGACAAGTACAAGTGCTGGTGTCAAAAAGATGCAGTTATTATGTATGGCTTGTGCAGGACCTTTACATATTTCTGGCACTAAAATATAAGTCTGTTTTGCGTCATCTGGATGTGATTCTAGCATTTTAGCTAATTTGAAACAGCATTGCATGCAGTACGCTGTGCGGAGTTTGGCTCTTTAATTGTAAGCCAACATTAAGCAGATACTCAGTCTACCCACACCAAGACTGCTGGAATTTCTATTGGAATGAGGATTATTCTCTTGTAACCGTGCTGGTTTTGGCTGCTTGCGACAGGCTGGGCAGAATCATCAGAAGCAGATCATTAAAGCTCAACACATTCCCAAAAGTCAGACTGAATTGGCTGGGCTGGAAGGCGGTTTATACATTTTCTATTTTTATCCAATAATAAAAACTTGGTTACTTTGGCCCAAATCCCACAGCAGGTTTCCTTACAGCAGCTGAGGGATGTGCCAACCTCCCTCGTTGGCAGGGAGACCCTCTGCCTGTAAGTTGGGGTGGGCCAGGGCTTGGCCCAAGCTTTCCCTTAGTGCTTCACCAGGAAGAGGCCCTTGGATCATAGAATCATGGCACGGCTTGGGCTGGAAGGGACCTTAAAGATCGTCTCATTCCTACCCCCTGCCATAGGCAGGGACACCTTCCACTAGACCAGGTTGCTCAGAGCCCCATCCAACCTGGCCTGGAACACTTCCAGGGATGGGGCATCCACAGCTTCTCTGGGAAACGTGTTCCAGTGCCTCACCACCCTCAGAGTAAAGATCTTCCTCCTAATACCTAATCTAAACATACTTTCTTTTAGTTTGAAGCCATTTCCCCTTGTCCTGTCACTGCATGCTCTTGTAAAAAGTCCCTCTCCATCTTTCTTGCAGTTTCCCTTCAGGTGCCAGAAGGCTGCAATTAGATTACCCCGAAGCCCTTTTTTTCCCAGGCTGAACAATCCCGATTCTCCCAGCCTTTCCTCATAAGAGAGGTGCTCCATCCCTCTAATCCACTCGGTGGCCTCCTCTGGACTCGCTCCAACAGGTCCGTGTCCTCACTCTGCTGGGGACCCCACAGTTGGATGCAGCACTGCAGGAGGGGTCCAGATGGAGCAGACAGAGGGGCAGAATCCCCTCCATCGCCCCGCTGCCCTCACTGCTTTGGATGCAGCTCCGGATCGGTGTCGAGTTCCTCTCCGTGGCCTCGAAACTCCCTCCGCGCACCGAAAGCTTTTCGCTTTCTGCTGCCGCGGGGCCGGGCGGGCGCGCTGCCGCCAGGGGACACTGCGGGCACGGCCCGGGGACACTGCGGGCACGGCCCGGGGACACTGCGGGCACGGCTTGGGGACACTGCAGGCACAGCCTGGGGACACTGCGGGCACGGCCACAGCCACCGCGGCCGAACACGGGCCCGGCCCCGCACAGCCCTGGCAGCCCGGGGGAAGGGGCTGCAGCCCCTCCATCAGCCCGGGGGGAGAGCGGGCGTGGGAGGAGCTGCTGCCGGCCCGCTCGCCTCCTGCCCCGGGACACCACAGCCCGCTCAGCCGGCAGCGCTCGGCTGTGCCTCCCCGGAGGCTCTGGCCGGGTGTCCGGAGCCTGGTGCGCGGATCCTGCCTGGGGAACACCCGTGGGAGCGGTGCGGAGCGCACGGACACGGGCTGCACGTCCCAGCGTGTGACTTCCATGCATGTCAAACCTGCGCCGCGCTATGGCACGCACGGGGACTTCCCCTCATCTCAGCCAGCCCGGATCCAGTAAATGAAAATTCTGACCCTGCTGGTTATCTGGATGGAGAGTCCCTGACGGCAATTTATAGACTATGTTTTGTGACTAACTGTGATCACAAGGGTCACTGGGGTTTTCTGAAGGCTTTCAGGTATTGCCCAGGAAGCTGCCTTAACGAGATTGGAACATGAAGATGACAGCGGTGACAGGCAGCAAAAAACTCTATGTGCATGGAGCCGATTCCACTGCATGAATAAGATACCAAAACAACTCTTGAGATACCGAGCATCTCCAGTGATAGCTGCATAGCTGTGTGCACACACTGAACAGAAGCTGTGGACCAGAATTACAGACTAACTGCTAACCCTGAGCCAACAGCTTAAACACGTGTCCTCAGAGCACACACAGAAGCAGTAGCTCAAATCCCCCAAGTAGGATGGCCATCAGAGCAAACACTGACTTTTACAGCACAAGAATTGCTACACATCGATCTTGCCGAAGTCACAAAGCTGAAAACACTGCACAGCTGTGCAGTTTCCCCACCAGCACTATTCCAATGTAGCCCTGAATAGCAAAAACTTTTATTATTAGCTCTGTTGCTCAGCAAGGCTAACTGTCCCATCCTGTCAATTCATCTGCATTGCTTCCCACACAGAGGTTTTTCATTTATTGCACACTGCACTGTGCCACACACGCTTGGTCTTGGGTTTATAGGTGCACTCGCATGGGTTTATAGGTGCAAGCATGCACAGTGATTCTGTAAGCAACTCAGAAGAGAGTATGTGTAGCAAATCATATCATCTCCTGATAGTCACTTTAGTATGAAGACAGGGAGGCAGCTCAAGAAATAGTTTGATCATTATTAAACAATAATCTGGTCTGCTGATTGTTCTGTAGAACTGGAAACTTCTGGCAAGAAGGCAGCAACAAACATCTCCAAGGTCCACTTGACAGGTGTGGCCTCCCACAACTTAAGCCACATTGTCTTTGAAATAATGACCAAAGGAATATATAACTGCTTCTTAAAAGCAAACATGTAAACTCACTAACACAATGGCTAAATGGAAAAACATTATCCCTAATCATTCTCTTTCATTTGGAAGCAGAATGTATTTCATATCAAGTGCAATTTCTCTTTTTAACAGCTTTATCTTAATGCTTTTAGTATTTTGCTTGTACAATCTGTAGCCAACATTTCATTCACTGCTTTTCAGTCAATGCTTGGAGTTCCCTTAGAGAGACACATAAACCCTGGACTGCACTGATCATGCCTACTCAGCAAGAATAACACACACTCAGGGGCTGAAGCACTGTCCCTCAAGGCAGCAAGTTTGGTGTAAACTCTGGAAGGATTCCCTAGGCATTGCTTTTCATGTGATTGTTTCAGACCCTTACACAATATTATAGAGGGCAAGTCCTAAAGGAATTTATACTGCCAATTGGTTTTACTTTGTGCATGAATGTCACTGAAAAAATCAGAGAGAACTGAAATATGGGATATGTAGGGGAAAGTACACATGATTCTGTAAAAACACTTGGTATTCTGAGTGCCTTTTTGGGAGCCAAATGTCACCTGACAAAATTGTTAACGTTTTACAGCTCCCAAGGGAATAGTGTGGAACATATTCCTGCATGTCATAGACTCATGTCTCACCTGGGAGCCCTGACTCGTTGCTTGGGTACACTGTTCTGTACATCAGATGCTGTGTAAGACATGATTTTTCCACTGTACATTACGCAACTTCTTCTGTAATAAGAACTGCATGAGGAAACGACAAGAAGCTCTCAGTTCCAAATGAGCTTATTCCATTTTACTGGTGCTGGCAAACCTTTCTGCAGAGTGGCATATGGATGGACTGCCTATCCTGCCTGATTCATGGGATTCAAATGCATTGTGCATATTGTGATCACACTACTGCAAAGGTTACTTTAGGCTTTTGAAATGCTGAGAACAATTGTGAAGGGTAATCTCTTACTGAGTATTATGATACTGCTTTAGAAAGTATTGAGACAGAGGTGAAAAGGGTTTATCACTTAACACCATCTCTTGAAGGCATGAATTTCTTTGAAAATAAAGCTCTGTGTGACATCCAGAGGTTCACAACATACCCAAGAAGATATGACCATAAAAAATACCTCCAGGTATGAAATAAAGCAATCATTCTAATTATAGGAAATTTCCAAATCACTCATGAATTCTTCCAAGGATTTCTCCACCTTGCTTATTCCCAAAGGAAAGTGGAGAAGGAAAGGAATTTTTTCAAGTTATTACAGCTGAATCACAAAAGCTCCAGAGGAACATGGACCATTAAGAACATAGCTCTGAGTAACCAGCTAGTTCAGCCTGGAGGAGAGGAGATTGAGGGGAGAGCCCGTTGTGATCTTCAACATCCTCGTGAAGGGAGGTGGAGGGACAGGCATCTATCTCTTCACTCTCCTGACCAGTGACAGGACTCAAGAAAACATGTCTGGGGATGTTTAGTTTGGGTATCAGGAAAAGGTTCTTCACCGAGAGGGTGGCTGGGCACTGGCACAGGCTCCCCAGGGCAGTGGTCACAGCACCAAGCCTGGCAGAGCTCAAGAAGCGTTTGGACAATACTCTCAGGCACATGGTGTGATTCTTGGGGTGTCCTGTGCAGGGCCAGGGATTGGACTCGATGATCCTGATGGGTCCCTTCCAGCTCAGGATATTCTGTGATTCTGTGATCTGTGCAAAGCGGTCAGTTCAGGAGATCAGTGACAGCACCACCACCGCCCGTTAGCGCCCAAGAGTTCAGCTATTACCAGAGCATGTTAACAAGCCCAGCTGAGATATTTATGCAGCTATCAAATGACAGATGAGCTGTCCAGTTTGTGTATACAAATGTTGGATGCCAAATGAGGGTGAAGGGGTTCATAACATAATGTGTTCAGTAGCAAGCACGACTCCTAATTCAAGGCATTCCCCAGCCTTTACTTCTGTCTCTCTGTCATAGCAACCTCCCTTCTTTCAGCTGTGCCATTTCTGTTGTTTGCCAAGTCATTCCAAACAGGATCAGGCAACTGTTGCTCCAAAAAAAGCTATTTTTTCACACAAGATTTCTTTTCAGCCATCTACAGTTCCATGACTGAGTTTATTACACATCCTATAAACATTGTGCTGCCAACAGAGGGAGAGCAGCAATATGGGAGAAGGGTGGGAGCAAGAGGTTAAAACCTGCTTTAGCTGGTGTTGCCACCTAGAAAACTGTACATGCACCTACTCTCTCATGCAAAGGATTGAAATTCTAGCCTAGGTAGTTTTCAGAGACAACCAAAGCTCATTTTTTCCTCTGGATGGCTGAAGTCTCTGCCCTTTCCCTTTCTCTCTCCCCACTCTGAGAAGGAGCAGAGTGTCTTGGTTGAAACCGTGGAAGAAAGGCACTCCCTGATGAAAAATAGCACTGACCTGAGGAGTGGAGAGGAGCAGGTTTCACCCTGGTGCTTCTCACAAGATTAAAACCAAAACTTCTCACTCTTTGACTCCACCAGCAATAAACCACAAGTAAGCATAGTATGATGTCTTACCTTAAAGCCTCAGTGGCCTTCCAAAGGAACCAAGACATGTGAGTGAGAACTGAAGTGGGTTAAGCAGAGGTATATCCCTTTCTGTCAGTTCTGGTAAGCAATGGGCAGAGGAGCAGAGTGAAATCCATGCAGTCAAAACTGTGGCTGCTACATTTACCAGAAACTATTTATCAGTGCTCTTACTCAGCTGGAATGTACCCACATAAACACCCCTACTGAAACCAATTTGTAACCTAGCTGTTATCCACACCCATTTTAAAACTCCTTCATGCTGCCAAGATGACATAAAGTCAGGGTACAGAGAAAGAAGCAGGCGTGATGTTTTATTTTATTAGTTAAGTTGGTAGGACCACAATTTTGAGAACAGCAAGGCAAATCATCCAAGCACTTAACAACATACATAGCTGTTTGCAATTTTCCCTAAGATTTTGAGAAAATCTAGACTGCAATGTGCAGCTTCACAGTCTGAATATGGATCTGTGCATGCAAAACTCTTTTGCCTCACTGAGAGTATCAGCACACAAATTAAAATATTTAAATTTGCTAACTGCAGTGCTGTAACAGTAATGCAAATATTTTTTTGCAATCTGAGAAAGTCCGCTTTCATGCCAAATACACATGAATTAAACTCGCCTCATACAATTCCCTGAGTGGACTGAAGGTTGACAAGAAGTCTGCTCCATTAAACTCCAGAGAATAACCCCAGAGAATTAACCCTGGGTTGCTAATTGAATGACATCAGAAAGCAGCCACCAGCCGTGTTCTGCCAATTTCCTAGACCCTGGAGAGCTTTGTCAAGAGTTGCATTAAATGATCTGTCATCAACTGAATATTAATCTCTCAGTATTTTATTACTCAGACCTAAACAGGGCCTTCTGGAGGGCATGAATTATTGGCAATGGGAGGCAGTAATTACAAAGTGAGGTATAGTGCAGAAAACATGATGAGCAAGTTTAAACAGTGTCTGGGGACTGTTTAATATCGTGCTGGCAAACATTGCATGCAATAAAGCCATTTTAGAGAGAACAGATATAATGCAGGAATCCAGCCTCTAAACAACAAAAAGGAACCCCAAAGCAGAAAATTACATTTTTTTGTTTCTCACATTAAGGCATAACTCTCCAGGCTTTGCTCCTACAACAGAGCAGTAGGTTCTGCCAATACCTTATGGGTGTGCTGAGTTTCTTGAATGTGCTGCAGGAATGGACACATTTTTTAACACGTAGTAATTTCTATAAATGAGATCCCATATTCCATGGCCTGCCTTTTGGGTGCCATGTGGCTGATGAGAGTCTTGCTGAACGCAGTGGTGAAAGGGATCCAAGCAAGAGCAGAGGTTATTTGAGGAAATTTGCACTATTCGTGCGTAACATGGACGTGATTCTGTTGTAGCTAAGAAAATATTTCCGTGCAGTGAAAACGAAATCCCAATGAATTATTACAGTTGAAATATCACAACCTGAGCCAAGCATGAACAGACACTATGTATTCTTAAGGGATGGTAAGGAAAAATAAATCAAAGCACACTCATACAGGGCATCAGCTGTCACAGGCAGGGCATATGGCTGATAAAAAGATAGGAAGCTTTGGAAAGCATCACCGAATTATGAGGAAGCCTCAATCCATGAAACACAGAACCAACCATTCCAGGTTACATGATACAGCCTGATGTTCCCACAGCCATCGTTATTGCATGAGAAAGCATGAATAAAAGCAGGAGTTTTGTTCAGGTGTATCAGGGCATGGAAAGACCAGGAAAGTACTGGAGCATTTCCCTGAATTGCTCCTCAGTGCAATAAATCCCCTGCCTTGAAGAACCTGTATTAGTAGGTAAAATGGGCAGTTGGTGCTGGGAAGAGATATATTTAACCTGATAAATGACAAACAGAAATGTACCTTGCAAAGCACGATGGACCTAAATGAAGAACATTTCATCCTGTTCATTAAACAGGAGTTGAAAATGCATAGCATAGAAGAAAAAAAAAGTCAGTATTGTTAGGGAAATTGGAATGTTCCTAAACACAAAAAGCAGAGACTCTGAATATTGACTTGGGATAGATTTTTGCTTTCTCACTCACTGGTATTTTCAATTTACATTCAGTAACTGAATCACTGCTCTTGAAATGTTACTCATATAAAAACACTGTTTTGGTATAAAACAAGCAGCAGACCTGTAATTAGACTTGTATTAAGAAATATTATTTATTAATAATTAACAAATATTAATTTATTAATGCAACAGTTTAATATCCTTGTGTTATCATTTGTAATAGTATATTCCTCAAGTTTTTGAGAGCAACCCGGGAAAATGACAGCTAAGAGTCTCTGCATATGCATCTGATGTCAGATATTGAGATAAAAGTGAAATTGAAAACACATAATCTGGTTTTTCTTTTGAATGTATTCACCTGGCACTTGAAAAGTAAAAATATTTTCATTTTCTCAAATTTAATTTCCCCGAACATTTTAAACTGTATAACTTAGTATCAAAGTAATTCTCTGCAAATATGTGTTGTTTCATGAATTCGTAGCTGGACACGTACAGAAAAAAAAAAAGGATGGAAAACCAATTAATTAAAACTGTGGGAATTGTTTTTCATGTTAATTAAATACCGTATTTTGAGCTTTGCAAAATATCAATCAAAATTATATAAAAAGCTGATAATCTAATGATTTATGGGGAAAATGTTTTGATTACACAGTCTCTTAATGCAATGGTAAAAATACAGGTGTGTTCACATGTGAGTGTCATTCAGCATTTCTCATAAAAAGCCTGACTGGTTATGTAACTTTGTAGTACAGCCCTCAAGCACCCATATCCCCATTTCTGCTCCTCTACTTGGATTGTGTCCACAGGAAGATCCTGTCCTTGCTGCAAGCTGCTCTGTGTGGGCTGACTTCAGGGACTCCTTCGATTTGAAACTCCAGATAGAAGAAGTGTGGAAGTCCCAGCAGGACGAAGTTGCAGACACAGAAAGGCTCCCTCAACATTTTATTCACCTGGAAAACAGGACTTCTGTTCTTATACAAACAATACCTAAGTTGTGGTCAGTAATTTCCTCACCTGTATGATCAAAAAGATTCTTTCCTATTTGATTGCTCTTGGCTATTAATCAAGTCCTTAAAGAGAGCTGAGGAATCACCTACCCCTAGAAAGGCATGATCAAGGGTGCATAACCTCTCAGTGCACTGACAGAAGAGGTCCTGAGTCCATACTGGAACTTAGCAAACAAATGGGATGACCAGAATTTACAAGGGAAATTTCTAGCTTATGTACTATTGTCATTTACAGTAAGAAAAGAAAGAAAAAAAAATTCATCTCTAGAGATTATTTACCTCGCAACCCAATAGTGCACTTGGAAATTACTGTACCCTAAAACAGCTCTGATAAGCAAAGATGAAACTCAAATAGCTAAAAGGGAACTAAAAGAGCTCTTGCTTAGTATCAAATCCTGTTTTAAAACTTTCTGCTCTTAAAGACATCCTGTTTATATATTTAATCAATGAACTGGATGCAAGACAAACAAAAATAGCCTGCAATCTTCTGTGAAATGCATATTTGCAAAGTTGGAGTAACTCAGCTTTTAAAGTAAACAGCTAAACAGCTTGGAAAATTCCCCAGATTCCTGTTAGATTTTGTTTCTGTTTCTCTGTGAACAGTGTTCTGATTTTTTTTTTCTGGGAACATATCATGGTTAAATGGTAGGCATTTAGAGAAGAAAACTCCCTTTCTTTTCTGCTTATTCCTTACATGTATCTAATCAAAGAATTCAATTTGATAAGAGACTCTGCCTCTGACAAAACCTTACATCTGACCTCCTATCAAAATAAGTTTCTGGATGATGAAATCTCAGGGATTGTTTTGTTTGTTTTAAGATCTGCTTTCTTTTAAAGTTCAATTGCAAGCCTTCTCCAAAGAGAATAAGGACATTGGGACAGGAGGAAAATATTTTGGATCACCAGTGTACTCAATTTGTTCCACATGAAATACATGACCTTCATCCCAAAACCAAGTGGGTTGCACACACACTTGCCAACCTACAAAATTGCTCATATACATCACTTCTGCTGGAAGTCTTTCTGATGTCTTTCTTCTAACAGGCACAAACTTCTTCACATAGATATAGCTCAAAAACAAGTACAAATTATACCTATTTATTCTTCTACTAACACTACTACTTCTCTATGACAGCTCGTTCCCTTACATGACCTTTACTCTGATGTTATTATATGGACAATTATCCCACCACTTTTCAGACTTTGTCTCTGAAGTCTCAAAAAAAGAATAGATTCTTCATTTTCTTAACCTTCCCAGAAGCCCTTCTATGTACCGGTACTAGTTTTGGTTCATCTTTCTTTATCATGGTTGAGCAGAAATATACGCAGTATTTCAGATGAGGTTTGGCCAGGCTCTTGCATAATTACATTGATATTTCTCTCTCTAAGAACACAAGTACATGACTAAAGAAATAACCCCATCACTATGCATCTGAGTTCCTATTTGTCTTCCTTTTTGCTCCACTGCATTGGTGCCTCAGCATCAGTTGCTAACATGCTTTTGCCCGTTCATTCCATTGGCATTTCCAACTGAGGAGTCCCCACCTTGTGACAGAAATTCTTGTGAATAGTTCTTCAAGTTTGTGACTGTACAATTTGCATCGTGGCAAGACTCTAGATAATTTCATCTGGGTTCCCTTGTTCCCAAAAGGCTGGAGAAGGTCATCTTCCAGGGTTCCTTCCAACACGGGCTGTCCCGTGACTCTACAATTCTATGAATAATAGCATTTCTATTCTCTTCTGCAAGGTCCTGCAGTCTCTTTTGCACGATATTTTAGTCTTCTTCTGTAGTAATGGTCTCTTTGTATCCAAAGTCTTTACCAAAGGTACTGAACAAGAGAGGTCTGTGATCAGTCCTCGAGAACCTCCACTTATAAACAATTTGTCAGCCCAATAGCTCGCTTTTCCAAAATAACTTCTGCCATTTTCCTTCAGCTAATTCTACTGTTTCAATAGCTAGCTCTATTTTCCAATTCTTGCACATCTCCAGCTGAAATAACTGTATCTTGTATGGCATTGTATCAAATATTTAAGCAGAGTCTTGCTGCTTATACCTTATTGTCAATTATTTGCCTAAAGCAGATAACACATTAGTACGCTCAAGACTTAGTTTATAATGGGAAGACAAATTTTAATAATCTGCTTATCCCAAGAGAGACTACTTATAACCCTTGCTTAGAATTTCAAGAGCTTTGATATTTTAATAATTTAGAATAATGAAAACATGACAACAAGCTCATTATGAGACAGTTAAAGGAGAAAGTTCTTCCACCTGACTGGAGACATCTATCGACACTGTTCCGACGGGAACGATCTGGGGTAGGTTTGATTGGACGGCACCCGGATGGGTGTAGCAAGCTCTACCAGCAGTCTGTAGAACTTACTGAACACATACAATTAAAAGCTCTCCTACTGCAGATTTAAAGCAAACACACCTTTTACAGATGTCATTTTCTCTTTGGCTACATGAAGAAGCTGCTCCAGGACGAGATCCACTGTGACACTGAAGTATGGTAGCCATTCAGTACTGACTCCATGAATGAATGTTTTCATTCTGCACCAAGACCTTTGTGGTTTAGTTTTTCCGCTTCTAAAGAGAACATTAATGATTCCCTTACAGCAGACCAAACTCATAATTAGCAGGAAAAAGGTTTTTGCAAAAGCTATGCCAGCTATTTTCACAATACATTTGATGTCATGGTTTCAAAATTCTGCAGTGAAAAAAATTCCTACTCTATCATTACGGTTTTTTTCCATAGGAGCTATGTAGGGAAAAAAGACCTGAATGAATGCCAGAAATGGAGCATGCAACCCCAGGGATGATTGTTACTATGGTTTCTTTAGTAAGAATTACCCACTTTCAGTGAGCTTGTAGCTGTTCCTGAGTTAAATATTACCCAAGTGAGTAAGCAAAGTGCTGCGTGTCCTCTGAGGCAGCTGTAGGACTGTTTCTACTTTCAGTGAATCAATGTAAATCCCACGTTTCTGCAGAGAAAGAATCCAAATTCTTTCACTCCCTTATGGATGTGTGCCCACACCACATGCTGTATGTACATGTAAGATGTTTCTCCAGTGACCACTTGACAGTAACCCAGGGTTTACAAACAGAAAATTCCTACCCTCCTATAAAGAGAGTAACATTTAGTCTTTGTGACAGTAAATAAACCCACCACTTCTCCTGCTTATCAGACATGCTTCCTTCCTGTAACAGGAATTATATCACTGCACTGATGGGAAGAAGAGAAAAGGGATTTTTTTTAATGGTTGTTTTATCTATCACTTTCACTGAGACAGAAATTCTAGACTGATTCACAGATGGAAACCCCAAATGCCATGCAGCAAAGCATTCATCTATGGACAGGAAACAGTATGGGTTTGATAGGCTACAGTAAAGGTTATGCCACTTTTAAGTACATTTTAAAAGACTGCTCAGACACCTTCCTTAACACTCGAGTGACAAAACAGGGCACACATCAAAGCCTTTAATCCTACACAGGGTATACCAGTGAACTGCAATTCCTATATGGCCCTGCAGATCAGCCTTGATTCTCTAATACTGATTCCATTAAGTGATGTTGTCACCAAGCTGTGTAGAAACAAAAGGAAACAGGAAGAAGAAAAAAAAGAAAAAAAGTGGCATTTGAAATAATGAGAATACAAAGGCTGGTGCAAGTACCAAATGCAGATGAGATCAAGAGACATTACAGAAGGAGCACTAAATTACAGTAAGTGGTACCAGGGCAAAGAACAGAAAGTCTGTAGAATAGGCTGGTTTAAATTTGTTTTTTAAAAGATGTACTTTCAGCAAAACTCTGGATGAGTACATGAAGACACACATAAATGTTCATATGCATGAATGTAAAATATCAGTGGGAAAGAGCAAGACTTTCTAATAAGCTCTCTGGAGGTATAATAATTGATCTCTGTTACGCAAGCAGTTCTGGGAACCTTGACTTCGTATTTCTGTCAATTTTTCTAGCTTTGGAAGCTAAAATTAACTTTTTAAAATACAATAATTTTAAATCTGACCCAACAAAACCCGAAATAAGTTAATAGATAAATAGCTGAATTGGACCCTATCTGTTCCTGGAATGAAGAGTCCCTGTCTGTGAGTAAGCGTGCAGTAAGCACTTCGCTTCTTCATTAGATTCACAGAAAAGGCAAAAAAAGAAATCCACCCTAACTGAATCTAGACAAACTGCAACCTTCATTGTGAACCTAAGAGACAAAATCCAGCTTTGTTAGCAACCCTCATCTACATGACACATCCACAAATAAGACTGCAATTTACAGTGTGCCTCACATGAACCATAATCTGAATATAGAAAAGATTTTCCCTATATACCTACATCTGAAAATCATGTGGATGTAATATAGACCACATTTTTGTGGGGAACGAGTCAAACCAACTGGAAGCTTTTCGAAGCTGCAGTACATCAAGTGGGATTTTAGCCATATATAGATGTGAAACCTCTTTTGTGATGGTGTAACACTGCTGCAAAAGGAGAGGTTTGGATCTGAAAAAGGATTTTCTGTTGCTTCCTTAACAAATGGGCTTTTTCTTTTCTGTTCTCCTTTCTGGTTCCCTATTCATGTAAAAATTATCCCAGGCTCCAGAACATACTTTCTGTTTTGAAGGTTCCTGTAAATCAATATCCTTACGAACAGTTCGTGCAAAAAGCCTAATCGCCTTGTGTGTAGGGATATATAAGCCTGTGCTTTAACAGTTCACTGTCCTCGTCGACCCAGGATTCAGCTCTGACATTAATTCTATAAACATATCTGAATGCTGGGACTTATTTAGCTTGGGATACTAATTTTGCTCACTTCTTTTACTTGAGGCCCCCAGCTGCCTTTGAACATTACTCACACAATATACTGATTAGTGAGGTGCCTTAGTTTATCTATCAAACAGAAGAATGACGCAAAAGGCCCTTTGGAAATATTCCTCGGAAAAAAGTGATGCAAGAGATGGAGGAAGCAGCAACCCATGCCCCACTGTTACTCATAGACATGATGCACAGGCTGGAGCTACACCCTGTGGTTGTGGGGAAAAAAGCGGGGACAGTGAGGGCTCCCACAGGGCTCCCAGCTCTTCCAAGGAACAGCAACATATCCTTGGACTTAGGCTGTTGTCTCCATCACACAGCATTGCTGAGAATTCAGCTGTCTTCCCCTGTGCACTCTGCATAGACATTATACAATTAATAAAGCAATGAACTCCAGTGCAGAAACCACGGAGTAAAACTTTTACTGCAGAACAAGAACAGCACTTACTGATGGGGAGTGTACCACAGAACTTGGATATGACACCAAGTGATAAGCCGGAGTTCTAGACAGATGTTTAGAAGAAAACAATGCGTAAGGAGGAGGATTTTACACAGGGAACTGTATCTCTACTTCTAGAAGAAAGCATCTGTGGAACAAAATTCTTTAGAAGGATTCTGCTGGGATGGACTGTCTTGGACTAGATGATCTTTCCCCCCATTTCTGAGGGTCCACAGGGTTCCACAGGAGACACCATGCTTTTGTACAGTCCTGACCTCAATTAGATACTTTTCAGTCGGCTGCACATATCTAGTTATGAGATCTGAAACATTCCCTCTCTCCCTTCATCCTAAACTATGACAGATTCTCCCAGAGTGAATGTTGTTCATTTCCACCATGCTACCCGTTCTCCATCACATCTCTACTCTGCCCAAAATATACAGTGGCATCAAATGCCTGAGGGAATGTGGGTGTGTGGATGACTATACAGAAGATAGCTTCCTTTCTTAAAGGTGCCACACAGAATAGCTTCAAGGACATTATCCAAAATGTGTATCTTGAACTGTACTGAGACTTGTTTTCCTAGGCAGGGACTGCAGCAGATTCTCTTTGTGGGATGACTCAGTTCTTAAGGGACCATAAGGAACTTTGAAGACAGCACTTGGGCTGCAGATGCAAATTCTGGAAATTCTCTTGAGAACAGCCTAACAAATAATTTAAAGAAGCCAACAGCTCATCTGGAATTTCTAGCCTAAGACAATGGAATGAGAGGGCCCTTTAGAAGGCAGAGTTGACTACATGGTTTCCCCAATTCTATCTTGGCAGTGATCAGCAATGCACCATTCTACTAAAGAAGCTAAAAAAAAGTTTAAAAAAAATTAAAATTCAGACGGATCATATTCTGATGATAACTACTGTGATCCTGGTGAGGGGAGAAAGTAATCCCGTGAGTTTAACTGATAAAAACCTAAATGCTGAAGTGAGAGAGTTGGCAAGGAGGTGGAGATTTTTATTATCCAAAGGTGCTCTTTGACTGGGAAATACTGTGACAAAAAGACTTTTTGCTGGATCCCAAGCTAAAGCATCCACATTTCTAGAGGTTGACACTACTAGGAATCTTCAGAGAAAGTACACACATTTTTCTGTGTATTTCTTAGTAACACTGCAATCATACTTCCTTCTTGTAACTAAAAAGTTAAAGGAAACAGAATGTTTGTCTTTCAAGCAATTATCAAACACCTTTGGTGTGGACATAGAACAGAACGCTTAGCAAAACTTAATCCACAGACACAATCTTCCAGGGGCAATAAACAAGATGAGGGAAGGATGAAGACATTTGTTCATTTCCAGTGGGTGCATTGAAAGAGTAAATTTCAAAAGCTGCTTTTTAAAATGAAGTGTAAAACCATCTAACTCTGCTGTTCTTCCACACAGAGCAGACAATCATCATCAGAAACTGGCCAAGCTGTATTTTAGGATATAAAACACTCCAAGGATTAATGCCAGCAGGACTGATTATTTGGAATATTAAAGACTAAGAAAACTTCTGTTACGCACACTTCAGAAGAGGAATCAATGAAGAGGCAATAAGTAAATAATAGAACAACTGACAGGAACATTAGCATTAGACTTTGGCACTGACCAGCAAATAAAAAGCAGAGATGCTATAAAGACATTGATTACTGAAGAAGGCGGAGAACATTATAAAGATGAGACATCACTTTTATTAACCAAACCTGTTTAGAGAGATAAAACCCAGCAGCCAGATCATGACATACATGGGTGACAAGTGACAAAGGGTTACTGGCAGTGGAGCTGTGGGAGGAAGGCATCCCAGTCCGAGGTCGGTACTTTTCCCTGTCTACATTCCATTGCTCCATAGTGGGCTGCACGGCACTTTGACATTTCCAAATGAAAAACCATGGCTTGAAGAGTCTACCAAGTAAGAAGCTGCTGTTCAAATTGTCTTTTTTTCCATACTGGTGTTTTCCTGAGATTCAGAAGACTATAACACTTCAATGTGGAGAAGAGCTGAGTGGCCAAGTCCAGCCCTCTTCGATGAAAGATCTGTACCCTAAGTAGGCAGTTCTTCAAACCTCCTGTTAATGGCACTTTCACACATCACAGTTAAGAGGTGATTGAGGAGAGCACTCATCTTGGTAGGCAGCTGGTGAGTGCATCAGGCCTTGGTATGGTCACAAAGTTCATGGTGCAGTGCAATAGTGGACAGATCTTTTCATGATCCTTCAACACTTCACTCAAGTGTTTCATTTCATCTGTTAGCTTTCCGATTTCTCTTTTCAGGGAGGTATTTTCTTGCTCAAGAGACTCATATTCCTGGAAGGAGGGGAAAGAAAAAAAAAAACAACTTACAGTCAAAACATTCCTTTCAGGGCTTCCACCTTGAGTACATTCACTTAACTGTAGAAAAACAGTGTGGTTTCTTACTACAACTTACAAAGTGGTGAGGAAAGACAGACACAGCCTGGGTGCTGGAACAGGGCAAGTGCATTATGACCTGTGCCCTGACCACACTGCAATTCTTTTCATGGTCCTGAAGACCGGGAGGTGCCCCTGGCCCTTAGGAGTCACCCAGGAGCCCAAGGCTGAAGGAATGCATGGCTGTGTCCCCATGGTGGCCTCTTCCACCCTGGGCTGCCTCTGCTGGGAAGGGCCAAAATGGACTCTGCACTGTGAGATCAGAGAAAATGAAAGCACTGACTGCCGAGAGGGTGCTGGGAAAATCTGGTGCCTGGCACTGCTGGTGAGAGAAGGGCAGCCCCTGCCCCAGGGCAGTGCAGGGAAAAGCCATTTATCCAGGCTAGCACAACGTGTCCAGTGTTCTCCTCCAGGCCTGCCACAGCTTGTAGCCACCCGCTCGGAAGCCCAAGAACTCAGGATGAGGGAAGCACCATGCCAGCTTGATGCCAGATTCATGTTGTCACCAGAAGGCCATACCACTGCCTTGGTTATCCCTGACCTGGCCGCTTTTGAGCTAAGGCTTCTCTGGCAATAAATAAGCTGCTGTTAACTGCAGGGGAGCTATGAGTTGCTCTGCAGCATTCATGTGATGGATGCAAGACTCCTGTGTCACACTTTTTGATAACTGTGTGTTTCAAGTGTCCCTGCTTCTAAGCCTTCTCATCCCAAAGAGAAGAGAGCTAGAGGCTCAGAGCCAGCCCACTGAAAACCTGCAGATGTCTCGCTGCTGGCCCAAGGCTCAACATCCACCCACTCAATCTCACCTCCCTGGGAAAGCTTCAGAGCAAACTTCAAAGCCGACACGTGCCTTAAAAGGCAGCAGGGAGAGCCTCTCATGCAGTGTTCTTCTGGGCAGCCTGGCAGTGCCTCTGCTCCCCTTTGCTGCAGAACTTTGGGTTCCTTGCCCTCCCTCACACCCTTCCACCACCTCTCACAGAGTAAAACAGGCACAGTCCTCCTAACACAGTATTGGAGCCAAACTCCAGCCAAGTTGTCCAACCCTGATTGTGGTTCTGCTCATCTCTTGTTGCCCTCAACCCCATGGTCCTGGGTTTCGGATCAAGTGTTACTGTCCCATTGCTCTGTCCCATTTTCAGGGGTGAGACTTGCTAAGAACAATATCTATTCAACCAGATCTGCCTACACCATGCAAAATCTGTGTGACTCAGAAGGAAGATTCCCAGCACAAGGAAGATCCTCAAGTACAGGAAGAACATCAGAGAGGCTGCAGGATGGCACAGGGCCCAGAAATGATTCCACAAAAGCCACGGGTTACCCCTTTTCAGAAGTACCCTGCACCTGGCTTTCTCAGGCGCTGACTCAGAGGAGATCTGGGAAAAACCAAGCCCAAAACTCCCCACATTGTCCCTCGTAGTCTCTGCTAACCGTTGGCAGATCCTTCCACAGTGAGAAAGAAAAAAGCTTGTGATGAACCTTCAGAGCCGAACAACTGACTCAGCCACAATGGCAGCAGCAAAACTGACACTTACCCCAAAAGCTGACTCCTGGCTACAAGAGCACTGTTGTGTGAGGTAACATCCAAAACCAGAGAAAAGGGATCCCTGTCCTCCAGTGTTTGCACCACATCAGATATTAAGAACTTCTGGAAGAATCAGTTACTTTAATTTTATTTGTTTTTAAACACCCACTGTTACTTACAGGAGCATACAAGTATAACAGCTAACCAAGCCAAGCTCTCAGGCTTGCAGGTTCTCAAGTTCCTAAGAAGCCTTTTCAACTGGATATATCTGGGGACCCCACTGCTGAGTGGCAGTGCTGACACCACAGTTTTAGAACCTATTTAAGCCAGCATTGCCACTGCATGGTCCCCTCCACTTTCTACCTTGTAAGACAGCAAGAATCCATCCACTGCCATAGCAAACACAACAAGCTTCACACTAATACGGAAGAAAATGGTTCTGGTTTACCCCAAAGGAGCCCTGTGATCCTATTCTTTGGGTGGTCATGGGAAGAGCAAAAGAGGGAGGTTGAGGCAAGGGCTGGACCATGTCTCTCTCTTCCTAGAAGTGTCACTAAAGGCAGAGTTGCACTGTTCAGCAGCAGCATCAGTGTCTGAGAGTTACCAACCAGGCATCCCACAGCACACCTTCCTCTGCCTCACACGCCCAGCTCTCCGAGCGGGATTAATGTGAAGATTAGTGTCCATGCCTGCTTAAGAATTCCTGTTTATTGTAAAGTCCCACGCTTGGTACCCAAGCCGTGCCTGCAAAACACCAAGTACCCATTCACCTCGTGAAGTTTATCTGCTTTCTGAGTTTGCTTCTTCCGGCTCCTCTGGGCAGCAACTCGATTTTTTTCTCTCCTTCTTACTTTCCTGTCATCTTCTTCATGACTCTGGAAAACATCAGCCAGAAACACTTCGCTAGTTTGCAAGGTGCACACAGAGATGCCCGAAGTCGGGTGTGTAACTTTCTGAGAACGAACACTTCAAATTTCACAGCGCTGATCCCCGGCCTTTCAGGGACCGCATGGTCCCTGCAAAGGGCAGCGCATCCCTCTGCCCCACCGCACAGGCGGACCCGAGGCGGAGGGGTGGATGCCGCACGCTGCCCGGGGGATGCCGCAGAGCCCCGCGGGCAGTGGCACTACCGCCGATGGGGGAAGCTGGGTACCCGCGGCGGGGACCGGCGCTCCCGCTCTGCCCGGCGGGCAGCAGTTTACACCTGCCTGGCCCCAGCGCGGCCGACGGGGCGGAGGTGCGAGCAGCGGGGAGGAAAGCCCTGCTCCCTTCCCGGCTGCCTGCGGCTGGGGAAAAGCCGCTGACCGCGCCGTGCCCCGGCAGCTTTCCGCGCACCGCCGGCGGCTCGCCCGCCCTCCCACCTGGAAGAGCCGGCACGGCGGCCGCCTCCCGGGAACAGAAGGGCCGATGCCCAGGGGCAGCGGGCACCCCCGACGCGGCGCTGCCCGGCGCGACTCAGCCCCATGTGCCCGCCCGCAGCGCCGACCCCCGCCCGGTCCCTACCTGCTGGCCGCCCTCGGCCGCCGCGCCCCGGGGCAGC
>VZTE01001498.1:370994-391790 GCA_013397775.1 Eulacestoma nigropectus
CGGGGGTCTCTGTGTGCCGCAGGCGGCCGTGTCGGCGCTGGTGGTGGTGTCGGAGCAGGCGGGCGAGTTCCGGAGCGTCGTGGAGCTGTCGGAGAGGTGCGAGGCCGGCGGGGATCCCGGCGCCCACCCGTGTCCCGGGCGCGGGGTCCGCGCCTTGGCGGCGCCTTGGGGATTGACGGGGGATGCGCTGCCCTCCTCAGTCAGGCCGGCCCTACTTGTCCTTAAACTTGGGCTCTCATTGGGCTCTTGGCGTTAAACTTGGGTTCTCTGTGGTGTTTCACACTCTCACCATCTGTTCCGTGTCTAGATTCCCAGGGTTTGTCTTGCCATGCCTGGGAGTTCACCCCGTTCAAGAGGTTTCTCCAGAGGAGCAGCGCAGTGTTACTTTGAAGGTAAAGCACGGCCTCTAAAACACTGCTGGGACTTTTCAGGACAGACGACAGGATGCTCCAGTCTGCCTGATTTACCTTCAGGTCTGCCCAGTGGCTTTTCTGTGCTCTGTAATGCAGGAGACCCAGCGGACCAAATCCCAGGCTCTCTCAGCACATCCATTTGTCCGTGTTAGTCCTTAAAGCAGAATTGTTCACTGGAGTCATCTGGCTGTCTTACTGCAGTGAAATGGTTTTAAAAATCCCAAGCGTGCTTTGCTTACAGCAAACAGCATGTGCAGATGTCCCTTTGTTAACGTGGGAACTGGAAGGCAACTGTTTGTGGCCTTATCCCGAAAAGCTCAGGGAGCTGTCTGCAGCCATTTAATGTTACCAAGCTATTTATGGGTCTTGTTTTAATTACCTCTGCTGCTACTGTGAAAAGTTAGTTTAGAAGTAGGGCTATTTAGAGTAAGGGATACATATACATATACATGTAATTATATATATATATATATATATAATGAAATGGTTAGTAAATAAGGAAGGTAAATCCTTCAGGCTTCTAAAATCTGACTGCACAACTCACAGTAATGGCAAGCTCTAAAGCACAGAATTTCAGAACAGTGAAGGAAACTCCAATTTAATCATAATGCTGGGTTCACAACCCTTTCCTCTTGTAAGGGCAGAAAGAGTTGCATCTTTTATTCTTGCAGGATCTGGATGCTGCGCTGCCTCTTATAGAACTTTACAAAGACAAATTGGTGGGGATCGGAGAAGTGAGTAGAATTCCAGAACTTGTTTAAATCTCTCCAGCAGCAGCTGTTACTGAAAATACAAAAACTGAGTCAATGCTTGTTTTTCTGTATGTGATAAGAATTGCTATCAGCCTGAACAAGCACTGAGTCTGATTGGTAGTTCTCTTAATGTGCTTTCCCGTATAGATTTGCCTGATTCCCTCTTTTTCTTCGTTGTCATTATTAGAAAATAGATGGAATTTATGCTGGTGGAGTTGTAGGGAGATTACATACTTACGCTATCTCGTGTTATACCCAAAGGCAGATCCTTCCTGCCTTCTTCTCTGACAAAGTTAGGCTAAGCTGTGATTTCAGTACACCACACTGACTTGTACAGTTCTTTTTTTTTAATCTTTCATCTGTCTGTATCCATCTGTTGTCTCCTGACTTACATTTGTTTATAAATGAATTGGGGCTTTAAGATGGAGTCTGCCTCTATTTGTGTGTTGGTACCAGAGTATGTCTGGTTCTGCACTGGCTGCAGAAAAAGCAGGTTTTGGCAGAGCTTTGTAGCTGAAGTTGCCATGCTGTACTGTATACGAAGGACTTCCCTTCGTGTAACTGTGAATGGGACTCCTTTGACAAACTTTAAATTTTTCCTGAACATGTTTAGATCAAAAAAGTATAGAATTAATGGGTAATTATTGCTAGAGATTGGACTAAAGCTATGGGTTCAGGTCAGAAATTTTACTTATGTTGGAGCTCCATATTTGAGACTTAATCTGGCATAATATTCAATAGACTATAAACCCCCAGAAAACCAGTTATAGACTAAAATATTAAATACCCTTGTTAGTAGCCGTCTGCCCACAAATGCTTTCATAGTTGAAAAGCTTGTTGAGAATGGATTCTTTTTTTGAGTTAAGCTACAGCTGAGCTCATTTTAATTGCAGTCTCTAGTATACATATTTTGAAATGCTTTGCAGTTTTGAAGGAACTTTATATGCCTTTATATGTCTAATTATGGTTTTGTTAAGTGTTGGGTCTGTAAGACTTTTTCCCTTCTCTTCTTGCACTGTAGGTTGGACTAGATTTCACTCCCAGATTTGCCAGCAGTGATGAACAGAAGGAAGGACAAAGACAGGTTTTGATCAAGCAGATTGAGCTGGCAAGAAGACTGGATTTGCCTTTGTAGGTTTTGTTTATACTAGAAGGAGAATTTGCCAGATCTCAGTAACATGTGGAAATACTTCCCAGGATATTTATGGTTACTAAGTGCCCACAGAACTTTTCTTATGTGGATTAAACTGGCATTAGTGTCCTGTCAGTCTCCAGTTTGAGATTTAGTTATAGAATTTTCCTTATGTTTGCACTTCTGTACAGTCATCATACATGCCCTGTTCTTGCTGTGTTGTTCCTATATCTTCACTGTAGCTGAAATGCTTCATATATGTGTCTCTGGGGTTTCTTCTTGATAAAAGGTGTCATACAGATTAATTATTTTCATCCCAAGGTACTGTTAGCTTGTTTGTGTTTGCAAAAAAAAAGTATTTGGCTAAATTTCCTAAAGCTGGGCCTCTCCTTGCTGTGCAGAAATGTTCATTCCCGCTCAGCTGGAAGACCAACCATTAATCTCTTGAAGGAACAAGGTATGCTTTAATGTATTTCCTCTGCCATGGCTTTTGCCAACAGGATTTCTCCAGTTATGCCAAATCCTCACATCAGTTAGTGTGTGTTTAACTCAGGAGCAGTAGAGCAGAGATTCTGTGCTCATTCTGTATGGGACCAAGGTCCCATTGGACCTGACACAGCCTTGTTAATGATTTGGTTTGCTTCGTTTCTCCAAGGTGCTACCAAGGTGTTGCTCCATGCCTTTGATGGGAAGCCGTCTGTAGCCATGGAAGGGGTGAAAGCTGGCTACTACTTCTCCATTCCTCCTTCCATTGTAAGGAGTGAACAGGTAACATTTCGTCCTGGTTCCAGCTGGGGTCTGCTCCTTCTCCGTGTGTTGCTCATTTTTAGTTTGGCTGAATTTCAGCCTGGGGCTTTTGCCTCAGCTGAACTTTGGAGGGGGAATTCTGGCTAAACCAGCTCAGCTATTCCTGAGAAACAAGGGGGTTTTTTCTCATTTTATTGTGGTTTCCAGTGAACTTTTCTTTGGAAGCTTCTGTCACTGTATTGTTTTCGAGTAGGGACATGACATGTAGAGAAGGAGGAGTTTCTGTGATAGGACTGGTTTCTGTGATAAGCTCAGGAAATGTAAGAGAGGAAAAAGTTTGATTTAAGTGGAGGGAGCTTGAAGGGTGGATATAAATGGGGATGAGGTTAGGAACTTAGGAGGAAGGAAAGCAAACTGGGGTTGAGAGGTAAAAGCAGAGATGAGGAAAAGATACACAAATATTATATGCAGAAAACCCAGCAAATTAGAGTTGCATTGGTAACTAAACATTGGGTGTTCTGTGCAATATCACTGCATGATTTAATAAATAACAATGAATTCAGTGTTGAGATAATAGTACCTCAGATATTTAGATAGGAGAACCCTAATTTGAAGGGACATCTTGAGCAGCTCCTGGTGTTCTTGCTTCCATTCAGAAATTGTTGATAAAATATAGCCAGTGGCACCAAAGTCTTTCGATGTTTCCTTTAAATGCAGGGGATATCCTCCCTTCATGTTTTTTTCCTACAGGTTTAAGTGCATAAGGCATTTAATGGCTGTCTTCTTTTCTTCAAGAAGCAGAAGCTTGTGAAACAGCTGCCTCTGGAAAATATGTGCTTGGAAACTGACTCTCCTGCTCTGGGGCCTGAAAAACAGGTAAATGATGGGAGGGAGGGACTTCTGTGTATTTGTATTCAAACCCACACCTCGTGGAGGTCAGTTACTGGCACAGGAAGTAGTGTAAGTATGGATACAAGAGAGGAAAGAGGCTACAAAGGGAACATAATCCAAGAGGAAGGGATACATGTCATTTTTCTGCCACACGTGCCACAATGTGACTGAAGTTGTGTCAGGAAGTACTGAAGCTGAAACACCTGTGATCTCTAGGGATCTGTAACTTGGTTGGTTTGTTTGTTTTTCAGGTGAGAAATGAACCCAAAAATATTTACATTGCTGCTGAATACATTGCCAAAATTAAAGGAATTCCAGTTGCAGAAGTTATACAAGTGACTACACAGAATGCAGTGAAAGTATTCCCCAAACTTCAGCACTTTATTCGGATATAGATTCAGAAAATGAAATACATGACGTTGCAGAAAGTGTTACTTGTGGTGTAATTAATAAAACCAATGTGCATCTTGTGTTAAAGTGGAGTTTCGCTTTTGGAAGGAAGCAGTGTTATATACCTGGATAGGATGAAAATAGGGAATTTCTCAAAGGCCTTTGGTGTACACCATGTTAATCTCTTGAATGTGATAAAGACACATTGTTCATTTGCATCATGTCTCTGAACAAGCACTTTGTAAAGAAGAGCGCCATAAAGTTGTCTGTTTAGTTTCTCAGGCTGCTTGCCAGCTGCTCCTAGTCTGGGAGATGGCTACAGTGCAGTGCTTGGTGTCCCTTTCATTCCTTATTTCTGCTGACTGAAAGTCACAAGCTGTGGACCCAGTCATGATAAGAAAGCTCCTGTTACAGCTTGCAGACTACGCATCCCTTTCTGAGCTGTTGAAAGAACCCAGCTGGATGGACTCCGAGTGGTGGAGAAACAACATCTTTTCAAAATACAGTTGGAAGGAAAGAATTATAGCCCTTCTACTCCTCTCCTTTCCCCATGTATAAAGTAACAGTTGCTAAGGTCTTGGCTATTTTGAGAAGGATTTTCTTGGATTTTTTAAATACTTTATTTTTTAAATTGTGTTCAAAGAAAAAAGCCTGGGTTTAGTCTTAGTTCAAGGACTCTGTCTCCTGACTGCTCAGTATCAGGAGATAAGAGGATGTGAAAGGGAGACAAACTCAATTTTGTGATATCTTGGAGGTGGTCTCTGGATTCTGCAATATTAGTCGCTGTCCTGAAAATTGAATCTTGTGCTCCCTCACAGCACCTGTGTGAATGTGGGCCTTTGAAATACTGATCAAAACTTGATTATAAACCAGCAATTGAATGAGGAGGGTTTTATGTGACACCCACCTGTTCTGAGGGCCACTAAAGAAGTGGAGGTTTTCTCTTTATGGGCAGTTTTACCAAGTCAGTGAGGAAAATACGCGAGTGTTAACTTAGTCCATGACCACCTCGGGGGGGCAAGGGGCAAAAGCTTGCAATGTAAATGATGCCCCATCTTAAAGTTTTGTTCTCCTCCACTTGTCTTCCTCAGTTTCTTAAAGCCACATTGTCAGGAGGTTTTTTTGTTGTCTTCATCAGAACAGCTCTGTTCTGCCTTTAGACTAGAGGTAGGTTATTCAGTTTAAACATGTGTTCCTAAACAGTTTTTGGCATGGAGCAGACAACCAAAATTGCATCATTTGTCTCTATTACAACGTGTATTTAGAGCAGCAAACACCTGGATCTTTGTTGAGTGTTTGATCCAGAGGAGTTAGAGCCTTTCCTTATCCTGGATCTACAGGCACCATTTCCACTAAATTGGGTGATGGATGAAGTTTGCCTCCAGAGGGTGCTAGGGAACAGGTGTGCAATAGTCGTCAGACTATTAGTGTGATTCACTTAATGATTAATAATCATGTCATTGGAGATGCTAAACATGTGATACCAGACAGCCTTACATGTGCTTCCTGCTGCCCGTGTGTTGGGAAGGCTCCCAGTATTGCTTGGGAATGCAATTATGTACAGATGCGCTCTGGGTAAGAAGTCAGGCAGCATCCAAATGTTTGCTAAGTTTTGACCTAATTATTTTTCTCTATGGGATTCTTAGCATTGGATGAAAACACTGGTCTTGCAAAAACGGGGAATATTAAGTAGTCTCCTCAAAATCCCTGTCTCTGCAGGGGGGTGGCATTGATCTGGTTCAGCCTTAGCCTCGCAGTAGGATGATTCCTGAGCGTTTGAATCCCTTTTGCTGCTGCAGAAACCTGTAGACACACATCCTGCAGCTCCCGTGTGGGCTGGGCACTGCCGAGTGTGGGCAGCCCCTCGTGGGCCATGGGGCTCTGGGACAGCCCCTGTCCCTGCTCCCTGCAGCAGCAGGCCTGGAGCTGCTTGTGGTGGTGCAGAAGTGTGGTTGAGGCTGGCGAAGGAGGCACAGAGTTGCTTCCCCCTGGGCCAGGGAGAGCTGGCACTGCAGCAGCCGTGGGCAGGGCGAGCCTGGCAGGGCCCCATGGCAAAACAAACCGGCTTTGTCTTCTCCTTAGACCTGCGGCGCCGGAGCTAAGTCATGGAGTAGGTGGCCTGGAGTTCCAGAAAAGGAAAATGCAGTGTCATTCCCACCCTGCCTTGGCATCCCTGGCACATCACAAGGGTCAGAAGCAGCACCCTTTTCCCGGTGCTGCTGGTTTGGCTGTGCGAGCTGTGCCCCAGTCCCTGCAGTCAGTGCTGGGGGTGGGCAGCAGGCACTGGAAATAAAGTTGTTGCTCTGCACAGGAAACGCAGCTTTTTAAGGTGCTCGCTCAGGGCTGGTGGTTGTGTTGCCCAGTGAGGAGGAAGTGTGGTTTCTGAGCTGGAAAACATCACTGATCCTCAGCAGTCATTCTGTAACTTTACCTTAAAAGGGGAATTTAACAGAGAGTTTGGATTTCTGCCTGCATTCCCAGGCTAATACCTGGCCTGGAGGGGCTGGGAAAGTCAGGATGGTTTTGGGGCAGCTGTGTGGCTGCACACTGTGAAGCCCTCCATCCCCACAAAGGTTGGCCTTAGCAACATCAGTGTGTGTGCTGAACCCTGTTGCAGCCTCTCAGGTGGCTGGATAAACCATGCCTCCCCCTAGGTAGCATAGGACACTGAAGTGGCCAAGGATGTATTGGAGGAAGGACACAGTGCAAGTTTAGCTTTTGGCAAGTTAGTGGCGACCCAAGTTTTCTTTTCAGCCAAGCCATCAGTTTTGGGGGTCACACACAGCCCAGGTGACCTCCGTCTCAGAGAGAGGAATGGCACAGATTGTCTGCAGCAGTGTGGAAAGAGGTAGGTCTCAAGCTCCATCTGACACCTTCAGCCATCAGCTTTCCTTGGGATGCTACAAACAGCAGATCTGGTTGCACTTTGCAGGACTCCCCATGTCACTTTACCTTGCAGGGGATACATGGAGTGACAAAAAAAATACCAAGAAAGGGCTCAATCTGTGCCAAATTAAATAGTCTTTGGGGGGCAGCAACTGGATCACCCTCTGAGGGCCTTTCTTCTGACATTTGTTTTTAGCTGTAGATTAACAGGGCCTGAATCTCCTGAAGTCTGGGACAAAGTGCTCTGGGTTTTTCCAGACTTTGACATGGGAACAAGCGAGGAGATGGTGATGAGGCCAAGTGGATGAAGTGCTGTTTATTCCTGCTGTTTATCATGATAAGAGTTTAGACAAATTGACTAAAGACTTTTACTGGAGGTGCTTCCAACAGACTCCTATGCAATGCATAGATAGGCTCTTCAGAGGCAAAAGCAAATAAATAATTGCCTGGAAATGCAACTTTCATCACTTATGAAGTTCTGCTTTTGTTTGTTTTTTCATTAATGCAGGCTGGGGTTCGATCTTCTGTTCCCATTATGGAGCAGGAAAGTGAATTTGTGAAAGTCACTGGCTTAGCATAAAGCTTTATTGTTCTCCTCTTTGCTTTCTATATGCAGTACAAAGATACCACTGAGATCAAAGAAAGGATATGAATTGCCATAGCACCCACTTGTCTCAACATTTTCCTCTTCAGCAGGTGGTTATCCATCTGTTCATTTTCCCTGCTGGGGCTGGCTTTTCTATCAGTGTGAATCTCTTGGGGCATGGACATGACCCTCAGTGCACTGTGTGGTGGCCCCACCATGCAGTGAGTGCCAAGTGCCTCCTCCAGGAGCTGGCGAGTTTTTATGCCCCTTTGAGCTACTGTGAAAGACAAAACAATGAAAAACCCTAGGGAGGATCATGGTCCTGATAAGCCCTGGGGCAGGAGCCGATACCCATCTCCCCAAATGCTTGGTGCTGTGCTCAGAGAGATGCTGCTTGCTGCAAGCACAGGAGATCAGGTGCCACTACTCTGCTCAGCTCTGCTGATGAGAACGGGGATGTGGTTGCCCTGAGGAAGCAGAAATGATGAGGCACTGGAGTGCCTCTGAGGCATAGCACTGAGGACAAGGAGTCTGGAGGAGCATACCTGATGTCCTACCGAAGTGGCAGAATCAAAATACACGGATTTTGTCTGCAGTGTCTGGGTGGGATAACACGGCTTGTACCCTGCCTCCAAGGGCAGGTGAGGCAGCTGTGACTGCGCTCAGATGAGCCCAGCCTGCCACGGCACAGCACCGGCTGTGTGGTGGCTGAGCAAACCTTCAGCTGCCCGGTACAAGGGCGAGTACCACTGCCTGAATGACCATAAAGCAGCACCGAGGTGGGGAAGCAGGGCCACATCCCCCTGTTTTGGAAGTGCAGGGTGTGAGACACGGAAAAGTGACGGCATCGGCAGTGTGACTGAGCCCCTGATGCCCCAGATATCACCTGGCAGGCGGGCTGGGCGAGCACACAGGCTGTGCCCGGGCTGGCTGTTAAAGCCTGCCTGCAGTGCAGGGAGAGCTGCTTGTGCTCCCCACTCTGTTCAGTCCCTCTCGACCGAGCCCATCGTGCTGAGGAGCAGCAGAGCCCTCCCCGTGGCCGCTGTCCTCTCCATCTGCTGCGAGGTCCCCGTGGCTGCCTGCACTTCCTGCACCTGGGCCACCCTGGCTGCCAGGGAATAGCAGCTGACGTGTCCCTGCCTCCTCAGCCCCCCAAAGATATCCTGACTCCATCCCTGGCTGTGGTGGGGTTCATCCCGTTCGGAGCAGAGCAGATGGGCAGTGCAGCGCCACAGTCCAGGTGAGGTGCCCACGTGTATTTTGTATTTCTGTGACCCAGTGTGGACACGGAGTTTAACTTGTTTAGTGTTCCCATATGGACTTTGCATCCACTCTTTTGGCTGTGCCAGGGCTGTGTGCTTTGTCACCAAAGAGTGCAAACGGATGCTGGGTTCTTTGTCAGTGCCCAATTGCACCTCAGATAAAGTAAATGATCCCATGCTGATGGAAGTTGTTCCACAAGCAGCACAAACAATAATGCTTTTTCACCCCTGGGATTTATGATCTCCTCACCACAACAATCCCAATCTCCTAACCATATCCTGTGACGCTCCCATTACAGCCCAGCACTCCCAGTGCTGCATTTCCAGCTCCCTGTGTGTCTCCCTGATCTCTGTCATGGTACTACCAGCTCCTCCATGTACCTTCTGGGCTCTGCCCACCACAGTACCTTGGCTTTCTTCAGTGTCCCTGTGGCCTCCCTATAATTCCCCAGCTCTCTTCCATTGTGCCTCCTCGAGCCCGTTGGATCATCATTTAGGCAAGATTAGTCTGGGTAGATCATGTTTGGATAGCTGCTGGCATCAGACTCAGCAGCTGGGTGTGTGACTCCTCTTGGTGACCTTGAGAGGGAATGGAGACAGTTGGTGTCACCTACATGTCCACAAAGTCCCACAAACCTTCTAGGGACTTTGTATCTCAAAGAAGTCTGGCCCTCTGCCAAATTTTGTTGACCATTGTCAAAACCTCTGAGTTGTGGATGTGGACTAAGGGTCAGCGTGACCATGTTAAGTGAATTCCATGGAAATGTGTGTACGTTGGATGCAGCAGCTCCTGGGTGGCATTGGGCCTGTTGCTTGGAGCTTCTCAGGTCTGCTCAGCCTATGACTACTGGTGAAACTGTGAAATGGACCTGGGGTTATCTAGCAGGAAGGTCTGTCTTTGTGAAGTGCACTGCCTGGAGAGGGCAGCTTTGAAGTGCTGATTGGCACTGGCTTTGTTGTTATAAACATATAGAGAGAGCATTTTTGTGCTCAGATCATTTCTGGACGCACAACAAAGGGCGAGGAAGCAAACAAATGGTGTGGTGTGGGAACAAGTTAAATGGAGCACCATATGGGGAGTTCCAGTCACAACATCACCAAATAACTTCCCCTTTCTCTAGGGGTCGTTATTCCTGCCTGGAAAAGTCAGAGTGGAAACTCATCTCTGTACTACACAGGACCTCTGTGCTGAGTTGAAGCAATGGTGAGTGCACATGCAGTGGGCTAATGCGGTGTGTAATGTGCACAAGCAGATGTCAGCACTGTCCAAAATAATCCCTCCTGTGCTCCTGGTGAGTGCAGCACATCCATTGACAATACACATGTGACAGTTGTCCAAAGATGGTGTTTTTTGACCAGCACATGGAGGCTGCTGCTGTTGTCCCAAAATAGGTTCTTTCACTTTCTTTCACCTGGTGTGCAAGAGGCTGATCCACACACAGAGTCGTGGTATTTGATTTATTTACAGGTCTGTGCAGAAAGCAAATCCCAAACACAGCCCCATACCAGCCACTTTGAGGAAAGTTACCTCTACACCAGCACAATAGCCCAAAGTGATGAAGGGCTTGGCTGAGAAGGCAGTGATTTGTGGGGCTGGTCTAGAAGGTTGGTTCAACAAGACCTGTTCCCTGGCACTGACAACTGCCTTTCCTCTGGAAAGGACACCCCTCAGGACCAGGCTGCCAGAGACCTATTGAAAGGTTTCTCAGAGGTTTCCCAGCACTTACAAGATGAGGCTCAGTTCAGCCAAATGATGAAGAATGGGGCCTTTCTTCCTCTGGTCACTAGCAGAGTTACCTGGACTAACATTCCTCCATCCCCCTTTGAATCGCTTTAAATTTTGTTCTCAAAGGGCTGAGTAATTCGGTTATTTAGAAGCTGTCAGCAACATAGGAGACTGGTAGCCTCTGTCCTGGACTGTCATTTTCATGGTCTGCTTTTCAAGTTATACAGTAATGCAATTTTGTATTGTGGCTTCGTTTGCCGTGGCTCAGCTGGTTTATTACAGGCCATGGAATCTGTCCTGCTCTTCAAGAAGCACAAGGATAAGCTGGTGGTCATTGGTGAGGTAATCTGCTCTGACTTCTGCAGAAGCAGAGTGGATATGACTATACGGAAACGGTCTGAAGCTGCATGTAACTCACTGTAACCTCCGACTGCTTACATTCCTCTGCACGGATAGATACATAATGAGTTGAGATTAAACCCCCAAACTTCATTTTCCTGGCTAAAAAGCCATGCAGCAGTAAAATGAAAATTGCAAAATCCCACAAGGGGAGCATATTGATAGATGTCTGAAATGCTGGTTTCCTGCAATGAAGACATGGCAGGGAAGTTAGTGAAGCTACTTTAATCTCTGCCAAGAGTGTTTTTGCAGCTGTTATCGCATTTTTTTGATTTTTATTATTCATATGTTACTGTAGTTGCAGGTTTGTTGTCTCCTGAAGGGTGCTGTCTTCTGCTCTTTCTTCATTGATAAGAGCTTCTGCCACTCTCCTGAGAAAATTAAACTAGTGAAGGCATTAGATCCCCACAGTTTGAAGTTCATCGCATTTCATGAAGTCTTAGATGACTTTTTGTGTGGATTGGGCTGGACTTCACTCCATGGATTGTGTCCATGCCTCAGCAATGTGAGGAGCAGCAGAGAGCCCCTGTGCAGCATCTGGCACAGCAAAACAACTGGACTTGCCTGAATAAGCCAGAAAATTTCACAGAGTGTCTCCTTCATACATAGGACTTAACTAGGCTCAACACCTGTTTCCTGCATCACAGCTCCACAGGCATCCCCTAAAGAACTATAGTGATTGTTTTGAAGTTTATCCAAGTGTTCAATGGTTTAAGATGAAAAAATAACCATATTTGGGAGCACTTACATCCAGGAGCATGGTGTCTTTGTCAAAAGCAAGCTAGAAAACTGTTCCTGTGCCTCTGATGAGGATGTGGGAGACTTCCTAGCCTTTTCCTCAAGATTCTCCTAAAGGAGACTTCTTTTTATGGTTCTTCATCTCAGAGGCTCAGGGGTGCTAGTTAGTATGGACCTAGTAACATGAGGAATCCCAAAGTATACCTGAACAAGTGTGGCAGATGGAAAACTAGTGAAACAGAGACCAAGGAAAGCACTGTAACTTTGGGGGAGGAGTGGTGAAGGTAGTGGAGCAAAACAGCAACTGCCACAGCATTACCCAGTACAGTGGGATTTTTTGAATTAGGGAAGGAAGTATGATTTCATGATTTCATATTTTTTCTCCCTGTGGACTACTTTAAGCAGATACGTATTTTCCAAATTTTACTCATCTAATAGGGAAAAATACATAATTTCCACTCCTTAAAAAACAGTCATTAAAATAAAACATGACAGAAGACAATAGGACAGAAAAAAGTGCCATGGACCTGGAAGAGAGGCAGCTGAGCAATTGCAGCAAAGACTTTACCTGTATTTGCAAGTCCCACTGTGGACCAGGAAGGTGCTAACTGAAAAATGTGCCCTTTACCAGTCCTTTGGTGACTGGTAAGTTAATTTGGTGGTCCTTGCCTACCTACCAGTGGGCTGAGGGAATCTCAGCAGCCATTTCACCCTATGGAGGGCAGGGTTAACAAATCCAAGCTCTGCATTTTTCAGTGGCTGTAGTACTGCTTAAAATCTTGGAGTGTTCTCATCCTCCTGTAAGAAAATTTGATACACAGGGTTTGGGTTGCTCAGTTCTGCAGCCTGATCCCAGCTCCCTGGCTTTCGTATGTACATTGCAGATGTTCAGGACGCACTGCTCCATAACTTTGCTTGGAGACAGTCTGTCATCCTGGAAAAGGTACAAGCTGGTTATTATTTTTCTTTTCCTCTGGACATTATTTTTTTTCCCCTCTTGCCACTACAAGGCTTGATCAGGTTAGTCCTCGCAGAGTTCCTGGAAGTCAGTTCAGCAGGGTTATAATTGGATTGCATGAGCCTTGGCCTTTTGCCCTCTCTTCCAACGATCATTTTCCAGTATCTGAATCAATGTAGAAGGAAAAATGATACTAGCAGGGATGAGGAATTGGCTGTGGCTGCCATGAAACATATCAAGGCCCGTGTTTTCCTCTGGAGTGATAATGAGACACTGGGATTTTTTTGATTTTGGAAAAAAAAACATGAGAAAGAGAAGTCACATAGCAGTTTGAAGCTAAGCCTCCTATAGGCTGTTGTTTTGAAACAAAACTGCCTATTTTAAACTAGAAGCACATTTATTTTTCAGTATACCCCAGATAAAAACAAACATTTCCACACTTCTTAAGGGAAAACTCAGTATGACATTCTCAGTGAATGGTTTGTTGTTTGTAAATAGAAGAAAATTTCCCAAACATCTACATATCTTCAGTTCCTCAAAAAATGCAACCTCTCCCAAGCCAACCCCACGTGAGGGAGCAGTGGGAGCTCCACCTTCACCACCATCCATCCCAACATCACCCAGCTCTGTTATTGCCCCAGGCTCTGGCTGCTATCACCTCCCTCTGGTCTGAGGAAGGGGAACAAGGCCTTTTGCTTCCAGCACTGACATTTATCCTGGCAGCTGAGATGAGAGGAGAGTCACCATGACTGCCAAATCTGCCTAGGTAAAAGGAGGCAACACTGAGCTCTCCCTATCCCTTCACTTAGGCTGGCAGGAGGGATGCAGGGATGTTTCTGAGCACGGTACTCTGAAGCTGCCAGCCAGCTCATGGCTGTGATGGTCGTTCCCCAGGGTGTGAAACTGCCCTGTGTCTTTCAGCAGGTTTGTGAGCCTGCCTTCTGGCATCCAACATCACCTTTGTCCTGTGCATAGCCCCTGAGGTTGTTGTGCAGCCAGCAGAGAGGAGAGAGCACTCAAAGCAGAGTTATTCCCAGGACCCAAGTTACTTCCACCTCATTCCCCTCCTAAGGTTTCTAAAAGCTGTGAACTGTAGGTACTGTCTGAGGTCTTAAGGGACACAAATACTCTGTTCACCCTGTGTTTGCAGTTCACTGGAAACATAGGATTATCTCCAAAGGCTTTAACAGTCTGAATGCCATTCTGGCAGAGCTGGGACGTATTTTGTGTGTTGCTGTATGGATTGCTGTAGTGAGACTGCTTCTCATGGGCCATTCTCTCATGTTTATTTTCCTAGTTGCACTGGTGCAGATAAGAATAATTGCACCAGGGGAGGTTTAGATTGGATATTAGGAACAACTTCTTCACTGAAAGGGTTTTTGAGTGTTGGAACAGGCAACTCAGAGAAGTGGTGGAGTCACTCTCGCTGGAGGTATTTAAAAGACATGTAGATGTGGCACTAAGGGACATGGTTTAGTGCTGGACTTGGCAGTGCTGGGTTAACAGTTGGACTTGATCTTAAAAGTCTTTTCCAAAAGAAATTCTGTCATCCTATATTTAAGAGCCACGGGGTACTCACAAGATAGAGAAACGATTTTTAGGTTGACACTTCAGCTGTTGGGCTGGTATCATATGACTGCTGCTCCAGCGAAACACACTGATGGATGTGTTTGTGGAAACCTCAGGGATGTCAGGCGCTGGGTGAGTGCTGGAGGTGCCGAGTGCCCCCCATTGCCTGTGGTGCCATCAGGAGCTGGTTGGTGTGGAGGCTGGAGGCAGGAGCAGAAGGCCAGGCTCTCCCCTGCTCTCTGACCATCTGGATGAAGTAGATGTCAGTCACATGAAAAGAGCTCTACATGCTCTGGGGCTGTCCTGGCAGAGGAGCTGCCCACTGTCTGGTGGCTGATAGGGGCACTAAGTTTGTCCCTCCTGACAATAAAAGGGAGGGAATTTTCTGAGAGAGATTCTGGCTTTGCAGCTAATCTGAAATAGTTTATATTTTGTGGCTGTGATGCAAAAGACTGCTGTTCAAAAGGGTCCTTGGAGAACACTTGCAGTGCTTTCCCAACACAGGAGCTCCAACAAGGAGAGTCCCTGGTGTCTGTCTGTCTGACTTCCCGTTAAGATGATTAACGTTGCTGGAATGTCAATGCATTTTCCATAATGTACTCTCACAGCCAGGGTCTTGGGCAGGCATCTTTTATTGTTATTCAGTCTAAACAAAAAAAATTCCTGCTGACTTTCAGTTAAGCTGAGGTCAGCCAGCATCTTCCCCATGGAATGCATGTAGACCTTTAAAGACTCTCTTCCTGCTGATAACCTCTTCAGAGAGAAATTGGGAACTTCAAGCTGTTACTAAATATTTGGTTTTCCTCAACAGTAAAAGTAGCAAAGTTACTCAAGCTTGAGTGAGCAACCTGTCTCTAAAATGCATTTCCATATGAGGCTCTTAGTGGCTCCAAAATCACATGTCCCTTCCATTTAATTTCCAAAGGATCTGTGTGCATGGACCCGGCAGGTAAGGTGTAATGAATCAGGCAGTGAGAGAGTTACACTACGGTGTTTTTTCAAGAGCATAGTGCTCTTTGTTGTAACTCTGAGATATCTTAGAAGTGAAGATTTTATTGCCGTTGCTCTGAAAGGGGGTTTGACCAGCTGGTTGCTTCACCATTCCTATGTAGATGGGCAGGGAGCAGGAGCTCTCAGTGGACATTCTGCATCCACAGAAGGCAACCTCTGACTTAGTGACCTGTGGTCCTGCTACAGCCAGCAGAGAAAACTCTCACATTACTGAATTCTTACAAGCTGAGTTGCTAACTGGAGCGTGTTAGTGGAATCCTGCAATATCTCCCAGGTGTGCTATTTGGGATGGGATGAACCACAGCCCAGCAGCTCCTCGGGCTGTGGGGGAACACACACAGATGCATCTGGCTGCATCTGCACAGCTTCTCCAACCCCTCCTGTTCCACAGTGCCCTAATGGTCCAGGTTGGCGTCACTTAGTCTTCCTCACAGAAGAGATTTTTGGTTGTCTTTTAGTAAAGAAATGAACCCAAGATATCAGGATTGCCTGGCAGCACATTGCTGGTGTATCAGTGGAGGAAATCTGTGATTTAACACTGAAAATGCCTCCAAGACTTTTCCCAAATTTAATAACCTTCCAGTGAATAAGTGCTAATCAAAATGAGAATGTTCATCTAAGACAACCCTCCTACAGACCATGCATTCTATTAAATTTTTTTTGTGGGCATACACACTTTTCTTACTGTGTATAAAGGATTCAGATGGAAATTATATTTTTTTTAATATATGAAGAGGCTGTTAATCTTGGAGAAGAAGAACCCAATAATTTTTTCCTACTATATTTGTTGACGTGATTATTTTTTTGTATACAAAATTTATTTTATATCTGTAATTTTTTCCCTGCTTGCTTTGGTAGGAAACTCAGGGGTAAAAGTCCATTACATATATGAAATTGATAACTAGCTACAAAAAGAAAAGCAGATGGCAGCCAAGCAGAAGTACCAGATGTACATTTCTGCATCTTTTGTGTGGATTGAGACACCCAGGAACACAAATTTCTATTGTTTACAGTAGAGAAGTTCATTACCCTGATAAAATACTAATATTTTAAATTAGTAATAAATTAGTAATATAAACTACTAATATTTTAAAATTCAGAACTTTTCTCTGATACTTAAGAGTTCACTGATATATTCCTGTCAGTACATCAAAAAGTTGAACCCAGGTCATTGGCAAACATGCCTACTATGGGCAGGCATATTCCCAAAGTGGGGTGGCCAGGCAACCTCCTGGAGCTACAAACAAATTTCAGGCAAGTGCCTTGAGTAGCAAATGCATTTTCTTCAGTTGTGGGTTCTGGCTTTATCTTGTGGGGAGACTGGGCAAATATAGCTGAAATGAGGACTGCATAGGAGGAAGAGGATGTTTACGTTTTCCCCTGTATTCTCTCAGAGCTTTCCATCAAGATATTTAGGCATGTGACTCTCCAACTACTTTCTTTCCAGTCCAGCTTATTGAGGTTTGTTTAACATCCAGCTAAAATAGTTCATTTCTAGCTCAGTTGGAACTTCAGATCTTTTGTTCTGAAATCCCTTTCTTAAGCTGCTGTGGTTTTCTTTTTTAAACAACTCGTCTGGGAGATGAAGACCTGGTGCACTCCTGTCATGTAGGTTTTCTCTGCGTGGAGAGGTCAACTTCTGCACGGAAAATCATAACCAAGAGATAAATGCATTATAAAAAAAAGTTTAATTTTTTTTTCTTGCAGACTGATATCCATGGTTTGAAACATTAAAACCAGAAGATCTGGAAGTCTTAACTGTGTGTCTGATGTACATAAAATTTCTAGGGTTGATTTAGAATTGCTGGAATTTTAGCAAGATCCTACATTCTCCATTTCAGACTCCTAACCTTGGCCTCATGTTTTCCAAAGATGGATTGACTTGTGGGGTTTTTATGGGGGCTTAGATACCATTTTGAGGTTTGGAAGAAGGCCATAACAAGGAATTGATATGACAGAGATAACCCAGCTAGGGGTGTCCAAAAGCTAATAACACCCTGAAAGCAACATGACAGCTGAGTTTCCCGTATTTTGTGAAATGCCCTGGACTGAAACAAAAAGGCTCCTCCTGAGCCATTTTTTTTTGTTTTTTGTACAAAGATGCAGTACCTGCAAGATGAATTTTTAGTTTTAAAATAGTTGTGAAAATCCACTGTTCTTTCAATGGCACATGTGCTACAGAAGGAACAATAACACCACTGCAAGTAAGGATTCCGCATTTCTAATTGCTTTTTAACCTTCTCCAGCCTGAAAATTTAAGTGCTTGGTCACTGCCTGACTTCTGGAATTTGGATACAAGAAAATAATTTTTCTGGAGTAAATTAGTATCACTTACTTCCCAGTGACTGCCTGATACAAAGAGGCATTTTGACATTTCCACAGCATTCAGGAAAATAACTTTGTTAATGATTGGGTATATATGAGAAATTTCTGGCTCTATCACTAACAGCAGTATTCAGGAGAGCCTAAATTTTCAATTAGAGGGTAAATTTAATAAGGGATAGCAGCAATTTTAAGCTAAACAGTGCTGTAAACCTTGATACCAGTGCTCTGATTTTAGCTTTATAAATTGTCCATGAAATGTAGGAATCCAGGGACTCACATTTTAAGTGAACTCTTGCAATGAATATTTCTCCTAGGGTAACTTCCTCTTGCTGGGCAACTTTGTCCTTGGCCCTGCTTTTCATACAAATTAAATCAGAAGCAATGACCGTGTAACCTACGAAATACAGCCGTGTAAAAACACAGGAGATAAGTATCAAAGCTTTGCCTTGATGCTGTCAGTTTGGTTTGCCTTTTCCTTTCTTTTTTAGGAAGTTACCTCTGAAGATAAACGTCCCCAGGATGCAAATGCACTAGTGGTACCTCATCAAAATCAAACTGGTTTGATTTCACTGAGACCGGCGCAGTGTAGCAAAGATGGATTTGCCTCTGTGTTGATCTGCTGTAAATAAACTTGCTTCTTTCTGGAAACTCTCCTTCTGGAAGTTAGCTTGCATCCAGGTCCTCTTTCCACTGCCCTCCTTTTCTCTACAGCTCCCTGGTGTCTAGTTACTGCTTCCGTGCAGGAAGCACATGACCCTGCGTGTGCGGAGCCATTGGGTGGAGAGGGAAGGCAGATGATGCTCCGTGGGCACGGCAGCAGTGAAACCCAAGATGTGCCAGCCGTTCTTAGCACAGGATGAACTCGAACCTTTCCCTGAGGGCATTAGCTGGCAGCAGCTCTGCCTGCGGTAAGCAGCCAGGGGTGCAACAGTAGGGAAAGGAAGAATGGGAGAACAAAGCCTATTTTCCTCTGGTTTTAAGGAGTAAATGTTATCTTTTGATGGACTTTGAGATCATCCATAATTCAAGGGGAAAAAACGTTAAATCGGGTTTAGAACAATGTTTGTACCTTCTTCCAAAAGAACAGGAGTAACTTAGGATGCTAACGCTATATCTCTTCCACCTAGCCGAAGTGTCACAGCCCTTTCCCTGACCCCAAGGCCAACCCACAGCCCGTGCCAGAGATCATGAAGGGCCACTGCTGCAAATACTGGCACAGACACAGTCTCAGGTGTGTTTTCAGCATACAATATGTAATATGGATATACATCCCTAAAGTGAAAGCCAGCTATTCTGTTGCTTTGATAATGTTTGTTTCAGTTCCTGCTGTACTTCTTCCTCTTGAAGTCCTGTTTTAAAAAAAGCTCTATTGCTATAATACTTAGAACAAGTCAGGCAGAGGAACTGGGAGAAATTTACTAAGCATCTGATCTTACAGAGGAAAAGTAAAAATGAATCAGGCTCTTTTTTTTTTTGCATGAATGAGAGAGGCAAGAAGGCCCTGAATCTGACATCGGTAACTCTATTTTTAAAGAGCAGATTCCTTGCACACACCTCTTATCTGAAAATTCAGGACTACTTCCAGTAGTCTCTGAAATTCCACGGTGCCTGCAATCATTGCTACCATTGCTCAGCTAAGTGCTCAGGGAAAGCAAACATAGCCAAATTAATAGCTTGAAGCACATGTCCATATTATTATCCATACTGTAAATAAGATCAGGAACCATGGCTTACATAGGTCAACTGGTCTTGAATAAAATACCAACTCCTAATTAGTGAGTGTACTTAGGACTGGTGGCTAAGCATATCCACCACCCAGACAGATCTGATTAGGCTCTGACATACCCATGAACAATGTGCAGTGTGTTATTTGCCAAACACATTCCAAACCATTTCCCACAGAAACCAGTAAAATACTACTAACATTGTTAACAAACTTAAATATTTCTATATTTTTCTATTATGCTTTGGAGGACAATCTGTCTCTTTATTAGGGGATGCTGCCTGCAGCAGCAGAATTATGAACTGTGACAGGGACTGCCAGACACTGCTCCTGTGCAGACACGAACACAGCAGGTTTTGGGGGAAGATTGCTTACTGAAGTGATATCTACCCGCCTCTGCACATGAGCCAGACGGCCAGTTTTCTGGGGTATGTGTCAAATCAAATTTCAGAGGTTGAGTGGAAACAAGAAATGTTTTGCCTGTGGCTCTGGAGGCAATGAAGGACTGGGGTGGATGCACACACCCTGATAATGCACCGTACTGGTCACCCTCTGCTGCAATTTGGGCCTCTGTCTCTGCCCATCCGTCTCTTATCACTTCAGTACATTTCTCTGCATCACCACCATGAAGAGACAAATCTTATTATGGCAGGGGAAGGCCGGGGAATTTCCCAGAATGTGCTGGAAGTGGCGCAGCCTATGTGTCCCTGGCATGGATTGTGCAGCAGCCGAGGTGCCCTGCCCTGTGCCCAGGAAGAGGGGTGAGGGACGGGCCACAAAGCAACAGTCTGTGCCCACCCAGCCTTGCCTGGGCCGGACACACCAGCCACCAAAATGGTGACAGGAAGGAGGTGACGTTGCTCCTTCCTTGGAGATGTCGTGGGGAGTATTTACATCATCACCATCTCCATGTGGTTCTCATGCACCCAGCCAAAGTCACACAGCCTTTGTTAAGTTCAGTTTAAAAGACTGAAAGAAGTGTGTGTGAGTCTGTGTGTGTGTGTGTGTGTGTGTGTGTGTGCACATACATCACTCAGATGTTGAGACTGAAGCGGAGCAGGACAGGAGTCCGGGGATTGTGCAGATAAGGAGCCCCGAGAAAGGCGGACAAAGAAAACAGGAGCGGAAGTGTGAACAAAACAACCATCTCTATCTGTGTGTATCCACATCCACACACTCCCAACACTTCCCAGCAGCCCGGGCTGCGCTCGCAGCGCGCTAACCCCACCGCGGCGATAGCAGCGCGGCTCCGCACGGCCGAGCCCGCCCGCCCTCGGGGCCGCCTCCC
>VZTE01001498.1:395121-416227 GCA_013397775.1 Eulacestoma nigropectus
TTTATATATATATATATATAAACCCAAAATTTCAGTCCCTGTGTTTTGTCTCTTTAACACAAAACCAGTTGTTATGTTGGAATTTACTCCACATACAAACCCACTACTACTTCTTTTTGTGATTTTTATTCATTTCCTTAGCAATAATTGTTGGGTTTGGTTTTGTGTTTCTTCATAAGGATATTCTTTTTCTCTTGCTTTTCTCTGCTCTACCTGTTCTGCAGTAAACCTTGCAGTCAGCCTTTGTTACTGTAGTGGCAGGAGTGTGACATCAAATGGAGAAGAACATTTCTACAAGAGTAGCTGGAGTCTTGTGTCATCTCTAGCCCTTCAGTTGCAGGATGACTGATACAAATTTACATTCACGCATGGTACTTTCCCTTTCCTGTGAAAGATTCTTGTATAAGTACTAGGTGTAGTGTAAATATATATACTAAGTGTAGTATTGTAGCTTAGTTAGAAGTTAAAACCTGAGTTATGGAAGATCTGATTGTAAAACAACATCGAGAGCAAGTGGCTCAGAAGTATGATACTAAAGTTTTATTAATGCTTATTAAGATAACAATTCTGAATTCTACCTAGTAAGACTTTTCACTTCTGTTAATTTTAATGTTCATAGGGAAATGATTTTTGGTTTTCTTTTCTTGCTTTACAGCTTGGTACTGCAATTGGCTTTTTGTTGCCACCTGTTTTGGTTCCAAATACACCGAATGATATTGGTCTTATGGCACATAACATCAGCATCATGTTCTACGGAACAGCGATAGTGTCCACTCTTTTGTTCTTCTTAACAGGAGTTGGTAAGTGTTTAAATTACTGGGATTTACGTGCTGACTATGGGGAGTGTTTACAGCATCTCACTTAAAGCAGCTGACTGCTCGAAGTAGTTGAGGTTACAATTTTTCCGGATTGTGTTCATTCACCTGTTGTGCCAGGGTTAAGAAATAACAGTTTCGCTCTATGTTGTGCTTCACATGGGGTGATCTCTTTCAGAATTTTTAGTTCTCATAGTTTCTTTGCTACAAGGACTTACGATATAATGTGAATTCACTCTGTTAATCTTAATAATTCAGATAAAAAGGTCTCGACACACTGCAGATGAAGTCTGTCTTTGACCATATTTTGGTAGCAATCAGATGTGATCGAATAACACATCCTTTGTGGATGTGACCTAATTCTTCCATGAGAAAATCTAGAATGTTTTTTTCATGGAGGTGTTAAAACTACAAGTCAATCTTCTGAAATTCATCAAGCTGAAACACTTCCAAAAAAAAAAAAAAAGAAAAAAAAGCACATTAGTTTGGTAGACATGAATCAAAAATTGTTCCTTCTTCTTTTTCCCCAGTGTTTGAAGAAAAACCCAAATACCCTCCTAGTCACTCTCAAGCAGTCCTGCAAACTAAACTTCCTGAGGATTACTCCTACAAGCAGTCCATTATTAACTTGTTCAAAAATACTCCATTTATACTTTTGCTGATCAGTTATGGTAAGTGGTGCTATCTGCCTGTAGTCTGGCAGAAAGGTTCAGATGCAGGCCAAAAGCACATAGAATTTTAATTGTGGGGTTTTTTTATGGGAGAGGGAGTGTCAAACTTTTATTTACTCAGGTGCCAGTGCTGTCAAATATGTAAGGATGCAAAATACCACTTATAGGTCCAGTGAAGAGATTTTACTTGGCTCAAAAGATTTTGTGTTGTGAACACAACTTAAATGTCAGAAGAAGAATTCTTTAGGGTAGCAGATCTGCATGGCTGCACCTGGAATGACTAAAGCTTTTTTCTCGGTACTGCAGGTATTATGACTGGGGCATTTTATTCTGTCTCCACATTATTAAACCAGATGATAGTAACTCATTATGAGGTAAGTTTCTTGGGTCTTATCTTTACCTTTTCCACTGTACATTTGCAGAGGTGATGTTTATTTTGTAGGTGCTACGTGTGCTCAGACATTTGGTGTCTTTTATACCTCTGTACAGTTTCTTGTACCATGCAGCTCTGGGATTCATAGGAATGTTTGTTTGCACTTATGACTGCCAAGAGGTCTGAACTTGACTCTGAGTGGAAGCAAGTTATTAATGAGCACCATATAAATATTTGTTGAAAGGGAGAAGAAGTGAACGCTGGGAGAATTGGCTTGACACTGGTGGTGGCAGGAATGGTGGGTTCGATTATTTGTGGTTTGTGGCTGGATTACACTAAAACATACAAGTAAGTGTGGGTAGGCATGTGTGGGGTTAGGGGTAGGAGAGTGGTGCAATTGCATTAGGAAAATACTCCAACGTAAGGGCTGAAATGAACTGCTCATGAAATGCAGCTCGTCCCTGACCTTTTAGTGGCCTTGATGGAGACACGTTTCTGAGGCTGCAGTGAAAGCTTGAGACTCTTACTGGTTATTGGCCAAAAGAAACAAGGGAGCAGAATGCAAAGATGCAAGGGGTTTATCCATCTACTCCTGTCTCTTCAGGAGTGTAAGGAAAGCACTGTAGGTCCTACATACTGTGGCCAGGTGGCCCAGTGGGCTTCCTCTCCTAGGAAAGTATGAAGTCTCAAAGCCTACCCTGCATTGCTTTGTAAAATGTCCATTTGATGGATTCTCATTTTTTTTATGCTACTCCCGATCCTATTAGTAAGTGTAACATTTGCTTTAATTCAGGGGATGACCATGGAGCAGAGCTCTGTTCTGGGGTGGGAGCTCCTGGGTCCATCATCCACGGTGTGGTGCCCCCAAGAGCGGGGACTGCCCTGGAGCACTGTTTGTGATGGAGTAGTTCTCTGTGACTTTTAGTACATTATGTGCCTCTACAAGCCTAATGGATGTTAATGCTGTAGATTAGCTTTGTTTCTGCATGTGTTTTGGCTTATGAATATGTGCTTTAAGAATTTGGAAGACATCCCTTATTCCAGATTCAATATAAATAGAACACTGTAATGAGATTTGTTTGACTTGCCTCTTGGTAGGCTGACTTTTATTGCTAATAGTGTTGGACTCAGCTGCTCCTTTGTTGATGTATTGTGCAATGGGCAGCACTGCAGAATGGCCAAGAGGTACAACATAGCAGAGAACTAAAATAGTCTTAAGGTAGTAGTATGTCCATTCTTTGAGAGTCTGAGTAAGTGTCCTTAGCCTCAAGTGAAGCACCCAGATAACCGAGACAATTAAGAGTTCAGGAAGGGATATGTTCTCACTGCATGTTAAGTTTGAGGCAGAATTATATGAAGCAAATTTTACAGCTTTAGAATGCCAATTGTTAGGAGTATGTAATGTTCATGTTATTCTTCCATGCTTCAGCAATGTGCTATGGCTTTCTGTTAACAATGTTAATTTTTTGTTGTTGTTGTTGGGTTGCAGGCAAACTACTTTGATTGTTTACATTCTCTCTTTCATTGGGTTGCTGGTATTTACCTTCACCCTGGACCTCGGATACCTTGTACTGGTGTTTGTGACTGGAGGAGTACTTGGGTGAGCAATTAAAGAGCACTACAAGAATTATGACAGTTCTGTTCAGAAACATATTTAAATGTTTTAACTAGATAATTCTACCGTGTATTCTGTCACCATGATCTCAGCCTATGCCTTTAGCTCACAGCACAGATAGGGTTTACTGGGGTTTCACCTTCTGTTACATCAGAATAAATCTAAAGAAACTCACTTTTCAGTAAATTTCATTTAACATTTTTATGGACCTAAGAGAGGTCTCTGTGTGGTCACTTAGTTTGGTTCCAGTTCAAAAAGCTGTCTGCAGTGAAGTTGAAGCTTTCTCTCGACCAGTGTGTAGGTGATTAGCGTTTAACTGAGCCGATCTAGGAAGACTGGCTTCTGTGCATTTTGACTAATCTATACTTTGATAGCCCAAGCAACATGCTGGTTGCTTTGTTCGCTCAGAAGAGCATGACCTCTGCTCGTAGATACCTAATCTAAAAGCCTCAAGAGGTGCTGAGGGAATGGTGCTGTATTCAGACACAGAAGTCAAGATACAACCAGAAATGTCTTGAGAGTTTCAGTTTAAAAACCAATCAACCAACCTCAGCTGCATTAAGCCCCTTCTCTTCCATCATTCATCAGTGCCCTCAGCTTCTTCCATAGCAGCTTCCAGCAGGTGTTCCAGTGTACAGCCTCACTTCCTACTCATGGTCTCTTTTTGTCCTCCAGCATGGATATTTGGCCTGATCAAATGCTGATGTTTGTGTATGTCTTTCATTTGAAAGTAATTGGCTTCAAGTATGGAGTGGCTTGTGGACTCGTTAGAAGAAGTTGTTTCTTATGTATGGTGGTTATGGGAAATGGGACAGACGGGTTTTAACAGCTTTGTCCTAAAGAGAAAGATGTGTGGCTAAAATTCTTGGATGATTTTGAGGGAATGAAGCAGTCACTATTATTTGGAATTATTGAATTATGTTAAGTCATGACACATGACAGTTCAGAATACCAGCTAATTCATAATACCATGTGTGCATGTTAGGTTTTCTTAGCTGTAGTAACAGATGAAGGCCACACCTGTCATCCTCTTACTCTCCTTTTCAACAGGTTCTTCATGACTGGTTATCTTCCACTTGGGTTTGAATTTGCTGTGGAAATTACATACCCAGAGTCTGAAGGCACTTCCTCAGGTCTCCTTAATGCATCAGCACAGGTTACATAATTTTATTTCTTCAAGTGAGGTAATGTTCAGGAAGGCCACTATGCTTGAGTCTAGGAAGGCTTTCTTAGACTCAGCAAAGTCTCTGTTGTGTTGCTATAGTCCTGTTTTTTTATAATTTTATTTCTCTAATATGTCACCTGGAACTTCTAAAGGTAAAATTATGACTCTTTTCTGTGTGATCCTGATGAAGTTACTTGTTTGTTCATAGATATTTGGAATTGTCTTTACACTTGTTCAAGGAAAGCTCACAACAGACTACAGTCCTCGTGCAGGAAACATCTTTCTTTGTGCTTGGATTTTTGTGGGCATTATTCTAACAGGTAATTACAACTGCAAGTAATGGTTTCTCTTTAATGTAAAAGTATGGATGTTTTTAGGATGATGTTACTAATATATGGACAGCCATCTGACCCCCATTTCTTGAGACATGTCTTGAATTTGAGACAGATGTCCATCTCCAAAGTTGGGTGAGAAATGGAAACAAATGCATAAATGGAGGCAGTTTGCAGTTTTCCAAATGCAGGAAACTGCTGATGCACTCTGGAACCGTGCCAGTGACTTACACAAGTTGACTTACAAATGTGCTGAAAGGGCTGAAACTATCAAGCTTTGCTTTAAGTTCTTGTGGTTTAAAAGATTTTATTGTCATTTCCTGCTTTGTGTGCTTTGTGAGGAACAAGTTCAAATCGTCAGTGAGTTCAAATTGCAAAGAGTGAATATGGGTATTTTGAAAATGTGCTGAAAGCAGCTTCTATGTGCTTGCACAATGCAAACATTTCCCTTGAAGTGCATGTCACTGCAAAGGTGTGAACCAGCTTTCCTTTTTCTTTTTTTTCAGCCTTAATAAAATCAGATTTGCGAAGACACAATGTGAATTCAGGGATTATGAACTTGGACGTTAAAGCTGTAAGTGGTGACTCTTTTACCATGACTGTATTACCTACTTGAATGCTTAACTTCTACTGGCATAACAATATTAACTGCAAAAGAGTGATTGACAAAATCTTATGACTGTTCCCATGCTGGTTTTGAACAACAGAGCCACATGGGATGCTGCCCTCAGATACCTGTTCTTCTCCTTAACTCCCAGGCAAAGAACAAAAAAACCTTGTGCTCTCACATTTTTTTAAAAATTTTTAAATTTTTTGAATATTTGAATTTTAAGTGTCTAATAATATGATTTTATTGCTTGAATCTTGCTTTTTCATATTAGCAGGTAGCTTTGTAAATGGTGAAGCCTTTTCATTTATTGGGTTATGAGGCCATCCTATAGGCTAGGTATTTTATTTGAAATACCTGCAGTCCTTTCAGGTGAAGTCAGTGTCTGATAAACAGAAGCCCTGCTGGAGTTTCTATACAGTGCTGCATAAAGAGCTGGGTTTGTTCTTCTGCTGAGCACCCTCTCAGTTTAAATGAAGAGTGACCATAGCACTTTCTGATGATCATAAGGTTCCATGTTTCAGCAGCTTTTCCAAACTAGTACAGTTACTAGTAGAAATAAAACTGTCAGTGGAAAATTTTTCAGGGCTGTGAGGTTTTTGGTCATTTGGATCAAGATATGAGACAGCTTTTTGGAGTCAGACATTGCAAGATCCTCTGCCATGCTTCTTTTAGCGTAGGTATCTTGCATGTCCAGCAGCTTTTGATCATCTGTGACCAACTGCACACTATTAGTGTCTGTATGAGGTTCAGGAACTTCGGAGCTGGTGCTCTCTGAGCTAACTTGAACCTGAAACCTGTGCAGCTGTGCGTGCTCCATGTGGCATCCCGTGGGTTTCCAAGCCGGGCTTGGGGCTCTCTCAGGGATCTACATGACTCATCTGCTTTCCATTATCACCTCGTTAATTAGCCTAAATCGGCACACAGCTTCATTCAGTATTAGCCAGGGTGTAAGAAAAGCTGCAGTCCTTGCCCTGATACTGCCATACATGGTTGAGACCTGCCTGTGTTAATAATGTTCAATATCACTTTGATACTGAACCTTGATCAAGATTCTACTGTGGTTAAATGTAACTGAGAAAAAAACGGGAAGTTAATCTTCGTGTGACAAATATTTATATGAAGTAAATATATACTTTAGAGTTATACTAAGAAACTAAGTTCTATGTTTGATCTCTCTTTTTTATTACAAAAAGAAGAGGAAATCGGGTTTTCTATAATTGCTTGATTTGGCTAATTAACTACATATACTATTGGAGTCTAATCTAATAATTACCCAAGAATACTGAGTTTGAGAACAGTTCTCTTGAATAAAAGCTTAATTCCTGTTGTGTTTTTTTTTTTATCTTCAGGTACCAGTTGAGAGTCCTGTAGAACCTGAAAGCACTACATTAAAGATTCAGTCAGCTTTATAAAGCTGAAGGAAGGTGACTTAGAAACGCACAAGTTTGGTTAGATATGGAACAATATGAATTAGTGTAAGCACGGGATTTGTGTGTACGAGTAGTAAAATGTGTTTGTTGATATTGGTGGTGGTTGTGTGTTGGAAGCTATGAAGATGCTCAGTCCATTTTGCCCAAGATGCAAACAATTCACCTTTGTATGGAATATTTATTGTAACAGTTTTCAAGTTTTGCAGTTTCATTAGTAAAGAACTGTGTGAACACTCTACAGTAGAGAGACATGTGCATTCAGGATGCATACTTGAAAAAAAAAAATCAGGAATCCTGAAGTACAGTTGTCATGATCAGAAGCATCTCATCTTTTTTTCTTGTTCAGTCTTGCTGGTGCATTTGAAAAGTCAAAGAGTAGGGAGCTGTACAGGAGGAGGATGTTCATGAGTTCCTTTTTTATTTTAAATGTATCTGTATTTTAATATAAGCCAATGAATCCTTCTGGGAAAGTGATAGCACAATACTGAAAACAAGAGATGACGTGTGTGTTTCATGCTGGCATCTGACATTTCTTTTGCCTTGAAACTTCTTTATGGGTATCAGAAGGCAGATAAGAGAAAACACTGTTCTATAGCTTCATTGTAGCATTTCTGAGGAGATTTTAAAAGTTTCTCACTAGATAAATTGGAGAAAAAACATTTCTTATTAAATACAGTAAAAAGGAGGACAAAGGCCTTCAATATCTCTATTGTGCAAGCAGTGGAACACTACCACACAAGTTTCCTCCATGGAGTATTTTGAGTGCTTTCTCAGTTAAAGAGAGAGGAGTACGTGTTTACAAAGAGCCGGTGCCTTTACTCTGTAAAGAAGATCCCTGCCTCATCTTGAGTTTAATCAGTGCTGCTGAAGAAATTCCATTTTGTGTGTTAGACCTTCTCTGAATATTTGTGGAGTATCAGAAGATGTGTTCTGTCCTTTTTATGAATTGTATCACTTGTCTTATGTGAAATTCCTGTGCTTGTGTAACTTAAATCACGTCTTTTGCATTTTGTTAAAAGCTGTAAGGATGACTGAAAGGAAAATGGTGATATTTTCATTTTCTCTGATCAAATATTTTCTTTTATACCATCTCAGCTGCAAAATGAGCAGACTTCATTAACAGTAACTTTTTTTTACTTCATTTATCTGTATTTGGGATTCTCACTGCAGTGCTTTTGAAAATTTTCTCCTTTACCTTGTGTTCTATCTACACACCCACAGAACTGATAGCACTACAATAATACTATTGCTGGGAAAGTCAGACCTGGGTTAGTAGACTTTTTGCAATTTAATTTTTATCTCAGTAAGCTGAGCCTGCAAGTTCAGTGCCATCAATGATGCTGTGTCTTTGAGTCCCCATAGATGCAGCACCATCCAGAAGGTGGAATCTTACTCACAGTTTTCCACAGATTGTTACAGTTGGGTATGGGTAATTATTTAAGTATGTGCTGGTTTCAGCTGGGCTACAGATAATTTTCTTGACAGTGGCTGATATGGAGCTGTGGTTTGGATTTGTGCTGAACACAGGGTTGATAATACAGAGATGTTTTTGTTGTTGCTGAGCGGGGCTTACATAGAGCCAAGGCCTTTTCTGCTTTTGACGTGTCAGAAAAGGCGAGGAAGTTGGGAGTGGAGGGGAGGTTGGGAGGAGACACAGCCGGGACAGGTGACCCCAACTGACCAAAGGGATATTCCAGACCATATGACATCATGTTCAGTATATACAGTGGGGGGCAGAAGGAGGAAGGGAGGGATGTTTGGAGTGATGGTATTTTCTTCCCAAGTAGCCATTGCACTTCATGGGGCCCTGCTCTCCTGGGGATGGCTGAGCACCAGCCTGCCCATGGCAAGCACTGAATTAATTCCTTATTTTTCTTCGCTTGTGTGGCTTCTGCTTTGCCTATTAAGCTGTCTTTATCTCACCCCATGAGTTTTGCAGCTTTTACCCTTCTGATTCCCTCCCCAGTCCCACTGGTGGGGAAGGGAGCGAGCAAGCAGCTGCCTGGGGCTTGATGGATGGCTGGGGTTAAATAACAACAAACTCCAAAGTAGTCTCTAAGTACAATGAATATCATTAAATGCTTTTCTCTTTCTTATTTCACTGTAGACTCAGAGAATCTTTTTGTATAAAAAGGGCCCTGAAAACTTATCTTTCGAAGCTTAGCCTCTAAATGTGATGATCTTGACTTAAACATTTTGTATGATAAATGCTTTAGACAGGGGAAGAGCTGTCAGAATAAACTAAGCATGCTTGGAAAACTTGCCTTGCCAAAAAGGGTTCATGTTTCTTTGCCAGGTCCAGTGCTAGAGAGAAAATGGCCAGGCCTTGCTGCTCCTAGAGAGCTGAGCTCTAGAAGAGTCCACTGCTGAAGTAGCTGAATGTAGGAGAAGTAACTCTTGGATATTCAAGTGGCAGGCAAGGATACAGGAGTGGAAGTAGAAATGCTTTCAGTATGTCAGTACTTTACATTTAATGACTTGCTGTGATAGAAGCTGCCCCATCAAGGGATGTACACGTGTTCAGCCTAAGTGAGAAAAGTGGAAGTTTCTGCCTTGTGACATATGTAGGTGGCTTTTCCCTTTGGAAAAATGAGAATAATGTGTGCCAAAATATATATATGTTTTTCAGCAAGATACAGATTCAGAAAATATTTATGTTCGTGGCCCATGGTTGCTTTGACTTTTGGTGTTGCAAAATCTTAACAAGATAATATTTTTGCAGTTTTGGGGAATAGTTTTCAAATGTCCAGTAGAAAGTCTCTGGCAGTATCTAGAATGTTTGCTGACCTGTTCAGTACACACTGTTCAAATTCAAAGATTGAGTCATCTTCTTTCTTTCTTAAAATTTATTTTTCAATTCCTTTCTTCACTACTAGCTTCCAGTTTCTTTAGTTATGTTCAGCCGATTATTGAAAAAATATTCTAGTTCTGGCTCCTTGTGTTTTTTATCTTCTGCCAGATTACTTGGCTACCTTCTGAAAAGGTCCAAACAAGATTTTGGCATGCTGGCAACCCTGCTGGGTCCCTGAAAAAGAAAATATTCCTAATAATGAAGGCTTAATTACATCCTGGATTTCATATTCCCCTTCTAAAATGAGCTTGAAAGTTGGAAACCTGGGAGCTATTTTCAGGCAATGATAAAGTATTTAAATGAAAGGCTCAGCAGCAGAATAAAGAGCAAATAAAGAGCAGATCAGTGGTTTTTTTATGCGATAGTCTTATCATCTGTCTGTCAAGAAATAGAGGTTCTAGCTCATGGCAGAAATAAATTTGGAGTAGTTGAGGCTTTGTGGTTTTTGCTTTTAATTGTTGGGTGTTAGCAGACAACATCCACTCAATCAAACATAGAATCGTAGAATGTTAAGAGGTTTGAAGGGACCTTAAAGATCATCTAGTCCCAACCCACCTGCCATGGGCAGGGACATCTCCCACTAGACCAGGTTGCTCAAGACTGTATCCAATCTGGCCTTGAAGAGCTCCAGGGTTAGGGTGTCCACAACCTGCCTGGGCAACCTGTTTCAGTGTCTTATCACCCTCACAGTAAAAAATTTCTTCCTGATATCTAGATTAAATTTCCCCTCTTTCAGCTTGTACCCATTCCCTCTTGTTCTATCACTACAGTTCCTGACAAAGAGTCCCTCTCCAGCTTCCCTGTAGTCCCTCTTCAGATACTGGAAGATTGCTATGAGTTCTCCATGCAGCCTTCTCAGCCTAGAAATTCCACATGCACCTGGAATTGGAAATAGGGTTTCTGACTCTTAGCCTTGAGATCCTGGCTCAGCCCTCCAGCAAGAGTAGAGTTGGGGGCTAAAAATCCTAACTCTTTAAAGAGGTAATTGTATCATGAATGGAATTGCACATCAACTGGGAGAGGATGGTGTGAGAAGCCAAGTGAGGAGAGGCATCCCAACCCCATGCATCAGCTTTTGTTTTTCAATTTGCTTTTTTTTTAAGTGTTTCAAGAGAGTTCTAGAGGATGCAAGAGAACGCACACCATGGGGAGCATAAACAAGGGGGCAGCCCCCAAGTTCCCAGGAGCCCAGCAGGCTGTGCAATTGATAACTTTCAGCTACAAAATTCAGAGATTAGCCTTAAAATTAACTCTTACCTTTGTGTTTCTTCCCAGCTATGTTAAACTTTTGGTAATTTCAGTGGAACAGACTTGGAGAACATTGACCTATTTTTATTTAGGATTCCTACCATGGCCTTAAACCCCTCATTTCTGTTGGCTGGGTGTGAAAATACCAGATCTGTAAGGCATAGTCTGGAGTTGCTGGTAGTTAAGTCCCTCAGAACAAGTATTTGTAGATGGGTGCTTGTCTTTAGTAACATCTCTTTCTGTTGCTAAATGCCCATGTTTTACTAGGAAGAAAGAACAAGGGAAGAAGTAGGAAGAATACATATGAATCATTTCAGATTAATAGGGCTTTCCTCACTTCAGCCTCTTGGTCATCTCTTTTGTTCAAGGCAGTCTGTTGTTTCAGAGACAATCAGTGGAGTGTGTAATTAGAGCTGCCAGCCCATGATGCCTGATGCAAAATGGTTTTTTGAGAAATATTTGGACTACCTTGTACATCTACAACCAAGTGAAATTGAGTTAAGCTGTAAACATTTATTGTTTCCCTTTTCCATTTTGTGAACTCACTAGTTTTCCTGTGTGAATGGGAATGTGTGGCCTTTACAGTTGTTGTTTTTCAGTACGTGTATGTACCCCCTTCTCAAGTGTTACAGGCTACTAATGTTTCATGGAGCACAAGCTGTCATTGTACACAATAATACGTGATTGCCCCCAGCCCCACCATTCGGTCTGAAGTCTGTGAAGAGGGAGAAGTGATGTTAATGCAGGAACTAGAATGAATTAAGCAAAAAATTTTCTTAAGAGAAATGTATTTCTGTGTAAGACCCATGTTATTTACTGCTCACGTCTTTGTTCTACTTATGAAGATAACAAATATGTTTTGCTGTAATATTTTGGTTTTGTTAGTGTCCAGTTCTTTATTTCAAGAGAAAATTAAAAGTTCTTAATGAATATTCTCTGATTGCAATACTGGATGTATGTGTATATGTGGATGGCATCATTCCTTATCATTATACGTTACTAATAAAGTGTACAATGCTTAAATTGATTGGAGCCAAGATTAACATTTTTGACAGCTGCTGATAGAGCTGCTAATCTAAAAGTGAATTTTTTTTTTCCTTAGAACCTGCCTTTTAGTGTAGGAAAATGTGTAAGTATGTGACTTACTATGTCATTAATAAACATACATGTACATGCAGAGTGCATGTATGCAGGGTATAGAAATTTATTCTACACAAGACTATTGGCATCCAGAGAAATTTTCTCGGGGCATGGAATTAAAGTACTAGCATTGGTAGTTGAGTTGTACTGCTCTAGCACAGAGCAGTTAACTCTCCTCTGCTTTGGAAAAGGTCTGTGAGGAAAAAGAAAGTGCAAGTTAACCCCTAAAGCAGAGCAATCCAAAGGCAGCTTCTTGAGGGTAGTGCAGATATTATTTTAATAAAGCACTTGGTTTCAGAGAGATTATCTGGGGAGAGAGGGTAGGATAACTTCTTAGAGAAGATGAAAGTGAGACATTACATTCAGTTATGGCTAAAATCGGAGTTGTCTTCAGTGGGAGCACAGCAGAACCCTTGTGAACACTCTTCAGGGGTTCTGTCACCTACCCTGAGCCATTTAACCCAGCTGTGAGCCAGGCAAATTTGAGGAACCCGCTTCAAAGAAAGTAGAGTCATGGTAAGAAAATGTTTTAGTTTTTTTTACTTCACTGCTCCACAAAGCTGGGATTCTCTCTCAGCTATTTTGGTATAGGAGATGCTTCACAGAAGGAGGTTGCCTGTGCTGCAGAGCACAGCAAACACAAGCCTTGTGTCATAAAGCAACACTAACATGCAGTTCAGCACTGGGTTGAACTTTCAGGTGGGTTCTTCATTTTACAACCAGGACCACAAGGTCATGCTCCTCTCATCGTACCTCTATGAAAGCTGCAGGCAATATCCCCATTTAGCACTGTAATTTAAACATTCCCACAGCTAGGAAGGAACAATCCCAGAAAATTATTATTCCCTAAAGTTTCTTTGGTGTTGGTGTTTTGTGTGGGGGTTTTTTTGTTGGTTTTTTTTTTGGTCAGATTCTTAGTCCTTGAAAGAAAACACTAGAAACCTCATCAGGTAAATGGGAGATGTGACTATGATTAGTCAGATAATCATTTCCATAGCTGGGAGGAGGTTCTGTAATCCAAAGCTAACAAGTATTACCCCTTCCAGAAACTGATGTGGTTTGTGTATGAATAAAATAGGCAGATGCTTAAGAGTCCAGCTGCTTCCTGGGGTGGAAAGGTTTCTTAAGAAGTCTGCTAGATTTCCTTCTGTCTGTGCTTCACAATGAACTAACCCTATCTGACCATGTTCTAAATCAATATTTACAGCTTTATTAAACAACAACTTTCAGAAAACAAAAGAATAATATCCTGAACTTTGTAGAAAGGGCTTCAGCGAGCATGTCACAAAGGCTAAGTATTGGCAATGGTTAGGCATAATTACTGATTTGTGAGTAATTATGTATTTGTGAGTAACGAGCTAATATCTGCTTAATATCAGGGATCGAAATTCAGCCTCTGGGATGCTAACTTCCAGTGTTTCCTCAGTAAACTGCTTCTGCTTGTAACAGTGTTTAGACGACTAAAAAGGCAGTAAATAGTATCTAAAGGGTATTGTCAGTATTTTGTCCTTGTGTTACAAGTTTCCAGAAACAGACACAAGATTCTACAAAAACTATAAACTCCATGCAGATGGGAAAAGTCCCAGGGAAGTATTGAAGGCTTCAGAAGTTTTTCTAGCCTGCATTAGGCCGAACCAGAGAGTTCCCACTTCCTTTTTTCAGAATGGGGCAGTCCTAAGGTTTCTCAGATGTTGATCACCAGTTTGGATAAGGTAAAAGAGGGATTGCAGATGACTGCAGAGTTAGTTATTCTTTTAGAAATCAAATTTTCCAGCTTGCTGCCAAGAGAAAAAGAAGTTAAATATAACAGCACAGTTTCCAAGGCTGCACATGGTGTTTTCTCCATTAAATATTGGAAGGTAACTTGATTTTTTCAGAATAATTCATCAGCTGGTTCTGAACAACGCTGCAGGCATTAGACAGAACGTACATCCTGTGTGGAATGAAGAGGCACTGTCCCACTGGGGTGAGAATGACTCACCCAGGGATCATTAACTGGCTCCAGGGGACTTGAATTTGTGTTATCTTCTGCTCCCAGTAAACAACTGAATTTACTTTGGGGCCTAATGCTAAAAGCCTGAAATTCACTTAGAGGCTACTGCCAAAAGCCTAGAAATACCATGATTTCTCATCTTGTCACTGCCCCACTGAAGCTTCAAAAGGGTAGAGAAGCCCGCAAAGGCTCGGAAGCTTGACAAAGTTGTCCAAACCAGACTGTCACCACGGGAGTCACAGAGGTCTCCCAGCTTTTGGAGAACAGAATGCCCCATGGTCAGTGTGATTTTTCTCTGACCTACTTCATCTGCTCAGAATGTGAGAATCTCGTGAGGGTTGAAATGTCTCTGTGCATCGAGAGCATTAGGGAATCTCCTCGAAGTCTGCAGCTTTTGTGATTACACAGCATTCCTGGGTTTGATTCCAAAGTCAGAAGGTGCTCTGTAGGCTTGAGTTTGCTACTTACCTCTGAAAATTACTATCATTCATCTCATGGCAAATAATGAAGATGACTGAAAAAAAGTAATTTTGCTCAAGATTACTGTATTTCCTTTTAGAGCTTTATTTTTAAAATGACCACAGAATTTGAATTTTACTGTCACCTTCAGGCACTTCTGCAGTGTTTTGATTACTCTTCAATCATTCTCTGGAAAGGGGGACTCTTAATCTGAAGAGCACTGTCTCCCAAGGATGCTTGAAGCAATGCTTCAGATCAAAAATTGTTTGATGAAATCATCAGTGTCATGATGACACCTTGTTGCACCGTGGCACTGAGAACAGTAAATCACACATTTCTCTTTGCAGGTTTCACACAGCATCTCAGTTCAAAGGCTTTTGGTGTTTGGGCTTGTGACATGTTCTATTGCTAGGTTTAATAACTCTTCCACTCTACTTTTCTTTCTTCCTGGAAAGAAAATGAATTTGAGGAACTTTAATACATAAGGATGACCTTTGGTCAGTGTTTCCTAACCAGCATCATACTATTGCTAGAGGGCAGAGATTATCCCATAGCAGAACTAGATTGCTTAATTTATTTCTGAACAGCAACAATTGTGCTTCTAATCTTAAGCAGGCAGGGGTTTATTGCAGTACATTCCCTCTCCACGCGGGCAGGGATGACTCAGGTGCTCACTTGGCAGTGGAGGCAAGTCCTGACTCTCACCTTTGGTACCACCACTGGCAGCTCCCTTGTGACAAGGCCTGTGGGTGCTGACCGTTGCTGAAAAGAAATCTCATTTCTAAGTAGCAGATTTTTTTCAGCCACTGCCTTTCTTTACTACCTGCATGTTTATTATGCAGTTCCCCTGGGGAAAAAAAAAAAAAAGTGATTGTGCTGGGTAGTTTACCCTCTGACTAAAGGTTAAAGAAGTAATTAGTAAAAAAAAATATACATATTGCCAATATTTATGGAAGGTTACATTAGTGTTTTCTTGTTTGTGTAAGCAGAGCTTGCTGCACAGACCAAGTCATGTGATATGTTGACAAGTAAGACCTTCACAGCAAAGTATTGGCATAATTATTTTCCCAAGCTACTGCAATGTTTGAGACTGAAACTTTGGAAGGAGACAGAAGGAGTAAGGCAGGCTAATTAGGATGCTGATGATGTACCACTCAGAAATTACAGTTTCACCTGTATCTGGTGCCACCAGTTGTAGACCAGAGTGAGGTGACTGTAGGAAGTATGGAAAAGGCTATTTCACTGTCAGCAAAGGCTCAGTCAGGTTATTAGGACATGCTGACTTGCAATTGGGAGTGGAAAGTGAAAATTTGCAAACCAGTTTTGGGAAAGGTCTGATTTACAGGCTTTTCATGACATTTTGATATTTTTTTTTAAGGTTTTAAAAATATTTTTAGTGCCACGAAATCTTGCCTGTTGGACTAGTCTGAGAAAAACTGGAGTCCAACTAGTCCCATCTAAAATAAACACTGTAATGATTTGTTGCAGTAGAATTATTGCAGGAGATCCTGGACTTGCCCAGGCAGAAATCAAAACATGCTGCTGAAGTTCTTCATTGGTGCAGCCAAAGCAGCTGATGGCTGTTTTTTCTGCTAGACCATTGCAAAATAAATAGTGTATTAAGAGTTCTCAGAGAGGGCTACCTTGGGCAAAGCTCCAAGGAAGCACACCCTCAAGCGTTTCTTTTGTAGCTTGCTTTTTTTAAAATTTATTTTCCCAGTGATCACATGGAAATTTTATGAATACAGAAAGTTGTTCTTATTGGTTACGCAAATCACTCCTGCAAACTTGTATCAACAGCCATTCCCATATTGCCATGGTTACATCCTTATCACAGTTTGACCTTTCGTTTCATTACTAAAAAAATCCCATTCCAGCATAACATTCAATTTAGGAGAAAAGCCCCAAACAAACAAATTTTATTTTCCTTTCAAAGGATCAAGTGAGGTCACTATGGTCTTTTCAGGAAATGGGCCAATATTTGCACTGCAATATTGCAATTTACTTACAGCAGGCAACCTTTCTTGATCTGTGCTTTTCTGCTGCCCTCTGTGAAGCTGAAGCACCTTTGTAGGATTAACTATTTTGGACTGCAGCTGCTGTGCTGGCTCCTAAATGCAGAAAAGGCCATTAAGATCACTTGGCCTGACTTTAGCAGAACAGTGTGCCCAAGCTGGTGTCAAGAAAATCCACAAACGCCAGAGTTTTATGTCCAAAAAGAAGACAGAGGGGTTCTGCACCTTTGTTCGAATAAAGGGAGAGAGTCCACCGGGGCACATGGCTGCAAAGTTTTCTCTCTTGAGGTTTTGGAAGGCACAGCCTCCTTTTATCCCAAACTCCCGGTCGCATGTTGCCCTCTTCCTTTCCCCATTGGCTGAGGTACGGGGAAGGTACAGCCTTCCCGAACCGCCTACCACATATTCCCCCCTTGAACCTACTATTTTGCCCCAAAGTTCGGAAGTTCAGGCCTGTGCAGACCCTTGTCTGTTTCAGGAGCCAAGGTGGGCTCTGCAACACACCTGCTGCCCAAAGTTAGTAGAGACATTAAGATCCATTTCAAAGACATTGACACTCATACCTTCACTCATCAAATTGTAAAGATAGTAGCTTTCCTCTCACTGGGAACACTTCGTGAGGTACCCAGGCTTCAGGCTTTTGCACTGAGTGCTGCCAGCTGGAGGTACTGCGCACATTTCCTGCTCCACTAGTAACTGATACTGGTACAGAGACCTTCAGTGAGTGCAGAGCACTTAGTGTCCACTTTTACTGATCTGGGAAACAACCCAGGTCCAGATCTGTTCTGTTACCATCTGATGGAAGGAAAGAGGAAAAGATAAACAAGCTTTTGCTTCCCAGCACTGCCTTGGACAGCAGTAGATTTGAACACCCCTTTCTTGCACAAAAGAAAATTCATCTCTTCCTAGGAGGGCTGGAACAAAACATGTCTCCTGCCCCTGCTGGCTGGGCTGCTGGAGAAGCTCCCCCCTGCCCGCCTGCAGAGGCATCAAAGCAAATGCCCCAGGGCCAGCTTTGTGGCATGGCTGTGGCTCTGAGAAGGGCGCTATTGTGGACTGGGACCAGGGGAATTGCCACATGGCCTGGCTTGGAGGGGTCCAGAGTACATGCTGCAGAGCCAAGGCTGGCCAGGCAGGGCAGGGGCAAGGGCAATCTGCTGACCAGCCCATCTTTTGCTGCAGTGCTGCTGCTGGTCTTGTTTCACTTCTGGATTTGTTGCCCCCCTTGTGGCCCTGGTAGCACAGAGTGGCATTCCTGTTCACAGTGACAAGTATTTTCACATAGCGAGGTTTGTCGATAGCAGAGTCTGGACGAGGTCTTACAAAAGGCTGGAGCTGTGCTGGCAAAAGATCTGCAGAGCAGAAAACCACCGAATTTCAAAGCAGCAAAGCAGGAGCATGGGCAGTGCATGAGACCTCACAGGCCATGAGACAGCAAATGATACCAGCCGTCCATTCCCCAGCCTGGCTGCAGCTCCCTCTTCTGAGGCCAGGTCAGGCTGGAGCTGCTGCCCAGCAAAGCCTTCTCCTGCTGGCTCCTCACGCAAGAAGGGCTGTTTGCAAACAATGGGTAATAGAGGAAGTGTTTTCCCAGATAAGCCCAAATAAATACATGAATGAACTTCCTCTGCTCAGTATCACAGGGCAGTGAGGGTTTGCTGCGTGGTCAGGCTGAATTCATTGCTGTTTGCAAGAGGATGCTTTCTGAGGAAGGGGATAGTGGGACTCCTTGTGGGGGTGTGAGGGTGGCACTTTGGAGAAGTCTGCTTGGAAAAAGTGCCGATGCTGATATCACCTTGCTGCCATGGTGCAAATTAAGAGCTATTAATTTTCCTGCACTTGGTTGTGTAATTGCACTGCAGGGCCTTTTGAATGCTGCATTTAAATGAGTCTGCAATTGGAAATAATGAAGGTTAAAACCCTCTTACATTATGATTTTATGATTAAATTAATTCCTTTGACCCAGAAAGCAGCTGTGGTAGCAATGAGCTCTGCATTACGAGTAAGACTGTAGATTTGAGGTGTTGTTCAGAGCTAGCTTTAGAAAGGTACATCCATACAAAGTGACTAAATTTCCAAGTCAGAAAGGTCTGGCACACTGGGACAGAGGCTGGGCAGGAACCTGATGTGAGAGGAAGAGCTGCAAACAGAGCAGGAAGCAAGGCAGCTCTGCTGAGAGTCACGGTGTCAAAATTAGGTGAAAGCCATTGGCTACTGGGGGCATGATGCATATCCCATCCTGCTTTTACTCATCTTGAATGTCTGTTCATAACTAATACCAGGGAGGGCTTTGGCTAATCCAAAGCAGCATTATTCTATTTTTACTCTTAATTTGTTGCTGTCAAGAGGGTTATTAAGACTTTCCCTTAGTTGTGGGGACTTAAGGACTCTGCTTTTATCTTCTTAGGCTGTTGTTTCAAAGGTGCCTTTAGCTTTGGGACCTCAGCTAACTTCTGCCCTGCCTGCCCAGCCCACAGCGGGCCTTGGACACACTGGCTGACCTCTGGGAGTTCAGCTTGTCACTCTTCAGCCTGAGCATCAAGGAGGAGCTGGTAAGAATTTTCTTTCAGTCCTGACTGGAAGTGGCCTGGATGCTGCAAAGGGCTGCTATGAACAGAGCTGTGGTGTCCCAGCCTTGTCATGCCCCTTACCTGTCTGGCCAGGGAGAGTCCTTCCCTCTGGCATGGAGCATGCCCTGACATGGTGGATGCAGGAGGCTTTGAACTGCAGAGCATGTAGCATCACTCTAATCTTCACTGTCCCAGGGTGGCTAAGAAGTGGGTGGGTGAAGGAAAACACAATCTGAAGCTTCCTGCCTGCTCTGGGCAGTGAAGCAGCACTGAGCAAGGCTGTGACAGACTCAACATGGTTGCCTGTTCCAACAGGGAACAAGGCTCTGGGACATACGTGACTGCCAGCTTGAGGACGACATTCCCCCGCATAATCCCAGCACTCCAGGCTCTGTCACACGCAGTGTGCCCCCCAGCTGCTCACACATGGATGCCACGACCTGCACAGTCCCATTTGTTCTAAGATCTAGGTCTGAATGATTTTCAAGCTTTCCCCTGGCTCTGCTCCAGTGAACTTGCAGACTTTCTCAGCCTTCCTTTCCTTGTGCTGTCTTGCCTGAGCCTCCCTTGGCTCCTTGAGAGCTCTGTCCTCTGTATCTGCAGCCATCTGCAGCCTCTCTGGGTCTCTGTGCTTCATCATCTCCCATCTGGAACTCATCTTGGTGCTCTCACATCTTGTTGATGTTCAGCATCATCTGCGCTCCAGAAGGAGAGACTGTGCTCCCCCTGGGATCCTTCTTCCAAACCCAGCAGGGTGTGGGGGTGTGTGTGTATCGTCTCTGCCCAGCACGGATGCACATTTTCCCTCCAACTGCAGTGCTTGCTTGATGATTAGGGAAACGCAGGACATAGTGGAGAGGGTGAAGACTCCACAGCAGCTCTAAATCCACTCTGACCTTTCCTCCTTTCCCCCGGATTGTGTTGCCATTTACACACAGAGCTCCCACGTTCAGCTCAGGGGGTTTCCTAGACCAAAGTCTCCTGGGCAGAAAGCTGACACTGGGCAAACCATGTAAGCTGAAGCCCTTGATTTGCTTTAGCTGATGGAACAGCTTTTCTCTGTCCTCCCTTCTATTAAACCTCCTGATGAGATTCTGGCATACCATGTGGCCAGGGGACAGCAGGGAGGATTACTGGTAGGACTCACAGAGACACCGGCTCCTGTGGAGAGTGATTAGCAACTCAACATACGCTCCTGGCTCCCGAGAGCCTTCGGGAAGCTGATTAGGGCACCGCAGAAATTTATTCATGTCTGGGAGCCGGGGAGATCAGAGCGGCAGCAGTATCTGAGCGCATGGGCAGGGGATGGGAGCAACATTTTTCAGACTATTTGTATCTGATGGGGGGTCACTCCTAGCTCTAGGAGTTGTATTACACTGACGCTGTTGTGCTTGATGTAAAGGGCTGAAAATTCCCGTCCGAGCGTGGCCACAGCCATCAGGGCACGGCGGGCGCCGGCGAGGGCAGTACCGCCAGGGAGCTCTCTGCCCGGGCCTGGGGCGCTCCTCTGCCCACCCCTCACAAGCGCCTGGTGCCTCTCTCGGCAGCGCTTTGCCTTCAGGCTGGGATCTCACTGCCACCACCGAAACGCTGAGTGCTTAACAAGGGATCTTCCAGCTCTGCTGGGAAGAACGGAACAGCCCAGCTCTCTCCGATGAGGAGTTTCATCCTCAGGCGTCCGTCACGGGACTGGGACGGAAGGGTGGGCTGGGCTGGGCTCGGCTTGAGGGGATCGCCTCGGCTCGGAGGCGCGGGCTCGGCAGGGCTCGGCTCGGTTCGGCTGGTCCCGGCTCCGCTCGGCTCGGTTCGGTTCGGCTCG
>VZTE01001498.1:416974-467513 GCA_013397775.1 Eulacestoma nigropectus
CTCCGAGGAGGAGGAGCAGGAGCAGCAGCGGGACGGCGGCTCGCTCTTCCTGGTGAACAAGAGCGGCTTCCCCATGGACGGGCAGACCTGGGAGCGGATGTGGGGGCACGTGGAGCGGGTGCACCCCGACGGCGGTGCCGTGGCGGCGGCCATCCGGAGCGCCGCCCGCCTGGCTCGGGTAAGGCGAAGCCGCCGTGTGTCCCCTCGTGCAGAAGGAGCGGGTGACACAGAGCCCGAGGGCTGCGGTTCTGTGCGCGTCGAGCGGCCGGGGAGGCTCCCGGGCTGGGTGGGAGGGTGTGACAGTGACAGTGTGACACCGCAGCCCCGAGGATGCTCTCGGGGCAGTGGTGAGAAGGATGGGGCATCTGCTCTCCGAAAGCGCCCCGGACAGGGTACGGGGGCTGCGGGGTGCTTAGGGGCTGGAGTTGGTGTCCTGGGGAACAAGTAGGAAGAAAATTACTCCTTTTAGCTTGGGGAGAAAAAAGCAGAAAACAATTAAAAGAAATCTTCAGGGACTGAGTGAAGCATTTCGTGCAATTTAAAGCAGGTTTTTGTTTTCCTTTTGGAACACATGCATTTCCTAAAACGCAGCCTTGGTCCTCAAATGTAACAAGGGATTTAAAACTCAGACATTTCATTTCCAGTATGTGGAAAGAGTCCAAATGCTTTTGTCTTGTACGTTTCTCAGTACAAGCCCCAAACAGCTCAGCCTCGCCCAAGGCTTTTTCCTCCAGCCAGCAAATAAAATGTTGATGTCTGCTGTTGTTCCAAGGCTTCTTGACACTGTGCTGCATTACTGATCACAATGTCTTTAACACTCTCTGCTTTGGCAGACTTTGAGCTTGATTCACTCCTCACATTGAGCAGCATTAATCTGAGCTGACCGCTGAAGTCTGGCTTGATTCATACCCCTCTGCGTGCTGGGGTGAGATGGTTGGGCTGCTGTTGTCATGGTCCAGGCTGTCAGTGATGCTGACATGAATCGTATGCTTGTTCTTTATGTGGAGTAGAAAAGAAATTCTGTGCACAGGGAAGTTGAAAGCTTATTGCATAGGGCTGTATTGAGAAAGTGCTTGTCAAATAAGATGCAGGCTGAAAAGGCCTTTCATCTCTCTTCTGCAATGTCTAGTCCAGTGCAGGTGCAAAAGGGACGATCTCTCTCCGCTCTGCTCTCCTTGTGCTGGAACCAGCCTTTGTTTGGATGGGGGAGCATATCCAGCTAAAGAATATTTGGGTTATGCTGAGTTTGTGGTTCCTTGGTGTGGTTCATCTTGTACTTACACAAGCACTTGAGGTGGAAATGAAGGGGCAGGGAGAGGGAAGAACTTCTCGTTTCAGCAGCCTGACCAGCTTATGCCAGTCTAGATGGCCTGCAAACCCGTTTGGTGTTAAGAGATGGCAAAGCACACGCTAGACTTGACTTTCATCCTTTACTTCCCAGCTCCACAGCATGTAACTTTTACTGATGACACCCGTGGTGACTGACAAAGCATCTGGTGAGAGACACGCCGGTGGCTCCAGTGTGCTGGCTTGCACACTGTATTCCTGTGGGAATGTCCCAGAAAGCATTGCCCATGGCTTCTTCCTCAGTGCCACAGCACTGAGCTGACTCCCTGTAGCATGTGCTGAAGCTGGGCAGAAGAAAAAATGTTTTGATATCTGCCTGGCCAGATCATTTGATGTTAATGATCAGTGGAGAGTGCTGTAGGAGCTGTACTCCTCCCGCACTGCCCAGAAGCAAAATCCCTGTTACAGTGATTAATTTCTTCAGGGGCAGGAGGACCTGGTGCCCTCTGTGACTAAGCAGCTCTTGCTGGCTAGGTGTGAGACCTCTGGGGTCAGAGGGTAGTTTGAGGACTACCTGGTCCTTATTAGGGCCAACACAGCTCAGGTGAGCAAATGAAGGTTAGAAGCAGATTTTTTTTTGCCACAAAGTGGTGGTGGATTACTAAAGTTTTGATGGTAATTTCTGGGTCAGAGTAGGAATGCGAGGGGAGACTTGTTCCTTAAATGGTGGTACAAATTTTCTTAATTGGCTTGTGCTGCTGGGTATGTGTCACCCTGCAAAAGACCAGGTACTGCTGTCTGGGAGTGATGAGGGAAACTTGTGCCCATGAGAGGATGATTTGTAATCTGCTTGCATTGATAGTTGGTTCAGGCTGAGTGAGTGGCATGTGCAACTGCTCCATTTCTGCATCTGATCTGTTCTTAATCCCTAGTGATGGAAGAGAGTTTTCATCCACTCTCCAAGAAGCTCCACTTGATTGCTCTAATCATCTTGGTATTAGTCTCAGCAATCATACACGCAGGGTGGTAAGTAGCTTCTTACTGTGTCGGTGAGGTTGTCCTTACTGGAACAAATGCAAACTGCAGATGTGCAGCATCTCTCTCGGGAGGCCGAGTCGTCACAAAAAGCTGCCTTATCTGTAAGAAGGGCAGTTTTGGAACCTGTGGGGTCCCCACCTCTGACTGTTGGCTTGAGCTCTGGGAATAACGCAGGCTCACAGTTTGGAAGGGCTGTGCAATCCTTTTTGTGTTCTGTGATCTTGGAGATACTTTGAGATCTTAACAAATTAAACCTTTCAGCAGCTTTGAGGACTCTTGCCTGTCAGCTTCATCCGTGCTGAGTAACAGTGTGCTTGCAGGGGGAGCTGGTAGAAAATGACTTTCTGGTCATTAAGTGAGACCGTGGAATCGGGCAAAACGAGTTTCATGCAGGATGTCTGTGGTGAGCTGAGACTACAGCGTTTCCAGCCGTGGGATGAGTCTCCAGCTCTGCCACGTGGTCTTGCACTGCAGTGGCTCCACTGTCTCTGGAGCTGCTATTCCTTGGAAAGACTGATGTAAGGTCAAGGCTTTTCATCTGACTCGTCTCTGAATTCCACTTGCTTTACAAATTCATGGTCTGTAGTGCTGTGTCTGCATTTCCTCTTGCCATCCATGACCTCCTGCTACAAACCCTCGCCTGCTGTGGATGCAAAGCACAATGCTGTGCTTTCCTTCGCTTGTGATATCGTGCAGCCCTGGCTTCTGCTCCATGCTGGGTGGGTGCCCAGGATCTGTCCTCCTGCAGCTGGGGCAGGAATCAGGGAGGGAAAAATGTTTGGAAGGTGTGTGGCTCCCCACTGCCTGGCCTGGCTGGCAGCATGGTGTGTGTACTGCACTGGAGAGAGGAGAGCAGTGCTGGCCTGTGTGGGCTCAGGCTGATGGATGCTTCGCCCTCCTTGCCTGAGATCTGAAGGGGCTTGGGCCTCCTGGCTCAGCAGGCCTGCTGAGGTAACTGGAATATGTGCCAGCCAGTGGGAAAACCCTGGTTCTCTTTTCCAGACTATGCTCTGGTGTCTGACACGATCATCCTCCTTGCATGATGATGTGATCACCCACCTTGGAGGTGATCACAGGTGAGCATCTCACTTGGAGGTCCAAACCTGCCCCCTCTGGTGAGGGTGGCCACTGTGGGTTACAGTAGGGGCTGTGTCTGTTCACACTGGTGCTCTTCCTATGGGATGCTGTCCTGGGTCCCACAGCTGGGTGAGGGCTGGGAAAAGGATGGAATCCCCACCTCTGAAGCAGCCAGGCCCCTCACTGGCTGGGACTCCCATTGTCTTGGTGTGTTGTGTAAGTGCAATGTATGCACCTTGAGCTTCTATATCTTTGAAGCAAAGGATTGAGTATATTGGAGCAGGAGTGACCGCTCTGGGGAAGGTGTGACAGCCCTGCCATAATTCCCTTTGTCAGCTCATTGCTGCTTCTGAAACTTGAGCCTTACCTGGTGTGTTGAGTCCAGGTCTGGGTTTTTGCTGGAAGGGACAGGTGAATAATTCATCCAGACCAAAGGGGCTGGGTGAGAAAGGAACCTGTGGAACCGAAAAAATGCCTCTAATGAGGAGCTTAGGCATGAAAATCGTGATTAAGAAGCGCTAATTAGTCTTGCTCGTAACTCCCACTGGTGAGAGGAGAAAGCCCATGTGTGCAGGTGTGCCGGCACCCGTGTAGCACTGGGATTGCGGGGGTGAGCTGGAAGCCTTGCCATCTGCTTGCCACTTCCAGTATGTTTCTGTGTGCTAGTAGTGTAGGAGTCTCTGGTTTGGTTTCTTTTCCCCCCTTCTCCGAGGTGTAATTACTATTTGACTGTAGGAACTCGCTGTGTGTGGTAAATGCTGGGTTTTGGTCGCCTTGGGATTACCGGTGCTCACGCTCTGAAGGCAAACACACAATCTTAACAGAGGTGGGAGCTGGAGAGGAAAGTCTCTGTGGCAGACATGGCCACATACCACCTGAACTTGCTGTTCTTACCTGTAATTGCTGACTTGAAGTGTATTAAGGACAGTGATACGTCACTTTATGAGCTTTAAATGATGGTTACGATGATGTGGGCCCACAGATGCTTTTCTTTGCACCTTATCATAGCTGCGCAAATTGCTGGTTCCTGGATTTGAATCTGCATTAATATTCAAATAAACTGCTTCTTCCACTGTGTTTGTGAGAATTGTGCTAACTTCTTTTCAGCCATGCTGCCCACTTTAATATCTGCTGACCCCATGTTTTGCAGTCTCACCCCTAAAATAAGTGGACTTGGGCCAAGGCTGTGCCCCTTTCCTGCATGGCTGCAGGCTCAGGACCCAAATAGCTGTGGGGATTAAACATAGATTGAGGGCCTACCTTCTTAAAATGCTTAGGCACAAGCAGATGTCTTATGAGATTTTGGAAAAATCCCATTATGTTGCCAGTCTATATCTTTAAGTGTCTTAATGTCATCAAATGTTTGGGTCCCAGGTGGTCTTCTATGTACCATGCTCTCCCTCTCCAGCAAGCGTGCTGGAGACACACGGCAGATGGGAAATTATGCAGCCCGGGATCCTTGTCTCCTTTTATCTTTCTCTTGTGGTAAAGGAGGCCAAAAATTAGACTTGAAATGGCTTCCTGGGGGAGGGAGAACAGCAGAGTCAGTACTGGGACTCTGCTCATCCAAACTGCCCTGTGCTGGGGGGGAAGATGGGAAGCATAGGCTTTCTGTGCTGGACTGTCTGCCTGCGTAGGGTGGTGTTTGAGGGATGCCGGTGGCTCTGAGGGTCAGCCTGCCACGGCCTCTCTGTGCAGGGTCAGGGCTGGCTCTGCTGCTGGGGCAGCCCCTGTGGTCAGCAGGATGACTTTGCCTGCTGCTTGGGTTCATGTGGGGTTAAAGCCATCTGTGCTGCCACACTGTATTGCACTAAGCACATGCTGCTGCTCGAGTAAATCACTTATCTGCTCTGCGGGGAGTGGTGGCTGTCTAACCTCTTTATCTTTTTTCTTCTGTCCAGCCCTCGGTGCCGCCAGTGCCAAACTACAAGCTCTCCATGTCAATCCCAGAATGGCTCCAGGCAATACAGACCTACATGAAGATGCTGCAGTATCCTTCTCGAGCGTGTGGTCTCCGGAAAGAAGGGTGACTTGTGCCTGGCATGAATTAACAGAACTTTACTGAAGCTTTAGCTGGTTGCAAGGGCTTGGGATCATTTGGGGGTAAAAGGACGCCTCCAGGGATTTGTGATAGCACCAGCAGCACTGAGCTTGTCATAGCAATCCTCTGAGAGATGTAATTAACTTTAAATGATACTGAAAAATTTAACTGAAGTGACGTTGGTGGGAATAGAAGTGCTTATTTTGAAGTTGATTTATGAGGATATTATGATCGGATCATGATGCCTGGAGAAATAATATGGCATCTTGTCATAAAGCGACGAAGAGAGAGCCAGTGTCATGGCAAACCCTTTCTCCCTCTGCCTTGGCAGCCCCTGTGGGCCCCCTGAGGGTTGCCTGTGTGCTCAGCTTGCAGGAAGTGCTTGTCATTGCGGCGAGGGGCACAAGCAGCTGTCCTGACCCCGAGGTGGGCAGGCTTGCCTGTGACACAGGAACTGACCAAAGGAATCTCCCTTCCAGATGTCCCACCTTGCTTGGGGGATTCAGCAGGGATCTACATATCTGGCTGGCCTTTCTGTCACCACCCCATGCGCAATTCCTGACTGTTTCCATTGCTGACAGATAATTTCAGAGAAGGTTGCTGGCCCATATGCTGCTCTTCTGTTTCCCTTTTTCTCTAAAGTCTGCCTTTTTGTGTGCGTGTGTACGTGTGTGGGGGGAAGCTGTGGGGATGAGGAATGAGTGTAAAGTCCTGGTAAGGATTAAGAAAGGATATGGGTGGCAGCTGGAAGAACATCCAAAAATAGCAGGCACAGTTAGCTTGGTGGGGAGTTGTGGCTGGGATCAAGGCGGCAGCCGGGCCTGGAGCTGCAGCAGCTGCCGTGGGGAGGGAGGCTGGGGCCTGCCTGCTCTGCAGGGGGACAGTGCATTTCTCTTCTTTATGTCAGCCACTTGGCCAGGACAAGAGGCTTATTGCTCACTGGGATTGTGCCAGAGAGGATACCACTTCGTACAGAGCTCCAAAAATTACATTATCCCCCACCTCACCCCGTAGTGGTTTTGAAATCCTGCGTTCTGCTATGTAGCAGGAGCAGGCCTTAGGCACAGGGTTTGGATCTGTGTTCAGAAAAGCTTCAAAGTGGGCTGGGGAGCAGCGTCTGGGCTTCCTTTGAGGGCTGAAAGAGGATGTATGCTTTGTTCAGAGCACCCTGAAAGGGCCTCATGAATTAGGTTTTGAAGGCAGGAGGGAAGTAAAGCCTTGTTTGTGGAGAACGCTGAACTCTAACTGAAGTCAGTTCAGAGCATCCTGTTGAGAGCTGGAGTTTTTATTTAGGCTGTGGTTATACATCCAGCAGCTGTGCTGTTTATGCCTTGCAAGCAGCTCTTTGCTTCCATGAGGTCACCAGCCTCTGCTGTGGTATCTGCCTTGGTGTCGCCAGCTTTACTGGCATGAACGTTCTAATGGGAATAGAATTAGGTTAGGGAAGAGATTCAACTGGAAAAGTAACCTAGCAAAAGTAAGGGCAGGGTGATTTTTTTACAGAACTTTGTTGGGTTTTTTGTTTTGTTTTTGTTTTTGCTGAGCCGATTGGCTTCCTGGTCTGATTTATTGCATTGCTGCTTGAACAGCAGTGCTCAAGGAGCAGGGAAGAGGTTGCTTTTGGTGATGCTGCTGCGTAGCAGCCTCTGCTTCTAGGCAACTGGTGCTGAGATTTGGTTGACTGTCTGCTGGCATCATTTGTGATGAACTTTTCTGCTGTCCTCATAGTGTTAACTAATGACCTTGATTTGCACGTAGCTGGTTGTTTTCATTTCAAGAACACTGAATTTTTTAGAGAATGATTTATATTTCTTGAGTGTAAATGGATGCACCTGCAATAGTTTTGGTTTACAGGTCATAGGTGAGCCATGTGGCTGATGGAGTTAAAAGACTTTGAAAGGAAATAAGTTTTTTCAGACCATGGATTATGTTGATTGGTTTGGGTAGGCTGTGAAAGCTTTCTCATGTCCAAGTGGAAGACTTTTTTTCAAACTTGCAATGTAGTAATGAGTGGGACCTAGTGGAAAAGAGAATTTATAACCTTCAAATGCCAAATTTGAGTGTCATTTTAGATGGACAACCCTAATACCTGACTCTGCACCTAGTGCTGTTAAGTGCTGTATAAAAAGACAAGTGAAAAGTTTTGCTTTATTTCACATGCCAGTGTTTCATATCTGAGAGTCGGTGGCTTTTACTGCCTGTTTCGTGTTTCAGCAGGAACTCAGAACTGAAATTCACCTTTTGAGCAGTGTTATTTTATTGTTTGACTGGTCAAGTTACTTTCCTTTAACAAAATACAGATACAATCACACGGGAACACAATTCTTCGAGATCAGAAAAACCAGACCTCTAAGTGGGTAAGTGTCACTGGAATTGGTCTAGTGCCCTTGTCCCTGATCACCTGGCATTTAAGCACTGCAGCACCATGGCAAGGGAGGGCTGTCTCCTCTGTGCCATAGCTTCTCTGGGAGGGCCAAAGCTGCCTATCTTGCTGCTTTTGCAAGGAGTGTCCCAGCTTGCTGCCGGGTGGCAAATGGACCATCAAGAGCCAACGAGTGGAAGGGCTGTTCTTGCTCAGCAGCTGCGTGGGAACTGCTTGGCTGCAGGTCAGAGCTGCATGCACAGGGGTGGGAAAACTCTCTGCTTGTTGGTGTTGAGCTGGGAGGGCTGGGCTGTTTTTCTGAAAACTGATTAAATCCTGATATTCTGGTTGTGCTGTAATGCCATTTGCAGGTGGTAGGAAGGGATTAGCTGCACAAAATGCAGCAGGAATTTTGACATCCCAGGCACAGTCCTTTTCTCTGGAGGCTTGCAGTGAACTTTTTAAGTCATGTCCGTGCTTCTCCCTTGCTGCTCATCTTGCTGTTCCTTCCATGTGGTGGGCTTGTGCTGGTTGGTGATGAGTTGTGCAGTGCAAGTATGAACATGTGCCCAGGGAGCCTGGCAGGAGAGAACTGGGGTCGCCTGCATGTTAGAACTGCATCATGTTAGAACTTAGGACAGCTCTTTAACAGAACCTAATAAATTAGCAGGTTAGGGCAGGAAAGGGTGTTGACAACATTATGCTTGTATTTTAGGGTGAAATTTAGATAAGCAGAATATAATTACTCCCATGGACTGGTCTGTCCCTAGCTCTTCCCAGCTCCCTGTCATTAATCTAATGGTCCCTCACTCTAAAATTCCAGTTCCCATCTCAGCTTTGTGCTTCAGGTTTTCATCTTGCTGACAGCAATCTTTCTCACCTCCTTTATCTAATGTTCACTGCTCTGGTGGAACTAGTTTAAAACAAATCTTGTGCCTTGAATGATAGATGGGTTTACAGAAGCTTAAACCAATTTTCAAGCTGCTCACTCATTTTTAAATTTGTCCCATTACTTTTTTTCAAAGGAAGTGAAGGATGAAAGTGAATTATGCTCAGCACTTACCACTTAAAAGGTCGTCATCTTCCTGGGCTGGATAAAAGCCTGGCTTACGACGGTGGTGCTCTTTCCTAGAAGGGAACAGATACAGTGCTCACAGCTGGAGATGTGCCTGTGGCTTTGAATCCCATCCCAAGTGGAGCCATTTCCTCTATCTGCCTTAGAGTTTGCTTGGGGATGAGTGTCTGACTCCTCTCCTTGTCTTGTTGCTGCTAGGAACTTCTTGGAATGGGGTGGCAGGACTTCTGTGGAGTTAAGGATGGTGCCCCTGGAAATGGTCCAACCCCTCAGAGGCTGCCAGTTTTCCAGGCACAGTTGCCTGAACCTGGTGTGTGCTGGACTGGAACAGTGTAGTCCTGAGACCTGTGCTGCTTTGCTCCTGGATTGGGTAGGTGGGAGTGCTGGGAGGAGTGGAGCTGTCAGGAGTATGTGTTGCTGCCCAGGTCCTCTTGTACTGCTGTAGGGCTCCAACACTTGCCTGGTCTTGGTTTCTCCAATTTTGAGAAGGAGAATGCATGCAAGGCTGTCTGAAGTTCCTGCCATTTTTATGAAACCAAAATTCCAGTTGTTTTTATGAAACTTACGGTCTCTGGTTTAGATTTCAGATCTTTAAAATTCACCTGGCCAAGTCAGGAGGATGGGACCAGACTATTTTCAGTGGTGCCCAGTGACTGGACAAGGGGCAATGGACAGAAACTGAAACTGGAAGTTCCATCTAACTGTGAGGAAAACAATTTTTACTTTGAGGGTGACAGGCTACCCAGAGAGGCTATGGAGTCTCCTCTGGAGATACTCAAAACCTACCTGCGCAATGTGCTCTAAATGAAGCTGCTTTCGCAGGAGGGTTGGACAGATGATCTCCAGAGGTCCCTTCCAACCCCAGCTTCTGTGATTCTGTGTGAATACTGTGTTGATTGCTCTGTAATTTTGAGGTGTGCCTGAAAGCTTTCCTTGCCTTCATCTGGTGCGCAGGCCAGTTTTCATCAAAGCTGAAAAATTGCCTACACCTCCCAAGTTTTTTTCTTTCTGGGAGGTGTGTTCTACTTTGCAAGAAATCTGCTGCCAGTATGGCAACGACAGGCATCTTGTGCCGAGGTGACAGGAGCTGCTCTGAGCAATTTCTGTGGTGTGAAAGGCCTCACAGAGTTTGCATTTGCAAGGTGATCGGGCAAGATGCTGAAAGCTTCCAATTGCCACTGGCTCTTGAAAAATGAGGCTGTTCCCAGAGCTTTATTGACACTAAACATATTGCTGATTTCATAATGTGAGGGCTCAAAGCTAATGAAAGTATTACGAGATCTTTGGCAGCCTCTCTTCAAGACAGCAGTGGCTGGACACAAAGAAGCTGAGTACTAGATGGAAATTGAATATTCATAAATTCATGTGAAAGTGTCCTAAAGCAGCTGGGGCATATTAATGAGTTTTTCTATTATGGAGGGAGGACTAGATATTGTAGAGATTTAATGCCAGCATCACTGTGATGTATGAGAAAATAAAAATGCGTGGCTGAGTGTAGGAGGAAGAGCATAAATTATATATAGGATCTCATTAAGGGATATAGTCTTGTTATAACTCAGTATTTACAATCTCTTTAAGAAAAAGTCACTCTTATTGTCAGCTTAAGTTTTAGAGTGTCAGACACCACGTGGATTTGTCTAGACTACAGATAGCACTTTTGGAAATGTTAGATTTCTGTTGGCGTAGCTGTGTGAGTCAGGGTGGCAGAGCTGTGAACCTGTAAACTTTGTGTGCTGTTCTTGTTGTACAGGCAAACTGTGTCTGAAAATGTGCCTGGGTCTCACCTCTCCTGAGTTGGCTGTATTTGCACAAAATCCAAATTTACAGGTGTAGCTACATCCACCGTAGGAGCGCTTTGCTAATACAGGTATCCTAACCTGGGGCAGTGACCTCCACTGGCTCCATGATGTACCTTTTTGTGCTAAGTAGGTAAAGGGCACCCCGTGAAGTTCAGCTCTGCTGATCCATGTGTGCATGCGTGTGATATGAATGTTTCAGACAGCAGTAGGACTGGTTTTCCTTTTCCCTTGCAGGATTATGCTGGCTACACCTGTATTATGACTTTTGTTGGTACAACCAGTCTGATAAAAAATGGTACTTTTGACTGACATAGCCATTCTTTTTAAAACTCCGAGCTCAGATCATGTAAGAGCTTTAGGAAAAAAGTGCCTGGATATCTAGTAATATCTACAGCTGTGAATTCAATGTCAGCAAGCTGTTACTGCTGGGTTTACAAGGAGAGATAAGCCTTCTGGAAGCTTCTGTTCTAGGATGCAGGCGAGAGGCACAATGAGAAACAAATCTCTTTGTCCTCCACGGGGATCTGGGGAGGTGCAGTATTGTACTGTTCCCTCCAGTTAAGTGCCAGCTGAACGGGGGACCTACAACTGAAGCAGAAACTGATGCTTGGGTATGTTCTGTGGTCTTTGAGAAATTAGAGCCCAGAAGCTGCTCTGTGAGGAGGGAGAGACATTCAGTGGCTGCAGATGTAAAAATGTGTAATCGATTGCAATAAAGGAGCGCGATAGGAGCTGTCACGTGGCAACCATGCAGCCAAATAACAGGGAAGGGGAGACGGGAAATAACACTGTTTCCACACACCATGTTATTAAGGAACACTGATGGGGCTGTAAAGAAAAATGGGCTCATGCCATTTCCAGACAATAGACCGCAGAAGGCATTTGAACATCTGCTTCTCTCTCGCACAAAGGGGGAATGTTAGAGATACGGTGTGCTGTTCAGCATGTGGTGGAAATGCTTTTGCTGTCGAAACACTGTTTTTGAGAAGATTCACAAGATCAGTATCTGCTCTGCTGTTTTATCTCCTTTTGCCCATGCTGGTGCCTTTCACTTCTCTCTTGGCTTCATTATCATGAATGAAACTGTCAGGAGCCTTAGAAAAACTTGGGAGAGGGAGATTTTATGGACCTCATGCAAAGTACATGGGCCCGTGCAAGGAGAATTTTGTGGAAAAATGTGCTGGAGGATCTCACTAATTAAAAATGTATTCAGTCTTGTAGGAGTCTTTCTGGTGAAGGTAATGGGGAGCCTCTCCTCAGCATGGTCGTCCCTGAAGGGACCCCAGTGTGATCGATGCCAGCTGGTGAGATCCTCCAGTTCTGGGCATGCTGAAAGGTTTTAAGATTTTTCTAACCTGTTTATGAAATTGGGTGCCCAAGTGAAAAATCTGGGAGCAAAAGGAATCCATGGTTCCCATGAGCTATCTTTAGACACTGCCATTTTAAACAGAAAGCATCCTAAAGAGGCAAAGTCAGCTCCTTTCAGGGCCTCTCTTACTGCAGAAAGCAAGGGAGATAGTCCTGGTGGGCTCCTGAAAAAACTGAAAGAAATTTGAATCAATTAACAAGGAAATATCACTATCTGCCAAGGACTAGATCCTGAGGGAGGAACAAGCAGCCTGTTCCTGTTGGCTACATTTGTTAGAGGCAGAAGCGTTCACTGTGGTCTGGAATAGAGATTTGCCTGGCAGACGTCAGGTAGTGATGTAAATGCCACGAAGGGAAGCTGCAGTCTCCCCTAAGTCCCTGGAAGAGGTGGGCTGCCCCCCGTGCTCACTGGAGTGTGGGGAGAGGGTGACTGTGGGCTAATTCCCAGCTGTCTGATGCAAGACTGTGAAGAATAGCTATATATGTGAAATCTTTTCAGGCAACTGTCAAGATTTAAGGAAAATCCCAGAAGCAAACCCTGCTAAGGCAGGGAATTGAAATGCTTGATGCTATTTTTTATTCTTTTCTGCCTTCCTTAAATCTCCTTTCACAAGTTTAACTGTGCAGACTTTCTGGTCACTATTAATGTCTGAGACAGTGTGATAAGAATTTAGGAGTGAGAGAAAAGAGGGAAAGGACAAGTCAAAGAGTACCTGTAAGGAGTTGTTTTCAAATGAGCTGAATGGTCTGTCATTTGCCATAGGTCATTTGCCATAGATCCCTTAGAGAACTGACAAGCAGCCTCCAACCATTAATATTTGTGTTAGGGAGCATGGGGAGGGTAGGTGCTGGGGAAGGCAAGGATAGCAGCCTTTAAAAAGAGTAAGGGAAAAGATAAGTCTAGGAACTTTGAGTTTATCTGCAGTTCAAGGGAAGGGAAAGGCAACATTAATATTGTTGGGCACGGTTTGTTTCTGAGGATTTCCTTCTATGAGGGTGTAAGAGCTTTTGTCAACCAGGGAGAAGATGTGAGTGTAATAACTCCTTGTTTTAGTGTAGCTTTTGATAAGGCCTCATCTTATCTCTGCAGATAAGGCGGGGACCTTGAGTCTAAATAAAACTATTTAATGTGAGGACCCAGCTTGGTGAAAAGCAGCACGTAGAAAGTGTCACTTTACCAGCAGAGATTGTGAGTTGAAGTGTGCAGTGTCTGTCCCAGCTCAGTTTTTCCCTCATGGTATGGGTAAGACTAATTGTTTGCTGATGGATGGTTTGCAGTCCAGGCTAGACAAGGTGACAAGGCTTTGAAAAGTGAAATTGGGATATTCAGAGTGATCTCTCGGGCTGGAACAAACAGGAGATAATTTAGTGAGGGCAAATGCAGAGTAGAGTTTGGGAATAGCCAGCTGTGGGGAACAAAAGGCTAGTTTTGCAAAGAAGAAGCTGAGCTTAAAAAAATAAAAGAAACCAAACAAAATTCACCAAAGAAGCCCAATCAAAAAAATCCCCACCCCTAACAAAAAACCTCCCAACCAACCCACACAAAAACCCCACCAAAAAACCACCAGAACCCGATTCAGTGTGGGTCAACAGGGAAAAGCCAACAGCACACTAGCTTGGTTGCAAATATGCACTGAAAGATGGATTCAGAAGGAAATTGTTGTGGGCTTAGCCAAAGGACTGTGAGAAGCGAGTTGGTTGAAGAGATTCCAAAATTGAAAGAAACAGATGTTGTCTTAAAATCATAACCTAAGGGAGAAGCTTTCAGGGGGAGTGAGGGAAGAATTAAATAAAAATTGGTGTCTGCTTTCTCATGTTCACAGAGGAGAGGGTAGATTACAGTCTTTTGCATATACAAATGTCTATAGCAAGAGGAGAGATAATAAATGGTCTCCATGCCCACTGTGGAGAGCAGAAATAGCTCCTGATTTAATTTGCAAAGAGGGAAGGATTTAATTTAAACATTAGGGGACCTTCTTAGATGCAAGGTTAAGTACAGGATAGATTAGCTGGTGGGTTCCCAGGCTTTTGAGAAGCCAGTTGAAAGTAGACTGGAAAATAATCTGTGAGGAGTGATTTAGATTTGGCTTATGCTACCTTGGGCAGAGCAGTGGCTTGGGGATTCTCCAGAGGCTCTGCTTCCAATACAAACACAGGGTTTAAGGTCATGCTTCGACTCAAGCTTGTTGAAAGTGGAAGAAAAACTCTCAGTGGCTCTTGAACTGGGTCATGCACATAAACCCTGCGGTCCATGCTGTAAATGCAGAGAGAAAGCAAACTGTTTGCAGAGTATTCCCCTGGATTCCAGGATGGATGTGTGTGAGGGCACAGCCTGCCCCAGGGGTGCAGGTGGACGCTGGTTTGCTGACCACTGGTGGTGCCTCCTGAGCGATGCTCCCCTCGCACTGACCCTCGTCGCTGTCCTGCTCCAGAGGTGTCTCTGAGCTGCCAGGTCCCGCTGCAGCTCCTGGATCTGGGTGCAGGGTGCTGTGTGTGCCTGAGGGGGAGATGCTGTCCCTGCCCCTACCCCTCAGACTATGTTAACCAGGCATAGGTCACAGTAAATGGCTTGAAGATAAAGAACTTTACAACTCGACATTTTTCCTCATGATGCACATTCATAATCAGCTTTTTTTTTTTTTTNAAGAATGGGTATGAACCTTCAGAATAAAATGGTGCAGTAGAAAAAGAGCTGAAGTTTTTTTTTTTTTTTTTTTTTGTAGTAACTCCCATGTAGTTAGAAGATAGAAAATTCAGTGGATTATCTTGTTTATGGTTACCTCCCATGCCTCATCTGCACTTCTGAGACAGAGACGGGGCTTTGCAGTGGCCACTGTGGTGACCAGCACTGGGGAGCCTCTGTGGGGGATGAAGGAGCCCCATTGTGTGCCCTCGCTGGGGCTGCTCTGTGCTTCCAGCAGTTCTGTGGGGTTCTGTGGCTGATTGTGAGTGTGGAGGAGGCAGGCAAAGTCTAATTAGTCTTCTGTACTGCAGGCAGAGTGTAAGGGGTGGTTGTTTACAAATGAAAAGATAATTTCTAACTTGGATAAATGGGACACGGAATGGCTGTGACAGGCTGCAAGAGCAGTGGAAGCTCTGTTGTCACTTGCACTCAACACAAGGTTTAAAATGCATGAGGTGGGTGAATCAGAAAGTGGGGGAAACAGACTCTGATGGTTTCAGATGCATATTTTCGTAATCTTCTCTAATACAAATATTTTTGTCATTTAATGTTGTGTTTCCTTAGAGTAGGGATCTGTTTACAAAGCTCTTCCCAGGGAAAGGATGTGGATAGAGAAGACTGCAAAATAGAAGTTATCCTTTGGCTTAGTTTTCAGCTGCGCCTTTTTTTGGGGTGCGTTTTTTTGGTGTGTCATTGGATGTGCCTCTTCTGGCCTTTTTTAGGCTCCTTCCAGCATTTTTTTCAAACTGTCCAGGATTTCAGGATCTGTTTGTGGAAGAGGATACGTTACCTTCTAGGTTAATAGTGCAGTGTCAGTCTGGCACAACAGCTTTCTCAGCTGACCTGAGGTTGCTTGTCAGTGTTATGTCCCTGTCAAATAATTGTACGCCAGAGATAGAGTCTAGAATGTAATTAAACTTTGTGAACGTGCAAAATCCTGGGCATGCATAGTTTCCTGCACTCCTGCAGGAACTTGTGTGGAATTTGCCACTTTCCCTGTCCACAGGAGATGCGGAGCAGCAGCAAGACAATAACTCAGCTTGCAGTGGTGTGAAGTGTCTGCGTTGGTGGAGCTTTCTGCAGAGCAGGCTTTGGTAAAAAGGCAATAAATTCTGGTCTGCAGCCATAGCTATGGGATTATGGAGGCATTTGAAGCTTTCAGGGGCCTATGTAACCATCCTCTCCTGGTTCGTTTTTGGTTTGGTTTTTTTTTTTTTTTCTCTCCAGAGGAGAGCCAGGGTTGTTTTGAAAATAAGATGAACTCAGTCCTGCTCTGGGATTTCTATGATTGCCAGCTTGTGCAGTTCAGTGGGGCTTTGTGTTACAGTCTGAAGTGATGCTCATGGAGTTGCTGTGAGAGGCAGAGAGGACTGCATTCCTCCCATCCACCTTCAGAGGCTGGAAGGCACTGGGATACCAAATAATTTTTTTTATTTTTTCTTACTTTTTTTCCCCCCAGTCATCCTCCAGAAGTTAACAGGACTCTGACAAGTCACTGAAGGGGAGAATCAAGTTCACCAGCTCTTGCTGAGATAAGAACTGGAGGTGCCTGGCTCTCACTCTGCGAGAGGACCTTTTGATTCCTGTCAATTGCTGTAGCTGGAAGGACTGAAAACTGTTTTGTTTCTGTTCTAGGTTAATGGAGACAGCAAAAGAAATGACCAGAGAGTCCTTACCTATCAAATGCCTTGAAGCAGTTATCCTGGGGATGTATCCTTTCACGTCTGTGACTTTTTCCACTGCAGCTCTGTTTAATACATTGCCCCTCCTGGATGGTGTTTGAGAGGGTCACAGCCAAAGGTGAGTGCCAGCAGCTTGGGGAGCTGCCCTGGTATTCATCACCAAGTTGCTGAATTGCCTGGGTTTGAAGGTAGGAGTTGGGATGCCGAGTGCCAGGTTGTGAGTGTTGTGATTTGGCCACGCAGACTTTGCCTCCTGCCCTGGTAATCTGCATAGTGTCAGGGTCTGACCCAAAGTGCCCAGATGAGTACCTGTCTGCACAATCCTTGTTTTTTTTGTTAGTATTTCTCTGTTGGTTGTTGCTGGAGCTTGGTAACACCTGAGGAGCGCGGGTTTTTTTCTGTGTTTTGTCTGATGTTTACGTGGCCAAGTTGTGTTAGCTTTTGTCTCCCAACCCACAGCTGTGCTTTGTGCAGAAACATGTGTATTATAGTTAAACATTTGAGCTTCCCCTTAACATAATGATTGCTTCCTACTCAGTCTTCAGTCATTTAGACACTGACTTGCTTCTCCGCCCTCTTGTGCTGTCACTGATAAATCAACCTGCACCATCCTAAAACACTGGAGGAGGGCAAGGCAGGGCTGCAGGAACAGGTTGGCAGACACATCTTGTCAGAAATAATCCAGTTTCATTTAAAACAATTCCCAACCCAAACAAAATAAGCCCTGAAGCAAACCATCTCCTGGGGTGTCTCTACAGTGTTCTGCTGCCCCCTCCCGTGGGAGAAGGAGCCGGCAGAGCCTGGCAGGTAGTGCCTGTGAGAAGGGATGGCTGCTGGGGGGTGGGAAGGGGATGTGGGCTGAGCAATGTGCGCCAGGGATAGGCCTTGGATTTGAGTTTGAGGGGTGGCTCTGGCTGACAGGGCTTCCCCTGGGAATGCTGACAGGCTCTGCATGCAGCTGGAGGGATCAGGGTCCTGGGGGCTTGATGTCAACAAGGTATTCAACCCCCCTTCAAAGTCCTTTCAGAAGGAGAAATCATAGAATCATAGAACATCCTGAGTTGGAAGGAACCCACAAGAAATTCAGGCCTTGTATTGTCCAAACACTTCTTGAACTCTGTCGTTTTGGTGCTGTGACCACTTCCTTGGGGACCCTGTGCCAGTGCCCAACCACCCTCTGGGTGAAGAACCCTTTTCTAATATCCAGCCTAAACCTCCCCTGACACAACTTCAGGCCATTCCCTCAGGTCCTGCCACTACAGAGCAGAGATCAGTGCTTGCCCCCCCTCTTCCCCTCAGGAGGAAGCTGTAGCTGCAGTGAGGTCTCCCTTCAGTCTCCTCCAAGCTGAACAAGCCAAGTGACCTCAGCCACGTGTTGATGGCTGCCTCTCAAGGACCATCTTCATTGCCCTCTTTTGGATGCTCTCTAACAGCTTTATATCCTTCTTACATTGTGGCACCCAGACCTGCCCCCAGCACTCGCGGTGAGGCCGCCCCAGTGCAGAGCAGAGCAGGACAATCCCCTCCCTTGCCTGGCTGGCGATGCTGTGCCTGATGACCCCCAGGACATGGTTGGCCTTCCTGGCTGCCAAGGCACTGCTGACTCATGTTGTCTCTCTGTGGTGCTGCTCTCCAGCCTCTCATTCCCCAGTCTGTCCACACAACTGGGTGTGCCCTGTCCCAGGTGCAGAATCCGGCACTTCCCTTGTTAAACTTCATAGGTTGGTGATTGCCCAACTTTCTAATTTGTCAAGGTCTGTCTGCAGGGCCTCTCTGCCCTTGAGGGAGTCAGCAGCTCCTCCCAATTTTGTGTCATCATGAGTCTCGCACCCAAGTAATTTGTGAAGATGTTGAACTGGCTTTAAAATGGAGCCCTGTGGAACCCCACTAGTGAGTGGTTGCCAGCCTGATGTAACTCCATTTGCTGTAACCCTTTGTGTCTGTCCCGTGAGCCTGTTGCTCACCCATTGTGTTGTGTATTTCTCTAGCTGTATGCTGGATGTTTTGTCCAGGAGAATACTGTGAGTAGCAGTATTGAAAGCTTTCCTGAAGTCCAAAAGTGTACATTAACTGGTGTCCCTTGAAATTATGTCAGTGGATCTGTTACGCTTGCCGTTGTGTCAGGGTTGTGTCCCAAACTATTTGGGGATGAAAGGGATGAGGGAAATAATCCCCAGGTGGAGTTGATGCTGCTCTGCAGTGTCAGTGTGGGTTGCAGTGCTGTATTTCTAGCAGTGAACTGATTATTCCACTTATCATGGGAGCAAAGGGTGATTAGTGGCCTACAGATAACCATGATAACCTAAAAGTGTTGTTGCTGGTTTTTCTGCTTGCCTCAAACCTGACTTGTGTGTTCAGTTTGGTGGTTCTGGGGTTTTTTTTTGAGACGTGAAGGAAGCAAAATAGTTGAAAGCTATATTTTATACTATTTGATGTCATTTGAAGTTTCTTCAGAGTTAAGATGTGTTTGAATTTTTCTGTCTCTAGATGCTAATTAAAAAACCCCAAACTTATGGCAAGCTTTTTTTTTAAATTGAGAAGGTTTAGTCAGGGGACAGTATGGGACAGGCTTGTCTTTTTAGGATTTCTACTTCCTGTCTTGGAAGTCTCTGAGAGCAGGGACTGTCTGCTGGCTAGTGGTCCAGTAACAGATGCATTAAAGTTTACAAGATTCCTGCAGTATAAACCCCAGGTATTTTGCTTGAGGTGTGGGTACATGAAGAGTGTAGCAGTGGTGAGTGGATGGGCCACCTGAATTTGTGTGTCTGGGAAGTGGCTGGTACGGAGCCCATGCCCATGTGGAGCCTCATAGTGCCGTGATGCATGTGCAGCATGAGGGGTTTTGGGAGGCATCTTTGTCATGGCATGTGGGGAAGTTGGCTGGTTTTTGTCAGCCATGAGATTTTGATCTTCAGCATTGCCCTCTGGATGCAGACACGGTGAGGCCAGCGGCGTTCCAAGGCCAGGTGGTTTCCAGAGAAGATGTGCTTACCCTCTCCTGAGTGTCCAGCCACTGCCTTTACACGGGGCTGAGCTGAGCAGCCCTGTGTGTGTGTCGACCTCTGGTTCCATGCCATCTCTCTGGAAATAAGGTTCTGCTTGTAATTCGTGTGCTGGCAGGCCTTGAGTGTTGCTTGGATACTGAAAAAGCACAGCCCACTCCAGCGGACCCTCGGTGTGAGCCCTCCTTCAAAGGCTGGCTCGCGCAGAGTGGCTTAGCGAGATGTCACTTTAATTGAGCTGCTCGCTGGCTTGTGCAATTGCCTTTTACTGTGTGACTTCTTATAAAATGCTTCTATAATCCCTCTTGGTGCAGAATTAAGTTTTGCATAATTGCCCATGCACTTGATCTTGAAGCGTTTTTATAGGGCAGTGAGGTAAAGTACTGAGCTACCCTGTCTGCACGCACCAAGGAAGCAGCTGCTCTGAGATGACTGAAAGCTCAAAGACATCTTCCAGTATTATTTTGCAGCAGTCTGCACAGCTCTTTTTCTCTGTGTAGCTGTCTGAACTGGCTTCATATCTCTCTGCTTACATGATCTGCTTGTCAGTGCCTAACCAGAAGCATTCCTCCTGCTGTCTTCCCCAGGGCATTTCTCAGTTCAGTTGTAAATCAGCTGAGTAATGGTGCGTTCAGCCCACTCTTTCTGAGCAAAGATCCAATTGATTTGAGCTCATGAAAGGGAATAGTAAACCAGAAAGTGCCAAGGGAATTTTATCTGTGCTGCATTCACTTTATTAAAACGTGGAGAGCAAAATATCAGAGGGGGAGATGGAAGCTGCACACTGCATCCCTCCTCGGGGAGTCTTGCAGAGCGTGTCAGCATTGGCTGAGCATAACTCACTCCTGTTGCCTTCAGCATCCTTCTCCCAGTTCATGTGAGGTAACGCTTGGACCTGTGCAGGGTATTAAACCCCCTGGCCAATAATATCATTAAACAAGGAAGAGAAGATCGAAAGTGTCTCAGAAGTGAGAAATTATTCAATAGCTTCTGCACTATTCCTTCTGTGGATGCAATCAGTGGATGATATTTATCACCACTGGAGACCTGGGTCCATCCATCTCCTCCAGCCCAGCAGGTACATCCCTGTGCTGGGAGCAAGTGTTTTCAGTAAGGGGGAGAGTTTCTTCCAGTCATTGCAGGATATTGATGTCTGTGTAGTGCTTCTCTTTGCCTCCTGCATGCTTGTCTACAGCTTGACCCACTTGCTAACTGAAATATGGGGAAGGAGGATCCCACTGAATATCTACAGCCCCTCTGGTAGCTGTGAAGAGCTGAGAGAGAGCCTTTAATTGGTTACATTGTCATGGTCTAATCTTTAGATAGTCACCTCTGACTGCAGCCGGGCACTGGAGAGCAGACTTCTCAATCCTGGCAGTTCTGCTTTGGGAAAGTGAACCAGCTGTTCGAGCCTTTCCTACATGGACAGTGGAGCTGCCAGGGGAAACTCTGGGCCCTGTGTGTAGACAAGATCCAGATGTGGGCTCAGTAGCACTCTGCCTCACAGTAAGCAATCCCAAGCCCATGGGAAATGCTGCCTGACTCCTGCTGGAAACTTCTCTGAGTGTTCACTGCTGGTGGCTGGGGGCCCTCTGAGCAGTTGCTTGGAAAAACAGCTCTTCTGGTTTTAGTGAAGCCTTATCAGATGGTTTTGAAGCGCAAGGTTTATTTTCCTCCTGCTCCACGTCCTGCTCTGTGCTAGCAGCTTCAGCATTGCTGGTGTAACTAAAGGTGCTTCCTTGCTCCCAGCCTGCTGCCATCCCTCCAGCTCGCTGCTGCCCAGTGCCACTTGCTCATGCCCCCAGCCCGTGAGAGTGGCAGGAGAGGGGAGAGTAGTTTTCTGTGCTCATCTTGACCAGACTTCAGCAGAAACACCCTTGCTGGGCTCTTAAGACATGAAGCACTGCCCCTTTCCAGGTATAGATTCCAGCATGTGCCCTTGTTAAACTTTGTGTGGTTGGTGGTTGCCCATCTCCAATTTGTTGAGGTCTCTCTGCAGGGCCTCCCTGCCCTTGAAGGAGTCAACAGCTCTTTCCAGTTTGGTGCTGTCCCCAAACTTATTCCTTTGAGTTCTGTGTCCAAGTTGTTAATGAAGATGTTGAAGAGACCTGGGCTGAGAATGGAGCCCTGCAGAACCCCTCTAGTGACTGGAGTCGGGGCTGATGTTACCCATTCACTGGGACTCTTTTGTGCCTGACCTGTGAGCTTCTTGTGCTTCAGTTTCTGCCTGTTGCCTCTTGTCCTGTTGGTTGGCACCACCGAGAAGAGCCTGGCTCCATCATCTTGATTGATACGAAGACCTGGGATCAGGAGGCCACTGAGCTTTGCTGCAGCTGCTTTTGCCCTCTCCTGCTCTGGACTGCTTCTCTATTGTGACATGTAATTTACTCCCTGACTCTCCATCCTGCAGTTACAGTCCCAGCTCAAAAGTGTGATTACAGCTGCAGCATTGGTGTGTGGTTGCCTTTTGTTTGCCACAATACAGCTCTCCTTGGGCAGAGCAGAAAGGAAAAGCTGTAATAATGATGCATGGACAGAGGGGAAGATCTGACGTGCCTTTCCAGCCCATTTGCTGTGTATTTCATCTCGGGTGGGGACTCTCATTAACCATTCCCTCAGCAGAAGCAACCTGTACCTAAAGGTTAATTTCCACAGCGGTTGTTGCTGGGTTATTTGATGGTGGGTAATTTCTGCCCTCAAAAGAGTCTTTTACTCCTACTAAGTATTTAATGAGATTAAATTGCAACTTCTCTGAGACCTCGTGGCAGAAGTGTGTATGTGTGGCGGGTGGCCATCAAGGCTTTGTATGGACTTAATAGAAAGGCACTCGGGGAGCAGAGAGAAAACCCTTTCATAATGAGGGGGAAAAATAGTGGCAATGTTTGAAAGCTTCATAGGTGTTAATAAAAGATAGTGCTTTTTCAGTTACACAGAATGATAAATACAATAGGCTTTTGCAAGAATCAATCTGTAGGACACAAATTATTGTAACGTGACTTTGATGTGCACAGGATGCACCTTTTAAGGCCCGAAGCAAGGTGACCTTTTAAATGAGGTGAGTGTGTGCTGAGTTTTCCAGTTGACATAATGGCGCTAGGGCCCATTCTGCCCTTGCAGTTTATTTATAATCTTTAATTATAAATCATCTACTGATGGTGGGGTGGAGGTATTTTTCTTGGAGAAGCTAGTCCCGAGGCAGCAGTGGTCCAGTGAGACCACCTAAGGCAAATAGAGCTGTTTCTGTTCTGTGTAGGTGGTATTGGGATGGGCTTTGAGAGTCGCTGCAGGGTGTCTGTGTTTGATGGCAGTGGGACAGGAGGTGGGGGCACGTGGCCTTGGCTGGGTGGCAGATGTGTGTGGTAGGGAGGGCTGTGCTCTGCTGTGCAGTCTTCCAGACTCGTGGTCATACAGACAGTGAAGTGCGCCGTGAGCTGAGCCCAGTGTCGTCTATTCCTTTACCCTCTAATATGTTTTCTCCAGGCTGCTAAAGCCGATGACATCTAGCACTGAATGCAGCTAAACGTGTTTGACATGGACCCGAAAAGCTTCCCTGTGGCTGTTCTGAAAGTTTTGTGCCAATGCATTTTTCTTGCCTGTTTTTTTTTTTGTTTGTTTGTTTGTGAAACTGCTTGCTCTTGACCTCAGATTCTGGGCAGTTCATGAACTTCTTATTACTTGGTTTCTGCATTTACCCGGAAGCCAAAAGTTTGAATATGTGAAATTCAACAAACACTAGGTGAAATATCCCCCCTGAGAAAATGGCTTAGAGAGAGATGAGAGCCCCTGGATGCTTTGCCTGCATCCCTGTAGAACGAAGAGGTGAAATGTGGAGTGCAGGCAGGGGTCAACAGCCCAGGGAGTCACACTGGTGGTGAGGTGGTGGCACGTCAAGCTGGGCAGAACCAGAACTGAGCCCAAATTGTGTTTTACAGTCTTGATACAAAGGCTTTTTGTGCTCTCAGTTTCCCAGCAGCTGTCAGGCAGCCGTACTGTGTAGGCAGGGGAGGAAGGCTGGTCACGGGAACATCCCAGGATAGCTCAGCTGTGCAGTGGCTCTTATTTCACTGCTGTTAAATACCTCCTTTTTGGGCATGAGGCAGGGAGAGGAGGGGATGCTGGCGATCCCCAGAGCAGAATCCTGGTCTGAGCAGGTTCCTGCAGCTTCAGTGGGAACTAAGCCCACTCCTCCATCTGTCAGGATGCCCTGACACTATCCTGGCAGTGCTGCCTTTTGGGCTGGTGTATTTGTAGTGGCAGCACCATGACCGACTGACTCAGGGGATGGCTCCAAGGTTACAGCAGGTGCCTCTGGCTGGAGCAACCCCAAGCTGGAGCATTTTGCTCCAGCCTTTTCTGGTCATCCCTCCTCCATCCCCCAGGCGTGGGAGGGGGCCTTCAGCTGCAGAGGGGAAGGGCACCTGCTGTTGCAGGGGCCAGGTGCCAGCACGTGGAGCCAGAGTGAGTTTCAGCTGTCCCAGGATTAGCAGCAGGGAGCTGTGTGCAACGTAGTTGCTGACGCAAAGCTGCTTGCGTGAGGGATTCTCAGCCTGTCCTTTCCCTGGCACGGGCCAGCAGCCTCCCAAGGAGGTGACCTGCACGTAGTTCCCCTCTGAGATCACACACGACGCTGGCACGGAGCTTGGTCCCGGCCTCTGCACGTGGTGCCTTTGAAATGGCCAGTCAGTGATTCCAGGGACAGGGTTTGCTTTTAAAGAGCATTGTTTCTGACCATGTCTCTGTGCTTATCTGATTAGTTATCCATCTCAGAGCTTTCCTTTGGTTCCTCTCAGCAGTGTGTTACAAGGGTGACATGCTAAAACACTCTGTATGAGGAGTGGCCATGTTGAGGGCCAGTTTACAGAAGAAAAGGCAGACTGTCACCTTGCAGAGGAATAAATCCAAATCTCTTGGTACTATTTGAAGACATGAGAAGATGAGGCTCAGTAAACTAAGTTGTATCAAACCTTCAAGAAAGGGAGGTAAACACTTTTCCCTTTGGAAGCGTGGGAGTTTGATGTTGGTATCAAATGGGGAGCTTCCACAGATCTAGGGAGGGAGGTCTCTCTTTGGGTCTGCTGACCTGAACAGTGTTGTGGTTTTTATCTTTCCCGTAAGTGTGATTAAGAGTCATTCCCTCCCCTGTCTGAACCATTGCATCTTATTTTCCCAGCAGTAAAATGGGCTGTGGCAGTATTGGCTGTTTCTGGGCACAGGGAGAACAAGTTTGTGTTTGCAAGGAAGCCCTTTGCCCTGGCAGTTAAAAACCCCAAACCTGCTGAAGATGTCTTCCAGGTGCAATTGTACCCGCTGCTTTCCCAGCACCGTTGTTGCCTTGATGCAGTGCACCCCAGCTACTTAACAAACGGGCAGCCCTCCGTGGAACGATTCCCCATCAGCTTTAAAACCCACTTCTCAGGGAACTATTTTCATCATGTGGTGCTTGGGATTTACTGCAACGGCCGCTACGGCTCGCTGGGCATGAGCAGGCGATCGGATCTGATGGACAAACCTCTCACTTACCGAACTCTGAGCGACCTCATCTTCGAATTTGAAGACTCCTATAAAAAGTACTTGCATTCAGTCAAAAAAGTCAAGATCGGATTGTACGTCCCGCACGAGCCACACAGCTTCCAGCCCATCGAGTGGAAACAGCTGGTCCTCAATGTGTCCAAAATGATGCGCACAGAAGTCAGAAAGGAGCTGGAGAAGTTTGCCAGGGATATGAGGATGAAGGTAGGTCTGTGCACGTGCGTGTTGGGCTCAGGAGGCAGCTGTGCCTTGTCCCATCCTTCAGAGATGGGTCTTGCTCTGTCAGCAGACTGACCCCAGCGTGACATCACGCAGGTATCAGGTGTGCTGGGGGTGTGCTTGCACCTGTCTCGGTGCTGCTTCCTCAGGATTTGGTGTATTTTCAAGCCCTTACGGCTCTTTAGTTGAAGGGACTCCCCTTCAACCTGGGAAACACTTGAACCCACGCTTGTCCCTGGCCATCAAGGAGCTGTTGCCCGCTTTCCTTTCCTCAGTGACTCCAGAAGAAGGTGGTTGGGAAGAATCAGCATGGCTGGGGCTGGAACTGCTGGGAAGAGTGGCCCGGTCACAGATAGGGGTCTCTGCTTTTTGCACCTGAGCTGCAAGAGGTGCCATGGGACATCTGTGTCAGTGGTTGCCTCTCCTTGCAGGTTGTGCCAGGGGGCTGATGTCCACCACCCTCAGCTAAATCACAGAGCGGGTTACGTGGGAAAGGCGAGTAAAGCGACTCTCTGACAGACTGGTGCTTCCCTGCTGGCTGGTTGGACTGAAGAGCTCATTGGGAAACAATGGGGAGACAGGGCAGGCTGCCAGGGGGCTGGAGGGTTTGGCTGCTCTTGGGGATGAGGGGTGTCCCTGACCGTGCCTCTGAGCCTGGCATGGACAAGGAGCTGTTTGTGGTCGTGCTGGAAGCAGATTTGGTGCCTGTCCAGCTGGCTGCCAGCAGTGAGAGCAGAGCAGGTGTGCTGCTAAGTATAGGCTGGGCTCTTGTGGAGAGGTATGTGGCATCGTGCCCAAGTTATTCTGGGTTCTCGTCCCCTTCCCTGCTAAAGAACGGCTCCTACGTAGCAGCCACGTGCCTTTTTGGCTGAGGCACCTGCCCCCTTGCCCTGACCTTGGGGTGAGCCTTGCCAGTGGCATCGTAGCCCCTACGTTCTGCTGCCATCTCTCCTGCCCTGCCAAGGAGTTTTGAGGGCCACCTTGTACCGTGCTATCACCTTAAGCATATGGGCTTGATTACTGATGTAATTAAGTTTGTTTTTTTTCCTTCTTCTCTATTCATATGCTTTTAGTACTATCCAGAGAGCAAACAGCTGAAGCAGGCTCGAGTTGAAGTCCATATGGGTTGGGTAGATGACTTACTGAAAGATGTACTTGCTTTGATAGAGGGACCAGCTCTGTGTATGTGCTGAGCTGTGACACTGGGTCTAGCCCTTGTGAGTGCCTCAAGGCCAGGACCACAGCCCTGAACCGCTGAAGGCCCTGCATCTGGTCTTTCCCTTGAATTACTACAGAATTTGAGCTGCTTGGTTCAGAGGGCTTCCGTTGTGAGTGGGCTGAGTTTGGAGGATCAGGTTTTTAAAACCGTCCAGAGTTTGAGTGTAATGCTGATGGCCCTCTGATGTTGGAGGGCCTGGAGGATGGGGCAAGTTGGAGACCTACTGAAAAGCCTCATTGTTGGAGTTCAGCTGCCAGCCTGAGAGATGGTCACCTCTGTTTGTTGAGAGAAAAGCTGGAGAGGGTGATTTGGCTGCTTGAGTTTCTTTCAGCTGAGGCTCAAAGCCGGTTTTCTTATCTCTTGCTGTTGCCAGCTCTGAAGAAAGCCGTGGATGAGACAGTATTCAGCTGGGAACTGAACTGGTGACACCAACTAATTTTTGCAGGGGGCCCCTGAACAGCTATCACATGATAACAGCTTTGAGTTCCTCTTAACCTGGGCAGCGTTTGAATAAGCCCCAAGGGACTGAAGGCTCTTTGTGTGCCATCCCTGCTACTGTATGAGGCCCTTTATTTTAATATTTTATTTGCAGTGAATCATTGCCTTTATTGAAGGCCACTTCCTTCCCTCCCCCATCTCTCACAGATTCTGAAACCCTCAAGTGCCCATTCTCCGATGAAGGAGAGACCCCGGGGTAAGTCGCTGTCCCCTCGCCGGAGGCCGGGCAGCCCTCAGAGACGGGCCTGCAGGAGAGATAAATCGTGAGTATTCCTGCCCCCATTCCTGCTGGGGTAGAAGGGGAGGGCGGTGATGCTGCTTTGCTGTACAAAACTTCCGTGCTCACTGGCACACATAGGAAAACTGCACCAGGTACCATCGTGACCAGAGAGGCTCCAGAAGCTGCTGGCGCTGCTGATGTTCTGGCACTGCTGTGCTTCCTGCTGCCCGATGGCCCCTCCCTGCAGGGTCCTTGGACTGCCAAGCTTACAGGGATGAGGGAAAAGTAAACCTTTTCTCTTTCCAAAGTGAAAACATCACTTGGATCATAGTCTTTGATTTTAGTCAACTTAAAAAAACCCAGACTCTTTCCCATGTGTGTTGTAGCTAAGAGTTGTTCTTAAGCTGTGTGGGGAAGGATGGACTCACTGTATGCAATACCTCTAAATGGATAAAACTGAGCTTTGAGATCCACAGGCCTTTTACAGCCACTGGCAATTCAGGCTCCCTTACCTTAGATGTGGAAGAGCTGAGTTTTAGCTGTGCTGCTCCGTGCCAGGACGCTGACAACTGTGAAAGCCTATACGTAACCCAGATTAGTCACATATTTATGATCATTGCTTTTTAAATAGGCTCCCAGACTACTGTCTCAGCACTTATTTATTTATTTTAAAGCAGCTAACAAAGACATTAGACTAACTTTCTAAAGATAACTTCAAGATACATTAGCAGCAGATGATTTCACAGCAAGCTTTTATTTTTACATGTTCATTCACACTCAGTCCACAGTGCTGTACTTTGGGCTTCATCACTGAGAGCTCTTTGTTTAGTGCATAGATAATTATAGTTGTAATGGGCTTGGCTGCTTCAGGCTTCTCCTAGATTCTCTTTGAGGAACAGTTTCATTTTTGAGTTTCTGATAGTGCTTTTGCAGTTGCTGGAGTGGATCGTGTATTTCTGGAGAGGAGTGAGTGTCACTGGGCTTGGAGATTCTCCAGTTGAGCTGGTTTCCTGAAAGAGCTGCTGGGCACGTGGCTGCTCTACAGTGACTGACCCCTCCTTGGCAGCTTTGCTTTTCTAGGACAGAAAGACAGGTAGTGTACAGGTGGCCTTGCAGTGGCTTTAGCACCTGTTACCTGCTCAGTGGTTCTGCTCTCTTGCTCTGTATCAAGAGCAAGTGATAAGTTACTCTAAAATAAACCCTGGGTCACCTTGATAGAAGATGCAAGACCGAGATACAGTGTGATGAGCTCTGACCCCTGAAGGGGGAAGGGCATCCCCTGATCAGGGATGAGCTGAATGACACATCCCAGCATGTGCAGCAGTTGACATAAGGTGAGAAATACAGGAGGAGAAATTAGGTATTCTCTTCTCCATATTGGTGGATCTCTGGGAACCTGAAGGAGTGAGAGGCCTTTGTGTTACACACAGAATAGGAAAGACTCAGGTTTGCTAGGCTTTAGGCTGGAATCCTAGTTTAAGAATGGCTGTGCTTATCAACACTGTGTTTTGTTTCTTTGTGGATCTCTTACTCAGGTGCTGTAAGTACAGCTTTTTTGAGCTTGCTGGGGAGGGGGATAGAAGTATTTTTCTCCAGTGTGAGCTGGCAGGGCCTGAGTAACATTCATTTGAAAGGCTTCACCTGCTGATGACAAGCTGTTATTACAGCCTGGGTTTCATCAACAGTAAAATTACATGGGCCTGCTGGGAGAAATCTCCCACTGAAGGATATGTGGAGTGGTGAACTAGAGCATCTTTGGTGGATTGCTTCTGAAGGACGAAGGCTGAAACGGTGCTTAAGGATGGAAGAGGCTTTTACAGCCTCAAATCTTTAACTTGTCATCCTCATTCCTTCAAGTTTATTAGGTAGATGTTAGTGGTGGCTGCCAGCAAGCCCACGATAGCCTTTTAGCCTGGAAATGCAGCTGCAAGGCAGGTGGGGCACATTGCAGGACAGGTGGCAATGCAGTACCCAGGACATGCCTGCCTAGGAGGCTGGTGTGTAGTCAAATTGCAGCTCATTAACTGAGCTATGCAGCAGTCCATGTGCTCTTAGCCCACAGCTGGTGTGACCCTGCATGAATACAGAGAATATAGATAGGGTGGTGTGAATCTCTCTGCTAAGTCTGAAACTTTACTGTGTCCACTTGCCCATCCTCTGAAGTCCCAAAGAAGGAGGGTGCAGTAAATTGCAGGCCTGTGCTGGAACAGGCAACACAGTGTTTCATCCTCATTAGGAGTGCTTTGGAGCTGGAGGGGTTTGGGAGAGTTGCTGTGAGTTTGGGAGGGAGGGTCATGCAGCAGCATGGAGAATCTCTGCTCCTAAATGCCAGTTCACCAGATCTATTTCCTTTCAATTTCATGTTGAGGCTTAACATATGCAGGCTCTGAGTGTCATGGCAACACTGGCCTTGTGTGCTTCCAGCCCAGTGTAGCTGCTGAAAGGGAAATTCTGCTAGCCTGTTTTATCAGGATGTGCAAGGGGGCAGGATTGTATTAGGATGTGTAAAATCTAGCAGCTCCAGTGCAGACAGCTCATGCCAGCAGCTAGGTACAGCTTGCTCACCTGCTCATGGTCAGGGCACTTTGGATGGGAGGTGTGATCTGATGGGCCAGGACAGCAGAGGCCCCTCGCCTCAGAGGGCATGTTTGGCATAAGGTCATTTGCCAGCCAAGGAGAATGAGATCTGTGGTGCCTCTGGTCCAACCAAGTCTTTTCTTTTCCTGAAACTTACGGAGGACAGTCTGTTTGTAGCTACAAGCTGCTGACAGTTGTAGTGGATGGGTGGAGATGGGCACGTCACCATGGGTGTACAGTGACTCCCCGTCTCCCTTGGATAATCAGAGAAGGTACTACCATCCAGGCATGCTTTAATTAAAACCATATTCTGACCTTAATTAAAGGGAGGGAGAAAAAGGTGTGAAGAGGATCCCTAAATTGGAGGGAGGAAGGAAGGACCCTGGAAATTTCATACAGTGCATCTCTTGCTGGTCTCTGACTCCTACGCAAGCTCTGAGATGCAGCTTGTAGCTTGTTTACTGGTTAGTCAAATCCCATCTGCTCTGAAGGAATAATGTGGAAAAATCCAAACTATCTTACAGTGATTTAAGTGTGATCCCTTCCTGCAAGTGAGAGAGACCAGTGAAGACTCCTTCACTTCTGTGAAGTACTTAAACTGAAACGAACAGGAGGCAGGGTGCAGGGCAGTACTGCAGTGAGGATGGTGGGGTTGTTATGAGGTGCTTAGGTAAGTGGCAAAGCAACAGGTTTCATTCAGTGTACCACTAGGCAGAAGAGCATTAGCTGTCCATAGCGATGTGCCCCGCTCTCAAATGCTGTGCAGATTCTCAGCAGGGACCTGGTGTTAGCAGTTCTGCTCTTAAAAAGAAAAAACAAAGAATTCCTTATTGAAACAAAGAATTAAAAAATATTTCAGAGGCTCTGTTGCACATGTGTATGTGTGAACCATACGCCCCCAGCTCTTGGGGCTGCAGCAGTACAGGTCTTCCATTGGTGTGTGCCCCAGCAGTGTGCCACGGGTAGGGCTGGGCTTTCCTTGGTTTCCAGTGCCTGTGGCACTGCTGCCTCTCCTGGGGCCCTGCTGCCTGCCCTGAGCTGCTCCAGCGGGAATGGGCTGGCAGCCTGCAGTGGGGAGATAAGCGCCAGCCTGCCTGTGCAAACGCAGGGGTCACATCTGCTGCAGAATGAGCAAAGAGTAAATACAGAGAGCTGGAAACCAGGGCTGAGGAGCTGAAAGCACTGGAGCCATGATCGGCCTCCCGTTGTACTACCGGGGCTTTAGCTGTGTTTCTGCAGGGCAGCAGACATGCTGTAGAGTACTAGAGAAATGTGTGCTTTAAACAATGTCTGTCTTTAGAAAAGCAAACAGACGGCTTACTGTGAAAACAGCCAAGAGCCTGCAATAAGCTCTCAGACACTTCCATATAAATCAGCTGGATAGTTGTGGTTTGACAACTTTGTTGCAGGAGCTTTTCCATTGCTTGCTAAAAAGAGAGACTGATAGCTCAAGATTTCCTTTGGTTCAGGCTGTTGGTATACTTAGATGGCCTAACAGCATCCGTGTGTGTGTGATCACTCATGTGAATGGTATCAGAATGTTGGATGCCAGCAGACTGAAGGAAGGTCCACCCTGTGTTTTCTGTTTGGTGGGCTCTAGCCCTTCACACAGATGCAGCCAGGAGGACATGGCAGGCTGGGAGAGCCAACATGCAGTGGCCATGTGAGACACAGGCCATGTGCCTGTTTGCTCTCAGCTGTTTCAGCTTTATTCTAAACGCTGGGGTCCTGCTCCAGGATAGATGCCAGGTGGGGTGTGTCTACTCTTAGCTACTCATTTAGGCCCTCTCTCAAGTCAGGAGGAGAGGGTGCTTCAGGCTCACATCCTGGACCCCAGCATGGCACAGCTTGTCCTTCACTGGTGCGTGGCTTCAGAGGCAACACACAGACAGCTCAGTCATAGTAGTTCCTGTGGCAGATTCAGCAGGATTGTGTCTAAGATGACAACATCAGGTCTAGCCAGCCCTCCTCTGAGGCTTTTCCCCGTGTGACTGCTGTGCTCTCCATACCCGCACGGCGGTGCGGGATCGCTGGTCAGCAGCGCCCTCTTCCTTCCCCTGTGCGCAGGCCGGCGGTGCTGGACAAGAAAGGAGACCTGGCTACACTCAACGAGGTGGGCTACCAGCTCCGCATCTGACACAGCCATACCACGGACTTCAGAGGGCTTCCCGCTGATGCCGCTGCACTTTACCTGCGCTCCCTTGGAAGGAAAAAGGAATGGGACTATTTATTAACTTATGTACTCTTACAATAAAAGTTTGACCTAGAAAATAGGGGGTCATTTTTTTTGGTGGCAGTATTTATTTCAATTTATAGAAAAGGCATCAGTGAAGAGAACCTAAAATTAGATTTGCCAGGATATGAGATTTTTTTCTCTCCCATCATGTAGCAGGTGACTCCAGTGGTGTGAGTTTCTTCAAGTATAATTTCCCTGTACAGGTGTTAATTGAACTTGGCCTTGTGCTGGGTGGTAGCGTTGGAATAACTAAGGAATCATATTCTTAGGGTTAAGATGTGCTGGGGTGCAGTGCAATTAAAAAAAAAAATCATATTCACTATTAATCTTTAATTCAGCAATAAAAGCAAGCAGTGCAAAAGTGGCATAAATTTTTAAAGTACCAATATTACCTCACTAGACTTAATAGATATGCAAAACTGTCAGTATTATTGTTTTCTAACTAATTTGTACTGTTTCCTAGCATTACTGGGAGTATTAAAACAGCACTGGATGTTTTACTGCCACCTGTATTATTATTTTCTGCATGTTGCCGAAAGATGTTAAGTAATAGTAATATGCAAGTGTATTCTTAACACTGACATCTTGTTAGGCAAGATACGAGGTTTGAGGTTTTTTAAATGATGATAATTGATGAATACTGAATTTTTAAACTTTCATAATTTTTTTTATACTTTTGTCACAAGCTTTTAGTCTTTCTGAACTACACTGCTGAAGCACAAAACATAGAGATTGCTCTTTTGTAGAGACAAGTCAGCTTTTTTCTCATATATGTAGTACCTGGCATAATGGAAAAACTGTCCGAATTGCTAACTTGAGTCTGTGTGCTTTTCTCTCCACATTTATGTGCAAATTTGAACCTTGTCTTTGAAAGGCTGAGCAGTCTCTGATGGTGATGCCTTGACACTTTGTATTAAATCAGTCATGGCAGGCTGAAGTTAACCTTCTGCCGTGCTGTGCAGGGAGTTTTCCTTATATATGTTGTAGTAACAACTGCTTAGTCAGACTTGAGTAAGGAAGTATGTCTGAAATAGATGAAAATCAAGTTTGTCTGCTTCCTCCCTGCTCAGTTTTGTTGTAAGACTTGGCTAAGGACCTGTGATGGACAGCAGTGTTTTCAAGTGATGCGGTTTAAGACTCGCTGGGGTCCACCATTTGACTTAGTGAAGTTCTCTGGAAGCATTCGAGTGCTGCATTCCTGGAAATGTTTCATTAGGTGCCTAAATATAAACTGGATTATTGTACAAGTCTAGCCTCTATCCTTTGTGCTGTGCTCATAGATGATGCTGCCATGGGCCTGGAGTACCTCCCCTCCTGGGCACTTACTTTTTTGGGATGTCAATGAAGATTGGAGGCTGTTACAGACTGACAGTAATGCTTATTCAAGTGGAATGATTTAAGCTCCTAGAACACCTCCATCAGCCAGAAAATGCATGAATACAGAAGGAGACAATTGCTTGTACACAGACCTCATTCCTCAAAGAAGTGAATTTCACCTGCCTAGGACAGGAAGAAAAAGCCAAGGCCCAGCAACCTTCTGCAACCAGTGAAAGGCTTTCTACTGATTAAGACTTCAGAAGCTCTAGAAAGAAAACTTTTCAAATGTGTGACACTTCTTTATCTAAGTTTACCATATCCATAACAGGAAGGCCTTTCCCATCCCTCTTTCTCTAAACTTTTCCACTCCTGTGTTCACAGTAAGGATTTTTTTGGTTAAGGAGTGAAGCTGAAGAGAGGGAAGTACTCTTTTGGTAGAAATTCTTGTGTAATTTGACATCAGCTGCAGAGTTTCAGTTTCAAACTTCGTGCTGCCCAGTGTCTTGTGACCTAAACAATTTTTTTATGACTTCTCATGGATAAAATTATGTGGAAAAACTTTTGATCAGCTGTATCCTATAAGCACAATGTTTTCTGTTATGTTGCAAGTTTTTTCTATGAAACTATGGTTTACTTCAGCTCAAATAATGACTGTAAATAGTTTCTACCCTTGTCCAGCACAATTTATTTTCTCTTAACTGATACTGAAGCTTTTTAATGCTGTAGAGGTGTGTGAGAAGTTGCTTTTGGTTCTTGTTTTAAAGTTCTGCTGAAATGTTCTCTTGAAACTTGCTTATGATGGCATTTGTCCTAAGTGTGGTTCAAGTGACAGCAAAGTGGTCAAATAGTGTAGAATAACATGCATGACTTTTTGGGCTTTTTCTCATCACTTGTATATGCACAGCATGAAACTTCAATAAAAGTATCATGGTAGTCTTTTTTTTTTATGACTTACGTGTTCTTTTGTCCTTGCTTTTAACAAGGGTTGCTACAACTGAACAATGTTTTTAGCTGTAACCTGGATGTACCCAGAAATATGTTGCCTCTAGTTAAGTATGTTTGCATCTATGAGATCCAGCTTTGAGATTACTCAGGTGCTTGAACCCAGACAGCATCCAGTATCAAACAGGTTGTCATCTTCAGCATCAACCCAAGTGTTAACAGGTAGAAGAAAGATCTTCAGTTACAACTACCTATGACAAAAGTAGCCCCCTCCAAAGTCTCAGCAATGTAAGCTCAATGTTGTGGCAGGTGGTCATATTTTGTAATGGAACACTGAGGAACTTCTTTAATTCAACTGGTTTTATGATTACTACCACTGTGCTTCCTGCATTATTCTCCAAGGACAAAGTAATTGCAGTTGTCTGCAGTCAGGGAAAGGGAACACAGATGAAAATTCCACAAGTGCTTCTGGGAGACAAATGTGTCTGAATGTGATTTCAGGACCATGGGTGGAGGTTTTCCAGCACTACACTGAAAGATAATTCTATTACTCTGAAGTTGGTTCTACATATCCATCTGTAGTTTGACCAAGTTACAAGATTTGTTTCCAGCTCCTCTACGTTTCGTATTCATGCAGTCTGGTGCTTTTTAAATTACTTTGTAAATTGTATTTTACACAGAATGTTTGTAAGTGCATAGTGAGAGTAAATATAAAATCTTGATCATTTAATACCTCAGGATCTGTCATTTCAAGATACAACACGGCATTTTTAATAACTAAAAGGGAAAAAACCCCACCCTGTCACCAGTTGTTCAGTATGTATGAAGCCTCAAGATGTCAAGGGCTAATTTTTTTTTTTTGCTCCTATAACAGATCAGCTAAGTTTCCTGTGATGTGGTGTGCTCATTAAGCTTAGCTTTATTTCAGATATTCTAAAAAATATTTCAGCGACTGCTACTTATATTTAAGCCCTTAGCATTTTAAGCTGCAAATTCTTAAAGCATAAATATTTGCCTATATGCCTTTCTTCCTCTGAAAGTTCAATCTTGCAGCCTCTGCACTGACAACACTGAGTAAATTCCTCTGCAGAAGTATTAAGATGGAAGTGTCCACAGACCACATTTGTAGTAAAACATTATTTTCAACCCATTATAAAATGCTGCAGGCACACAAACACGTTCCTCTTTGCTTGAAGAAACACACAGTTCTCAGAATAGTCCTTTTTACTGTGATTTACAATAAAAATTATTTACAACATATGCGTGAAAAATAATGCCATTTTGAGTCTGGCACAGATGTTTTCCTTTATCAAAGAGGAAGCTAATGTAAAATCTTTTCTTTTTCTCCCTAAAAGACTTCATAAAGTAAAATTTTAAAAAAAAAAAAAAAGAGTCCCTTTAGAAAGTCTACTTTACACAACGCTAACAAATCAGCATGCAGGTAAACTTACTTAAACCAGACCAGCAGTGCTCAAATTAACCTTTTAAAAAAATAATACTCATCCCATGAAGAGAGAAGGTAAAGGGAACTTTACCTACACCAAAAGTCCTTTGGATATTACCGTTCAATAAGCCTGAACTCTGCTAGCAGTGGCAGGTGGTCAGAAGAGTTATTTTCATTGGGAAGACCATTAACAGTCCAAAGATCTTTCTCTGTTAGAAGTGCCAGCCTGCCAAGAAGTTTCAGACCTCCACAAAAAGAATCTTCTGCTCCTGTTAAAAAAAAAACAAACCAAAAGGAAATGTTCATCAGTGTGGGCTATGCATCACACATTCATACATATGTAGGAGGAAAACAGTGTGGCAGCAATAATCCAAAGTTGTTATTGTTCAATTAAAATCACCAATAAGACAGTTCAGAAATTCTTTTATGACTCTCAGAGTAGCATTTAATCAGTAGAGCTCAAAGTATTCAGAAGGAGACTATTTTGCAGAGGGATAAATTGAAGTAAAAAGGAAAATGGATTTATTTGTTCATTCTAAGTCCCTGAAAAAGCCTCATATAATCCAGTCCTATACTTTAGACAATAGCATTGCTAAACCGAGCTGACACTTGCAAAATTAAGTGTCTTTTCAGAGTTACTGGTTCACATAACATTTTATTTCTGTATGCTCAAGCACACGGTTCTCCAGCAGGCGGGTCATACAGACACTTTTGCTCAGAAGGATGAAAGTATTCTCGCATTTTCCTTTCCAACTGTTCATCAGAAGAAAGGGATCTTCCTCCATTATCTCCTGTTACCTATTCCTATAATTGCCTAAGAAACCCACCCTCACCTCCTTCCCCAGATGAAATACCACACTGCTCATGCAAGAAGGGAAGACAACATAAGCCTTGCAATTACTACACAGTTACACAGAACAGTTTGGGTTGGAAGGGATGTTAGGGCCCATCTAGTTCCAACCCCCTGCCATGGTCAAGGGACACTTTCCACTAGACCAGGTTGCTCAGAGCTCCATGCAGCCTGGCCTTGAACACTACCAGGGATGGGGCAGCACCAACCCAATACTGACCCTTGAGGAATGCCACTCCTCTCTACCTGGACACTGAGCCATTGATGGCAACTGTTTGTTTCCAGCCAATTCACTGTGTGGTGCAGCCACCAAATCCATCTCTCCAGCTGTTGGGCCGGACTGTGTCAAATGCCTTGCACAAGTCCAGGTAGATGGCATCAGTTGTTCTTCCCTTATCCACAACTGTAACCCTGCCACTAAAGGCCACCGAACTTGTCAGGCTCAATTTACCCATCATCAAAGAGCAACCAGCCCCTTCAGCTCAGGTAGAGAGACGCCACGGAGACCCTTCCATGCTGTGTCAAACTTTTAGACTTCCTGAGCAACGTACTTAAGTGAGACAACTACTCAGCAACCCTGCCTATTGCTTTCAGAGTGCAGAGATGATACTGAGCACACTGAGTGCTTTCAGGACCAGCACAAACAGCAGCTGTAACTTTTGACAGAAATACTTTCTGTGTGACAGTGCTCGGCAAATTCAGAACTTCCTGGCTGAACCTGGTACTGGCTTACCATAAGAGATACTTTAAAGGACTATCCAGCAACTGCTGAACTCCTCAGAGAGTTCAACAGCTTCATCTTTTGCTATCTGCCAGCTTTCCAGCTCTGTAACAATCCAGCAGCTGTTTGCTGCTCTAAAGAAAAGGTTTTTTACTGCAAAGATCTCTTGGCAGCTCTAGAGCACACGTCCACCAAGTCTTGAGACAGATTTATCATTTGGGACAGCACCTGCACACCTACAAAGGAGCGGTTTATTGCCACAGAGAGCTTGGTCTGCATGCAGTGATTAATGTCACTCAGAACACTCAGCAAAATTGTGCCCTGCAGGACTCAGGTAGATACTGAACCCTGATTACATGAAATACTTAATACCAAACCAAGTATTTGGCTAAACGTGACAGAATAAAGCATGAATATTTTAAAATAAAACCCTTTAAATGGAAAAACCCAATCAGTCAGCCGAGACCACATTTAATATTCACTTGTTCAGACTTTGGTAACTTTAAATGCAGAGGCCCAGGTCATAAGAAAACTGAAAATCCAAACCATCACTTAGTTTCTAAGAGCTCATGAATAAAAATGGTACCAGTTTAAAGTACTTGGAAAATTCAAGTTTGGTTCCATTCCGTGCTCTGATGTGGGAAGAATCTATTTGGAAAACAAGTGCAAAAATAAAAAAGTGCTGTATCTCTGCTGGGGCGATGATAGTGCAAAGAATATATAAACAGGTGAATTAAGATTCAGTTTTGTGCAGGGACGCACTCTGAAATCACACAGCACTCTGTTAAATCACACGGCATTCAGAAGTCATTTAAATACTTTCCTGGTTTTTCAGTCAAAGCTTTTGTATTTGTCATTAAGGTAGCATTTACTGTGCATGTTATGACAAATGAGACTTCTGTGAATTGACTCAATGAATTTTAACAATCTAGTGTCAAGTTAGGAGAGATGATGTGGTGTTTTCATTCCACATACTAAAAACAATATAAGTTTATAAGAATCAGTTGCACTCTATAGTGGGAGCAGGAATGGAATCCAGGTTTCTTTGCTATGAATTTGCAGAGCCATTTATCTGCTAGCACTGCACTGTGGAATGCCATCTGCTGATGGCATAAAACACACAACTCATGAGGGCAAGGAAAGCAAACTGCTCAGAAGCACCCACAAAACGAGTCCTAGTGCAGTAAAGGACAGAGAAACACTGTGATACCCATCACGAAATTCCCACAGAGCTACCGCGACTTTCTTGCACCATCTGGTGACTTTTAGCTGCAACTGCAAACCGGAGAGGGACAGCGGGGCCTGTGCCAGTGACCGTGCTCAGAGCAAAGGCCACAGAGTCTGTTACTTGGCAGAAATTACTCCAAGACAAGCTGAGAAGTAAATTGCCAGGAAACAGTTCTTTTATCAGTTTTAATGCACATCATAAATTGCTTTTCACCATTGTGTTGATTAGATGATTGGAAATACTGCCTTGCTGCAGGTCTAGCCTGTGTTACTGACAGCAGTATTTCTCAGGTGCTACTTCCACTGCTGCTTTCCTATACCTCCAGCTTGTCTCCATGCTGAGACAGGAACTAGAGAAATGTTCAGTCAGATGATAAGTTTTGCCCTATGTGGCCCTACAAGTCCAGCTGTGGTGAGCTGACAAGGCCAGCCATGTTTCTCAGGTAACTGCTGACATTCAAAGCACTACCACGAACCTCTGAGGTACTTCACATGGATGAAATTATCCCTACATTTAAACAAATATTCTTGCTTAGCATTTATGAAAAATAATTAAAAGTTGGTTTCTTTACCTGGCTGGGCAGCAGTATCATCATTTGCTGCAGAATAGAAAATATAATCCACGGTGACAGCACTTCGGGAATGACAAGTTGTCACTTCTGGTATCCCAGTTTCAGGGAAGTAATGAGAATAGACCGAAGACAATTTAAAATGGTGCCGCAATTTTGAAGACAACCTAAAGAGACATCAAAGAAAATAATTTTATGTTCTTGCATTACCAAGAAGGAATAAGCAATGAAGAAATACCAAATAGTTCCTGCTTACAAACAAAATGAGTTATCTGGACATGCAAACTAGTGTTTCTCTCCTGCAAGCCATCCCATAGCCTTTTGTGTGAGAGGCCTAAAACTCTGAAGGCAAAATGCAGGCAGCATTTTCAAGTAAAAGAACTGATCAGAACTGGCTTAGCTGACACTTTAATTATAGATTATAGTGATAATTTCACCTCCATGTACGTTTTGTAAGCATTCATGTCCTCACTCAGCAATCTCTCCCTGACACACAGGCAGCAATGTCCATGAAAGCAGCTCATAGGAAAGCAACAAAGCACAAACTCATCTAACCAGATCCTTCAGCATATAGAGAAATTCAGATTTGTAGGGTTTTTCCTCTCCCAAGCTAGAGCTATCAAGTGCTTCCAAGTTAGGTTATGCCTAGTCATATTTCTTCCACTCAGGCTCCCATTTTCTGTCTCCTCATCGTTTGTCTGTTCCTCTTCAGTCCAGCCCATCTTGTCTCACCTGTCTTTTCAATCTTGAAAGCAAACTGCAAAACTGCACCTTTCAGCAAAAGAACTCCTGTTTCCCAGACATTTGCTTCCATCATCTCTGCAAATCATCCATCCCTCAGCTGTACCTGCGTCATCTTGCATTTTAAACCTGGGCTGCAATGTGTTCTCATTGAAACCCAAGCAATTAAAAACAAAATCAGCATGTTACCTGCCTGATTCAGAGCAGAGACAAACATGCCAGTTGGTATAACACAGGACAAGTAGTAATTTCTGCTTTTGTTACATGACATCCCTTTTAAGATGAGGGGAAAAAACCCTGCAAGAAGCATTCAGTATGCTATGGGTTTAAACCATAGCATAGGGCTTCCTGTTTGTTATCTACTACTTCTCTCAGAAATGCCATGACTTAATTTTTCATCACCAAGAGTTCTAATATGACTATCTGCAGTGATACCAAGATCTCATTTCTGGTAAGAAATGGCTGACTTGGAGCCTGACGTGCCATACATATATTTAGGGCAATTTCCTTCTTCCATGCCTTACTTTTATACGCCTTTAACAGTTTGATAAATGCAAATATATTCTTCCTTTCAAAAAGCAGTTACATTTTCCTTTTCAGCATTCTAGCCATGGCTTCCTTCTTCAGTTTAACAAGCAAATGTTTTGGTCTGAGTGAAAGCTGTATTACCAAATCCATAATACTCCATATTTCTCAGACTCAAATTCTTCCACAGAACTCACGACTTTATCTTTAAGGAAGATTTTATGACCTTTCTAGTTCCTTTCCCTCCTTCAACCAAATTTCATGCTGTATTATAGGATTTTACTACATCCATAAACCAGTGTATCAAAAACAGTACGAAGAGAGAGAAGTGCCAACACTTAAGCAGCTGGACAACACTGGTTTATTTTTTCCTCTTCCTCTTTTAAAAACATGGCTTCTGCAACTGGACTGAAGTTCACATGTTTCTTGCCATGTCCCTACAGAGGATATGTCCTGTTTATGTCAAGAAGTGACAAAAAATGCCAGAAGCATTCTTCTAATAAGCAGACAGAAAGTACCCTCTAAACAGCACTCACACCTCACCCCTGCATTATGAAAAAAATATCTCCCAAGTTCCTGAAAGAACACACATTTCATTATTGCCAGTTCTAGTCTTTTGCTGTCTGATCAGCCTTTTCATGTTTAAATGGACAATGATGTTTTTGCCAAAAGGGCAGACTGGGTTGGGTGATCATCAGGTATCCACAGCTGGAATCAGATATCAATTTGGTCTAAAACCAAAACCAACCCCCAAGTAACCAGCCAAGGGCTTCCATATTTTTCCCCAACACATACTTTTCAGATGCTATTACAATCTCTTGCGTGTTGTCTGGTTTTGCTGCTTCCAATTTTTCTCCTGCAAAATAAAAATAAATTCAATTTACATTTAAAAATAGGATATAAGTGAGACCAATACTGAAGAGCTACAGAAAAGCCACAGGAAAGAAGTATCTTTAAGTACATGTGTTTTTTGCAGCAGGCAAGATACAGTTCACAAAGCTGGATTAAATTCTTCTGTTCCATTAGTAATATCCCCTCTAAGGACTCTTTTACATTATGTCCCATTCATTTAAAATTGTTTTTTCTTTCAAAGAAAAAAATAGTGGATGAAAGATACAGCCACACTCATCAAGCAATCACTTGCTTTTTCCAACTGTTCCATGAAGTGCCAACACTGTAAGTCATAAACTCTGAGGCAGAATGCAGGTTCACACTATTTCCATGTGCTGCATTCCTTCGCCTGCCTCTTCCCAGTCACAGTACAGCTGGCTTTCAGGAGGCAAACACAGGAATTTAAACATTACACACCAACTCCTGAATGGAAATTTCTAACTATTATCTTACAAAGATTCAAATTTGCAGAGTTTATGTGAATAAATCACTTTACACTCTAATGAGCCTAACAAGGAAGTTTTGTAAGCTCAAGATCCACTGTTTTTCCCCCACTAGAACACAGTATCTGGTTTTCAGGACTACCTGAATGATGCTTTCAAAGGTTCACAAAAACTCATTAATCCAAAAACTGACCTGCATTTTCTTCTTTTTGTTGCTGTTTTATTTCATATACACAGTTTTGTGAAATACCTAATTTTTTTGGCCAAATTGGAATAGATAAGATTCTTTGTCCCCTTGGAAACTGTTCTTGTCCAGAGACCTGAAAAAGACAACACAAGCTTTTTTCAGACAGAAATCTGATTTAAAAAACAAAAAACCACCAAACCAACCTGAAATAAATGAACATTTTTTGTAAAGTTTAAAGAAAAAGGCCAACCCTCTTAGAATAACTCATTATAAAATAAGAGTCAAATCCCTGTAAAAATAACACCCTTTATGTACATCCTCTTTGTTTATTCTTAGCAAGTTTTTTGCAGCTACCCAATTTTTCTAGGTAGTTCTTGTGACACTGAGAGACTTCCAAGGACACTTTTAGCCATGTGACAGGACTGGCTCAGCATACAGAGCTACCCAGCAGACACTTCAGCTTCAGGATGCTGATCCTTCTGGGATCAAGTCAAGTCAAATGGGGGCTTGAATCAACTACCCACTAGCAAAGAGCACCCAGGAGGGCTATTTTTTTGGTCATGTTTTCTCATTTTATGTAGTTCAGTCACTCCTATTACATAGCATGGGACACATCCAACAGCTGCATACAAGAGCTCACAACAAGACATCATTTAACATGCAACAGCTGAGGTTCAGCATCTAATTGCAGCTTTGCTTTTACAATTACTGTAGCCACCAAGTTTATCTACAGTAAGAGTCATCTTCCCACAGAGCACACAGTAGGTTTTTGATTTAGTTGTTATTTTATCCTACTTAAAGACTGAGATATTTAAACACAGTGATAAAATCATCCAAACACAGTGATACAATCACCCTGTGGATTCACTGCATTGCAAGAATGATTGTTGGTGAGTTTTTCCTTTCAGAATGCTGGAAGAGGATACAATAGTCCCTAAAGCACAGCTAATACAACCAAGCTCATTTAAGTAACTGCAGTGACTTTTGCTTTGCAGGCTGCAGAGAGGGCACTAAGATAGGCACTGCAATGGAAACAATCACAGCACCACTCAAATATTTCTCTTTAATGAGCATTAACCATTGTTTTGGTGAGACGTGAGAAGCACAGCCTACCTTCCCTATAGCAAGTCCTTCATAATTTAACTTTCCTTCCTTTATAAATCTGTACAATGGAGAGCCAGGAACAGAATTGAAGTCCCCACAGATGATAATTGGGCAGAAGGAACCATCCTTCTGAGGGGCAACACTGGCAATCTCTGCCAGGAGCATTGCAAGCTGGGTCAGTTTGATGTCTCCTCTCCTTGGGTTGTACAGCAGGTGTGTATTGGCAATACAGATGGCAGCACTGGCTTTACAGTGAAGCCTGGGCCGCAGCAGCAACACCAGTCCAACGTTGTCCCTGTCCAAGAGTGGGATATCACGGCGAAAAAATTCCACGGGGTTTGAGGAAATCAGGCTAAATTTGGAAGTTTTGAAGCAAATGGCACAGCCATCAGGTTTTCTCCCTGTCCTCATTTTATACTCACAGTGATACCCTGCAAGAAAGGGAATTAAAACCATAAGATACTATTGTATCAATAGAGATTTTAAAACAAAAAAAATTTAGAAAAATCTGACACTGCTTCTCTCACATGACAGTCAACTCCCAGTCTGAAGTACCAAAGTCTGTATGAAGTTCACACAGACTCGTGTTCACTTTTGTTTCTGCCCTAATCTGAGCTTTAGCGAGGCAGGACAGGAAGCTTGGTCCAATACCTTTTGCAATGTGTAAGCATCTACAGACTCTTAAGACACATGTTCTTATCTCCTCATGTGGAAAAAAACCCCAAACCAACCCAACAAAGAAAGCCCCCAAGTCACATAAAAGTAGCATTGAAGGTTTTTCTGCATGTTACAAGAATGGTTTAGGAGTGATACCAGTGAAGCATTACCAATCAAAAGCCTTAATCATGCTAAGTCAATGTCAAAAATGATTCCCAGAACAAAGGTCTCAAACATATTTACATAATTATTCAATTATCCAGTGAGCAGCAAGTGGCAAGCTTTCACCAAGGAAACAGAGACACTTATCAAATGACAGCACTGGAGTTCAAACAAGTCCATCAAGAAACAGTGATTTTACAATTTCTTCATTTTATGTAGCGGTGATATAAATAAGATTTAAACAAGACCTTATCTATGTAAGGGAAAAATTTAGATCTTGAAACAGCATCTAGTTTTTACCATTTTTAAATGTTCTCTGCCCTGCCCAGACCATAAGAATTCAGTACAGCCTCACTGAAGTAGGGTGAGTTGACCTGAGCTCACACCAGTGCTGGAACAGGGGATTCCCATTTCCCTCTCCCAGATTCAGGCCATGTTGCTCCTGACACTTGTTGCAGCAGTTACTGCTAACTCTGTAAGCCAACAGAAAACTAACCTAGAAAAATAAAATTAGTCTGAATAGTATTCTGCTGGACTGGTGGATTTCACTAGTGAGTGCCAGAACTAGCCCAGGATAAGGGGCAGGACACGCATCTGGGAACTAGGGATGGGGAAGGGAAGAGCTAAAGCAAGCTGCAGATCCTCCTGTACAGTAGCTAGAAGCTCACTTGCCCCCACAAGCCTGGGCTCACAGTGTTGTTTCACATTTCAAGTGGATTTCAGTCAGTACTGCCATTACGCTACCTTCTTTGCAAACACTCAATTCTGGGAGCTAAACAACCTCAACTAACTAAGAAAGAAAAAATTATCAGTCCAGTGCTGCTCCTTTACCATGTCCTCCTGGCATCAAACAAGAACCAGTGCCAGGATGGAAGCGGGGCCCTGGGACTGGGAGGTGGTGCAGAGCACAAAAGATTCAGATCAGTTGAAACCAGCATGGAATCAAACCCGTAGCAACGTGCTCCTTCTATAAAATCCCATCAGAGAGAGTGACAAGACAGTCTATTCACACTGACTGACAGCACTTGTATAAAAACAAATGACTATATACTGACCATGGATAACATTTAGTGCTGATATTTGGAAGGTTTCCAGGCAGAAAAACATGCCCTTGAAGAGCTACCCAACAGGAATACTGCTAAAAAACATTAAGGTAGATTCCAGAGAGCACTTGCTGAATTTATGAAAGAGGATACACAACACTGTTGCACGTGATGGCAAAAGACTTGATTCTATAATCTGAGAGGGTTTTTTTGAGGAAACTAGTACTGTGTTCCCAAAGGGTCACAAGTTACCCCTGCAGGGGAGAAGACAAAGTATTGGTCCGAAGAGTTTCATCATACCCAGGGATTCCAAACTCGACTTGATCTCTGTTCTATAGTGGTCTTCTTGGACTTCTTGTAAGCAGAGCACCTATGGCAAAGGTTTACAATTAAAATATATTAGTTAAGTACATCAAAATATTACCACAGCATAGCTCTGTTGGCCAGTCTGTACAGGTATTAAAAAAACCAAATTCAGAAGCTTTTTGACTCCATAATCCCACAAAAGAATTCACTCTTCTATAGAAAATGCTCCCTAAAATTATGGAGAAGGCCTCAATCCCTTCCACCCTTTTTCAGACAGACATTTTCAGAGGTGAGAATAAATTTAATCAAAGCAGTAACTTGCTGCTACATTCTCAGCAGTTCCGGGGAAGGCTCAGTGCCAGAGAGGGGGGATGAAGAGGCCAATGGCGTTCTACAAGATGGAAAACAAGCTTCCATATTATAAGAACCTGAACCAAAGATCAAACTCAAAAGATTCAATTAAGAGAGTTCACAGAGTCACATAATATTCTGAGGTGGAATGGACCCACAAGGATCATTGAGTCCAACTCTAGTTGTGGGCATCTTTGAGCCCTTCCCCAGCACGCTGCAATAACACACAGATTTACAACTGCCACTGGGATAAAGAACTGAGTTCCCAAAGGGGAACAAGTTACCCCTGCTTGCTGAACTGCAGCAACACATTCCACTTGCCCAGCTGACTCTCGCTCATTCAAGGTCTCAAGGGAGACTCAAATCTCAAGCAGCATTCTGAAATCTCTGCTTTGCTTAAGGTTACAGTTCCAACCAATGAAACAGTTAAAATCTATTCCCTTTAGCAAGAAGTTTCTCTGTGGAAAGGGCACCTGCACCTACCAGGGTCTGACAGCAGCTGCTATCTAAGGTATCTTATTGTAAAGATATATGCATACAGGATGTATAAATTTATTAGGAGCAAAGGAAGAGCTTGAAGGGGACTTTAATTTCCAGATTCCTGGCTATGTACTAACATAACTGCATTTTTCAAATGGTACAAGGCTGTCTTTCTGTGGCTTCCCTAATACAACTACTTTTTTTCAGTACTGTTTTCTGACACAAACAGGATGGATTCTGTCACTGAACTTTTGTTGGTCTGAACAATGACTGAAGCAAAATTTTACTGACTTGACTTCCTGATTAAGACTTAAAATAATTTATGTATCCTCAAAAAAACCCCTGTAAACTCTACAACCAAGCAAAACCACAGCAGTGTTTTTTCAGACCCCAATATAAAGTAGCAGAATTTGCTACTTCAGTTTATCAGTTCTTAAGAAATAACCACATGCTCATTTTCTACTCACATCTGCATCCAGCTCTTTGATTTCTTGTAGGATGTTGGGAAATCTGTATGTCCAGAATAGCAATCGCTGACTGCAGTGTCTGTACAGGTGAGAGTTGTCTTCCAACAAATTCTGTGAGAGAATATTGTAGGACATGACTGTAAAATCAAAAGTTGCCTCACTTCCTGTACTGCTTTGGTCAGATCCTTTATTTTTAGCAATTTTCATTGTTTTACTCTGCTGACAGAAATATTCCCAGTGTCTTTTGATGGTTCCTGTTAAAAGCACATGAAGCAGAAAAAGGTTATGTTATAGACCATATGACTTCTTACTGCTCTCAGAAAGCATTCTACTGACAACTATTTGTCTTTCAAATCACTTAAATAATTCTAAATGCTTATTCAATTAGCAGTGATTCAGACACTCTGTTTAAGATGAATTTTATATAAGCATCAGTAAAAAAAATAAAATCAAACAAACAAAAGAAACCCCAACCCCAAAAGAAACAGCACAAAACCATTATATCCCTGGATTTCAACTTTGAAATTGGGAAACTGGCATGTTCTAAGGAGATTGTTGCAATCTGACTATACCCCCTGCTCCTGCAGAAGGGCTGTCAAACTGGTGAGCCAAATCCAGTCTGTCGAGAGCCTTATGCTGCCTTCTGCCACTGCCTCCTCAGCAGAGACAGTGTATGTCAGTCAGGGATACACTCCTTAGGGCAGCATATGGGCATCTTGTTGATCCCTCTATCCATGACTAACAAAGGGTTAGGAATCAATCAATCACCTCTAGCCTCTGCACAGTCTGTAAAACTCAGCCATAAGCTGCAACAGGGTCTACTACAGGAGTCCCAAAACAAATAATGAACCCAATTTTCCTCAGTGAGTTGAGAAATCCAGAAATTATTAAGTCTCAGAATTACCAAGAACTTCTGAAAAGGCTTCCTTTGCCTTTCTGCCATTTCTAATTTCATACTTACTATTAGTATGAAAATTTGTAATAACATATCTGCCCATCATTAAGCATCCAATCGCTTTTTAGGAAATATATTTCTCCACTTAAAAACTCACAGAGATGCTTTTCACCCTTTATATCTGACCTCATCTGAGAGCAAGCTGAGGTCCAGTTACCTGTGCTAACAACCAGTGGCAGACTGCAGCTACAGCTGTTACCATCTGTCCTATTTGGGTAGTAAATTTCATTGCTGTGCTCCTGAAGATGAATATGATGTTTCTAAGCCTTATGGGTATTTATGTCCAAAAATCCCTTTGGGATGCTGATAGCATCTGCTGCCCTTTTTAATCATATTACAATTTCCAGTTTATTTTGCTAAAGAAGTGATTTCTGCAAGAAGGCCACAATTTTGACTGTGTCCCTCTATTTGTTTCGCACTAGACAAAACTGTAAATATACACAAAACTCAGTAAAATATTTGGATGCTATGTACAAGATTGTATCTGTAATAAGCTAACACAGACACTTTGAAGTTTCATGGAAGTTTGTTACTGAGCCCAGTAGACAACTCTGCACTTCTTCCTGTATTTATCTGGATAAGCACGTGCTGCTTGCTCTGTCAGACGTGATCTGACACAAAACTTGCTAACATGCCACTGGCAGAATACAGTTGTAAAAACAAAACCACACAATCACACTGGAAGCAAGCACCATTAAATCTCCGCCCGTTAATTCTGTTTTCTAGGTCACAGATAACTCAAATGGTCTGGAAAGAAACCAGTTCAGGTCCAGCAGGGTTTATGAGCTCAGGTAGAGTACCAAGAATGAAGCTATACAACTGCCAGCCCAGCTCAGCCCTACAGCAAGTCAGCCAAATCTTTTTGCTTTTTAGAGTTTCCAAGTTAACAGACATGACCTGGTGACAGAGACATGAGAGAGTGTTGTCTGAACCAAGCTCAGGACTCCCCAAGTTGGGCAATCCCTCACACAACTGTCTGTGTTCTACTGCCAAGTGCAGTGAACCTAGTTCTGGTGCACTTTGACAGCACAAAATACAAGTTTACAGACTAAATAGCATTACAAAACTGGACCATTTTTAAGACATGTTTTCCTGAGAGGGGTGCCAAGAAAAACAGTAACTCAACAGGAGCAGACAATACTGCTCATAACTCTAATTCATTTGGTGTATTTAGCATTACAAATAAACACGGAAAACGAGCAAAGAGCATCTTTTACCTTTCTTGCTGCCATGTTTTTCTTCATTCTGTGCTACAGAAAGACAAGATACTTCCTTCTGATTAGACAAGTTTGTTTCTTGTTCAGGAGTTGAAGTATCATCCTGGCCACTGAGTCTTCTTTTCTTTGTCAATGGTTCTTCTCCCTCAGATTTCATACTGGGGTTGGGTAGGTGAAAGCAACAACTTTGTGTGTAGTTATCAAGATGCCAGTTAGAGTTCTGAAATTGTCTCCAAGGTCCAAAAAATGGAGGGAATCTCCAGTTTGCTGAGAAATCAGCTGAGATAGGGAGTGGAAATGAGGCCCAGGGAGGATAGTGTCCGGCCCATCTCATACAGCTGGAAACTGGGCTGTTCAAGGTGAGTATCTGGGAGCCATTCCAGTGGGCGATCCAGTCTCTGCCCAGCCTCTGCACATGGCGGGGCAGCATGGAGTGTCTACCAAAAAAGCACAAGTTTCATTACTTGCACACAACTACATCTGCCTGTAGAAGGCTATAGAAGCAAATCATCCTGGTCAGGACTCACACAAGATACTGTTTCTCTACAAGTTAACACATACAAAATATTCAAACACTTATAGATATGTACAAGATATTTAAACATTTATCTAAATGATATGCAAAATGGGACTTTACAAAGGGATCTTGCATCCTTTTCCCCCCCTCAGATTTAAAACTGCCATTTAGTGTCCAAACCCTATCCGAGTAACTATTTACAATTTATTTTCTGCCTTGTTGAATTCAAGTGTCAGATCTTTCAAGCGCTCAGAGGAATGACCTTTACAAAAAGTCATTTTTGCATGCTGCATTAACTTTATCATAAAGCTATTTGTAAAGAATGAGATGACCACTTTCTTGCAAGCAGTCAGAGCTTTGTTTGGAAAGCCATTGATTTGGCTCAAATCCCAATGCCAACACGGCAGGGAAATAAAGGTACTAAGTCTCAAGGCATCACTGGCACCAGCTTAAGACTAAATCTGTATTCTTATTTCTTTTCCAGGAAGGCAAACCACAGCTCAGCAACTAAAGCCATGAAAAAAAGGTAAGGCTTTTTCTTTTTTTGAAGAAAAAAGCAATCTGTCTCTCAACAAAATCACAGGAAGGAAGGTTGAGGGACAATAATCTGTCTCAGCTTCCTCACTGTTTAAATAAGAAGGTGTGTTTCGAGCTTATAAGCAAAAGATAACAAAACTTGGTATGCCTGAAGTTGAACTGAAGTGAGAACCTCAGCTGCCATTCAGCCGAGCAAGTAAGCTGAAATACAGAATCACTGAATCACAGAACATGCTGAGTTGGAAAGGACCCACAAAGATCATTAAGTCCAAGTCCTGGCCCTGCAAAGGACATCCCCAGGAGTCCCACCCTGTGCCTGAGAGCATTGTCCAAATGCTCCTTGAACTCTGTCAGGCTGCCTGGTGCTGTGACCACTGCCCTGGGGAACTGTTCCAGTGCCTGACCACCCTCTGGGTCAAGAACCTTTTTCTGATATCCAGCCTAAACCTGCCCTGATACAGCTTCAGGCCATTCCCTCAGGTCCTGTCACCACAGAGCAGAGACCAGTGCCTGCCTCTCTCTTCCCCTCAGGAGGAAGTTGTAGACTGCCATGAGGTCTCCCTCAGTCTCCTCCAGGCTGAAAATGACCTCGGCCTCTCCTCACATGGATTCCCCTCAAGGCCCTTCACCATCTCCACTGCCCTCCTTTGGACACCCTCTAATCGCTAATACAACCTTCAGCAAAACCCGCTTGTCCTGAACCAACCCTTTTCCGCCACAGCGCACCACATGTAGTCCGGCAGACACACAAACAAAACACCCCCCCCGCGGACACCACAGCATTACTATGGAGCAAAAAGAGGCATCGCTCCTTTACAAAAACCTCCTGAAACACTTACTTTACAGTAAAGCGCTGAGAAACTGCTCCCTCCTAAACCCACGGCCCCCCACCCCCGGCAGCAGAAAGCCCCACGCCGCGCTGTGTTTACCGCGGCCCTGCTCGGCCTAATGGCGGGCATTTCACACCAGCGCCC